>CM059789.1:1031304-1451304 GCA_030435695.1 Brachymystax lenok tsinlingensis
CCTGCCCCAATGCATAGTGCCAACTGTAAAGTTTGGTGGATGGGGAATAATGGTCTGGGGCTGTTTTTCATGGTTTCAGGCCCCTTAGTTCCAGTGAAGGGAAATCTTAACGCTACAGCATACAATGACATTCTAGATGATTCTGTGCTTCCAACTTTGTGGCAACAGTTTGGGGGAAGGTCCTTTTCTGTTTCAGCATGACATAGCCCCCGTGCACAAAGCGAGGTCCATACAGAAATGTTTTATCGAGATCAGTGTGGAAGAACTTGACTGTCCTGCTCAGAGCCCTGACCTCAACCCCATCTAACACCTTTGGGATGAATTGGAACGCCGACTGCGATTCAGGCCTAATCGGCCAACATCAGTGCCCGACCTCACTAATGCTCTTGTGGCTGAATGGAAGCAAGTCCCCGCAGCAATGTTCCAACATCTAGTGGAAAGCCTTCCCAGAAGAGTGGAGGCTGTTATAGCAGCAAAGGGGGGGGACCAACTCCATATTAATGCCCATGATTTTGGAATGAGATGTTGGATGAGCAGGTGTCCACATACTTTTGGTCATGTAGTGTATCTCCGATTTCCGCCCGCTGGTGCTACCAAATCACAATGCCAGGTCGCACTGCAAAATATTTAGGAGCAAAGTTGGAAGGCTAGTTGGAAGGGCATGAGGTCAGGGCTCTGTGCAGGCCAGTCAAGTTCTTCCACAGTTAGGGCTAAAGTGACTGGGCAACCGAATAGATAATAAACAGTAGCAGCAGTGTATGTGATGAGTCAAAAGAGTTTGTGCAGATAGTCTAGATCCTATTGTCTGTCCTTGACCAGCCCAAAGATCCTATTGTGGTGGCAGGTACCCTAGTGGTTAGAGCGCTGGACTTGTAACCGGAGGGTTGCAAGTTCAAATCCCTGAGCTGACAAGGTAAAAACGTTCTGCCCCTGAACAAGGCAGGTAACCCACTGTTCCCTGGGTGCCCGGGCGCTGAAGATGTGGATGTCGATTAAGGCAGCCCCCCGCACCTCTCTGATTCAGAGGGGTTGGGTTAAATGTGGAAGACACATTTCAGTTGAAGGCATTCGGTTGTACAACTGACTAATAATGGTGACTTTGACTATTGTCTGTCTCTGACCAGCCCAAAGATCCCATTGTCTGTCTCTGACCAGCCCAAAGATCCCATTGTCTGTCTCTGACCAGCCCTCAAAGATCCCATTGTCTATCTCTGACCAGCCCTAAGATCCCATTGTCTGTCTCTGACCAGCCCAAAGATCCAATTATCTATCTCTGACCAGCCCTAAGATCCCATTGTCTATCACTGACCAGCCCAAAGATCCCATTGTCTATCTCTGACCAGCCCAAAGATCCCATTGTCTATCCTTGACCAGCCCAAAGATCCCATTGTCTATCCTTGGTGTGACAGAGAAGTGAAATGAAAACAAGTCACATTCATCCAATCATTTGTTTGCGAAGTACAATGAAGAGGGAAGGGATGAGAGCATGATGAATGAGTGTAGTCAGGGATGTCAGTGTTCTCTCAGCCCCAGGAGGGATGACAGCTAGCTACCTCATGGTTGTGTGGTCCAAGCCCCTCCTCAGCCCCTGTGTGTTGGTTATTAGGGCCCTGGGCAAAACTTCTGCACTATATAGGGTTAACGGTTCCATAGGGCCTGGTCTAAAGTAGTGAACCATATAGGGTTATGGGTGCCATTTGGGAGAAATCCCAAACCTTTCTATCTGAAAACAGAGAGAGAAAACTCAGCGTCTCCAACTTTGACTTATCTCACATAAATAAAGGGCGGGTCCCCATGTCAACCCCATAACAGCTACTATTTCTCCCTAATGATCAAGTGGACAGGGCTCACTCTCCAGCCCCCACACTAGACGAGGATTAACCCAAATGGCACACTATTACCTATTTATTTGTCAGAAATGTGCACTATATAGGGAATAGGGTGTCATTTGGGATGCACAGTGCCTCTGTTTGTGTGCTGTAGAGAAATGAGTCACTCACCAGCTGTGCAATCAGCAGACCGTCTCCTATCACCGCCCAGTGTCTTTGATCTGAGACTGAACGGACAAGAGGTCACCGCCCAGTGTCTTTGATCTGAGACTGAACGGACAAGAGGTCACCACCCAGTGTCTTAGATCTGAGACTGAACGGACAAGAGGTCAACGCCCAGTGTCTTCGATCTGAGACTGAACAGACAAGAGGTCACCGCCCAGTGTCTTCGATCTGAGACTGAACATACAAGAGGTCACCGCCCAGTGTCTTCGATCTGAGACTGAACATACAAGAGGTCACCGCCCAGTGTCTTCGATCTGAGACTGAACAGACAAGAGGTCACCGCCCAGTGTCTTCGATCTGAGACTGAACATACAAGAGGTCACCGCCCAGTGTCTTCGATCTGAGACTGAACAGACAAGAGGTCACCGCCCAGTGTCTTCGATCTGAGACTGAACAGACAAGAGGTCACCGCCCAGTGTCTTCGATCTGAGACTGAACAGACAAGAGGTCACCGCCCAGTGTCTTCGATCTGAGACTGAACAGACAAGAGGTCACCGCCCAGTGTCTTCGATCTGAGACTGAACAGACAAGAGCTTTCTCTCCTTCTCTTCTCATAACAAACAGAGACATTCCTTCTTCATGAGAGTAATGTACACACACACACACACACAGACTGCAGCCAGCATGTTGATGTTGCGGTCCCAATTAAAACCCTGATAGAGTTATTGGAAGATTATATGGAAACAGTATGAGTGGAGCCTGACTGGAGAGCAGGTGTTTGAGTGTGTGTGTGTGTGGTAGAGAGCAGAGTAGAGCCATGCAGTTGATTCCCAGACACAGCAGGGTAGGGACTATAGGAGGACTAGGACACAGCAGGGTAGGGGTTATTGAAGGACTAGGACACAGCAGGGTAGGGTCTATAGGAGGACTAGGACACAGCAGGGTAGGGTCTATAGGAGGACTAGGACACAGCAGGGTAGGGACTATAGGAGGACTAGGACACAGCAGGGTAGGGGTTATTGAAGGACTAGGACACAGCAGGGTAGGGTCTATAGGAGGACTAGGACACAGCAGGGTAGGGTCTATAGGAGGACTAGGACACAGCAGGGTAGGGTCTATAGGAGGACTAGGACACAGCAGGGTAGGGTATATAGGAGGACTAGGACACAGCAGGGTAGGGTCTATAGGAGGACTAGGACACAGCAGGGTAGGGTCTATAGGAGGTCTAGGACACAGCAGGGTAGGGTATATAGGAGGACTAGGACACAGCAGGGTAGGGTCTATAGAAGGACTAGGACACAGCAGGGTAGGGTCTATAGGAGGACTAGGACACAGCAGGGTAGGGTCTATAGGAGGGCTAGGACACAGCAGGGTAGGGGCTATAGAAGGACTAGGACACAGCAGGGTAAGGACTATAGGAGGACTAGGACACAGCAGGGTAGGGTCTATAGGAGGACTAGGACACAGCAGGGTAGGGTCTATAGAAGGACTAGGACACAGCAGGGTTTGGGCTATAGGAGGACTAGGACACAGCATGGTAGGGGCTATAGAAGGACTAGGACACAGCAGGGTAGGGTCTATAGGAGGACTAGGACACAGCAGGGTAGGGGATATTGAAGGACTAGGACACAGCAGGGTAGGGGCTATTGAAGAACTAGGACACAGCAGGGTAGGGTCTATAGAAGGACTAGGACACAGCAGGGTAGGGTCTATAGGAGGACTAGGACACAGCAGGGTAGGGGCTATAGGAGGACTAGGACACAGCAGGGTTTGGGCTATAGGAGGACTAGGACACAGCAGGGTAGGGGCTATTGAAGGACTAGGACACAGCAGGGTAGGGTCTATAGAAGGACTAGGACACAGCAGGGTAGGGTCTATAGGAGGACTAGGACACAGCAGGGTAGGGTCTATAGAAGGACTAGGTCACAGCAGGGTAGGGTCTATAGGAGGACTAGGACACAGCAGGGTAGGGTCTATAGGAGGACTAGGACACAGCAGGGTAGGGGCAATAGGAGGACTAGGACACAGCAGGGTAGGGGCTATAGAAGGACTAGGTCACAGCAGGGTAGGGGCTATAGAAGGACTAAGACACAGCAGGGTAGGGTCTATAGGAGGACTAGGACACAGCAGGGTAGGGTCTATAGGAGGACTAGGACACAGCAGGGTAGGGTCTACAGGAGGACTAGGACACAGCAGGGTAGGGTCTATAGGAGGACTAGGACACAGCAGGGTAGGGACTATAGGAGGTCTAGGACACAGCAGGGTAAGGACTATAGGAGGACTTGGACACAGCAGGGTAGGGGCTATAGGAGGACTAGGACACAGCAGGGTAGGGTCTATAGGAGGACTAGGACACAGCAGGGTAGGGTCTATAGGAGGACTAGGACACAGCAGGGTAGGGTCTATAGAAGGACTAGGACACAGCAGGGTAGGGTCTATAGGAGGACTAGGACACAGCAGAGTAGGGTCTATAGGAGGACTAGGACACAGCAGGGTAGGGTCTATAGGAGGACTAGGACACAGCAGGGTAGGGTCTATAAGAGGACTAGGACACAGCAGGGTAGGGAATGGGGGGGCTGCAGCTGAGTATGTGTGTGTGTGTGGGGGGGCATGTATGTTAGTCTTAATCAGATGTGATAGCAGCCTGTACGTTAGTCTTAATCAGATGTCACAGCGGCATGTGTAATGACTGTATGTAAACCGAGCCTGTAAAGATTGTAGGAGAATGGCCTACATCACAAGGTAAACGTTCCACTCTCGGATCGACAGGTTGGTAAAATAGAAACTTCCAAGGTAAACAATGAGGGAAAACACGGCGACACCACAGCCCCTCATGGCAAGATGCCCACAGTATGCTTTGCTAGCACAGACTGGAATTTGTTCCGGAATTCATCCAATGGCATTGCGGAGTATACCCCCTCAGTCACTGGCTTCATCAATAAGAGCATCGACAGCATCGCCCCCACAGAGTCCATACGTACATATCCCAACCAGAAGCCAAGGATAACAGGCAACATCCGTAGCGAGTTAAAAGCAATAGAGCTGCCGCATTCAAGAAGCGGGACACTAATCCGGACGCTGATAAGAAATCCCGCTATGCCCTCAGACCAACCATGAAACAGGCAAAGCGTCAATACAGGATTAAGACTGAATCCTACTACACCGGCTCTGACGCTCGTCGGATGTGGCAGGGCTTGAAAACTATTACGGACTACAAAGAGAAACCCAGCCACGAGATGCCCAGTGACGCGAGCCTACCAGACGAGCTAAATGCCTCCCACCATCAGCTCTGACAAATTGAAAACACTAGTCATTGGCGACTCCATTACCCGCAGTATTAGACTTAAACTGTTTACCAGGGGGCAGGGCTACCGACGTTAAGGCTAACCTGAAGATGGTGCTGGCTAAGGCTAAATCTGGCGAGTGTAGAGAGTATAGAGATATTGTTATCCACGTCGGCACCAACGATGTTAGGATGAAACAGTCAGAGGTCACCAAGCGCAACATAGCCTCAGCGTGTAAATCAGCTTCAAACATCCAAAAACAGAAACAGGCCTGGCCTGCTGAGGAGTGCTGGATGCTTCTCAGCTGGAGGGATGCTTCCATCTTATCTATCTATATATTACCTAAAATGGATCAATTGAAAGTGTGGGTTCACAGCTCCAATCCAGATGTGTTGGTCATTACTGAGACTTGGTAAAGAAAGAGTGTTTTGAATACTGACGTTAACCTTTCTGGTTATAACCTTATTGGTCAAGAAATCTAACAAAATAACATTTTATTAGTCACAGGCGCCGAATTAAGTGAAATGCTGAATACAACAGGTGTAGACCTTACAGTGAAATGCTGAATACAACAGGTGTAGACCTTACAGTGAAATGCTGACTACAACAGGTGTAGACCTCACAGTGAAATGCTGAATACAACAGGTGTAGACCTCACAGTGAAATGCTGAATACAACAGGTGTAGACCTTACAGTGAAATGCTGAATACAACAGGTGTAGACCTTACAGTGAGATGCTGAATACAACAGGTGTAGACCTTACAGTGAAATGCTGAATACAACAGGTGTAGACCTTACAGTGAAATGCTGAATACAACAGGTGTAGACCTTACAGTGAGATGCTGAATACAACAGGTGTAGACCTTACAGTGAAATGCTGAATACAACAGGTGTAGACCTTACAGTGAAATGCTGAATACAACAGGTGTAGACCTCAAGGTGAAATGCTGAATACAGCAGGTGTAGACCTTACAGTGAAATGCTGAATACAACAGGTGTAGACCTTACAGTGAGATGCTGAATACAACAGGTGTAGACCTTACAGTGAAATGCTGAATACAACAGGTGTAGACCTTACAGTGAGATGCTGAATACAACAGGTGTAGACCTTACAGTGAAATGCTGAATACAACAGGTGTAGACCTCAAGGTGAAATGCTGAATACAGCAGGTGTAGACCTTACAGTGAAATGCTGACTACAACAGGTGTAGACCTTACAGTGAAATGCTGAATACAACAGGTGTAGACCTTACAGTGAAATGCTGAATACAACAGGTGTAGACCTCAAGGTGAAATGCTGAATACAACAGGTGTAGACCTTACAGTGAAATGCTGAATACAACAGGTGTAGACCTTACAGTGAAATGAATAAAATAAATAAATAAAAGTAACAAATAATTAAAGAGCAGTAAAATAACAAGCGAGACTATATACAGGGGGTACCGGTACAGAGTCAATGTGGAGACTATATACACGGGGTACCGGTACAGAGTCAATGTGGAGACTATATACAGGGTACCGGTACAGAGTCAATGTGGAGGCTATATACAGGGGGTACCGGTACAGAGTCAATGTGGAGGCTATATACAGGGGGTACCGGTACCGAGTCAATGTGGAGACTATATACAGGGGTACCGGTACAGAGTCAATGTGGAGGCTATATACAGTGGGTACCGGTACAGAGTCAATGTGGAGACTATATACAGGGGGTACCGGTACAGAGTCAATGTGGAGGCTATATACAGGGGGTACGGTACAGAGTCAATGTGGAGGCTATATACAGGGGTACCGGTACAGAGTCAATGTGGAGGATATATACAGGGGTACCGGTACAGAGTCAATGTGGAGGCTATATACAGGGGGTACCAGTACAGATTCAATGTCGAGGCTATATACAGGGGGTACCGGTACAGAGTCAATGTGGAGGCTATATACAGGGGGTACCGGTACAGAGTCAATGTTGAGGCTATATACAGTGGGTACGGTACAGAGTCAATGTGGAGGCTATATACAGGGGGTACCGGTACAGAGTCAATGTTGAGACTATATACAGGGGGTACCGGTACAGAGTCAATGTGGAGGCTATATACAGGGGTACCGGTACAGAGTCAATGTGGAGGCTATATACAGGGGGTACTGCACAGAGTCAATGTGGAGGCTATATACAGGGGGTACGGTACAGAGTCAATGTGGAGACTATATACAGGGTACCGGTACAGAGTCAATGTCGAGGCTATATACAGGGGGGTACCGGTACAGAGTCAATGTGGAGACTATATACAGGGGGTACCGGTACAGAGTCAATGTTGAGGCTATATACAGGGGGTACCGGTACAGAGTCAATGTTGAGACTATATACAGGGGGTACCGGTACAGAGTCAATGTTGAGGCTATATACAGTGGGTACAGGTACAGAGTCAATGTGTGGGGGCACCGGTTAGTTGAGGTAATATGTACATGTAGGTAGAGTTATTAAAGTGACTATGCATAGATGATGACAACAGAGAGTAGCAGCGGTGTAAATGAGGGGAGAATGCGAATAGTTTGAGTAGACATTTGATTAGGTGATCTTATGGCTTGGGGTAGAAACTGTTTAGAAGCCTCTTGGACCTAGACTTGGCGCTCCAGTACTGCTTGCCGTGCTGTAGCAGAGAGAACAGTCTATGACTAGGGTGGCTGGAGTCTTTGACAATATTTAGGGCCTTCCTCTGACACCGCCTGGTATAGAGGTCCTGGTTGGAAGGAAGCTTGGCCCCAGTGATGTACTGGGCCGTTCGGTTGGAGGCCAAGCAGTTGTCATACCAGGCAGTGATGCAACCAGTCAGGATGCTCTCGATGGTGCAGCTGTAGAACCTTTTGAGGATCTGAGGACCCATGCCAAATCTTTCAGTCTCTTGAGGGGGAAAAGGTTTTGTTGTGCCCTCTTCACGACTGTCTTGGACCATGTTAGTTTGTTGGTGATGTGGACACCAAGGAACTTGAAGCTCTCAACCTGCTCCACTGCAGCCCTGTCGATGAGAATGGGGGCGTGCTCGGTCCACTTTTTCCTGCAATCCACAATCATCTTTGTCTTGATCACGTTTAGCGAGAGGTTGTTGTCCTGGCACCACACGGCCAGGTCTCTGACCTCCTCCCTATAGGCTGTCTCGTTGTTGTCAGTGATCAGGCTGTTGTGTCATCGGCAAAGTTAATGATGGTGTTGGAGTCGTGCCTGGCCGTGTAGTCATGAGAGAACAAGGAGTACAGGAGGGGACTGAGTACGCACTCCTGAGGGGCCCCTGTGTTGAGGATCAGCGTGGCGGATGTGTTGTTACCTACCCTTACCACCTGGGGGCGGCCCATCAGGAAGTCCAGGATCCAGTTGCAGAGGGAGGTGTTTAGTCCCAGGGTCCTTAGCTTAGTGATGAGCTTTGAGTGCACTATGGTGTTGAACGCTGAGCTGTATTCAATTAACAGCATTCTCACATAGGTGTTCCTTTTGTCCAGGTGGGAAAGGGCAGCGTGGAGTGCAATAGAGGTGCATCATCTGTGGATCTGTTGGGGCGGTGTGCAAATTGGAGTGGGTCTAGCATTTCTGGGATAATGCTGTTGTGAGCCATGACCAGCCTTTCAAAACACTTCATGGCTACAGACGTGAGTGCTATGGGTCGGTAGTCATTTAGGCAGGTTACCTTAGTGTTCTTGGGCACAGGGACTATGGTGGTCTGCTGGAAACATGTTGGTATTACAGACTTGGACAAGGAGAGGTTGAAAATGTCAGTGAAGACACTTGCCAGTTGGTCAGCGCATGCTCGCAGTGCACGTCCTGGTAATCCATCTGGCCCTGCGGCCTTGTGAATGTTGGCCTGTTTAAAGGTCTTACTAACATCGGCTGCGGAGAGCGTGATCACACAGTAATCCGGAACAGCTGGTGCTCTCATGCATGTTTCAGTGTCACTTGCCTCGAAGCGAGCGTAGAAGTAGTTTAGCTCGTCTGGTCGGCTCATGTCACTGGGCAGCTCTCAGCTGTGCTTCCCTTTGTTGTCTGTAATGGTTTGCAAGCCCTGCCACACCCGAAGAGCGTCAGAGCCGGTGTAGTACAATTCGATCTTAGTCCTGTATTGATGCTTTGCCTGTTTGATGGTTCGTCGGAGGGCATAGCGGGATTTCTTATAAGCTTCCGAGTTGGAGTCCTGCTCATTGAAAGCGGCAGGTCTAGCCTTTAGCTCAGTGTGGATGCTGCCTGTAATCCATGGCTTCTAGTTGGGGTATGTACGTACAGTCACTGTGGGGACGACGTCATCGATGCACTTATTGATGGAGCCAATGACAGATGTGGTGTACTCCTCAATGCCATCGAAGGAATCCCGAAACATATTCCAGTCTGTGCTGCAAAACAGTCCTGTAGTTTAGCATCTGCTTCATCTGACCACGTTTATCTAGTCACTGGTGCTTCCTGCTTAAATTTTTGTTTGTAAGCAGGAATCAGGGGGATAGAGTTATGGTCAGATTTGCCAAATGGAAGGCGATGGAGAGATTTGTATGTGTCTCTGTGTGTGGAGTAAAGGTGGTCTAGAGTTTTTCCCCTCTGGTTGCACATTTAACATGCTGATAGAAATTTGGTAAAACGGATTTAAGTTTCCCTGCATTAAAGTCCCCGGCTACTAGGCGCGCCACTCTGGGTGAGCGTTTTCTTGTTTGCTTATGGCGGAATACAGCTCATTCAATGCTGTCTTAGTGCCAGCCTCTGACTCTGGTGGTATGTAAACAGGTACGAAAAATACAGATTAAAACTCTCTAGGTAGATAGTGTTTGTCTACAGCTTATCGTGAGATACTCTACCTCAGGCGAGCAGTAGCTCGAGACTTCCTTAGATATCGTGCACCAGCTGTTGTTTACAAAGATACATAGTCCGCCGCCCCTTGTCTTACCAGACGCCGCTGTTCTATCCTGCCGGTACATCGTATAACCAGCCAGCTGTATGTTGATAGTGTCGTCGTTCACCCATGACTCCGTGAAACAGAAGATATTACACTTTTGAATGTCCCGTTGGTAGTTTAATCTTCCGCGTAGGTCATCTATTTTATTGTCCAAAGATTGTTTGGTTGCAGAATGGAAGGAAGTGGGGTTTTATTCGATCGCCTACAAATTCTCAGAAGTCAGCCCGCCCTTCGGCCCCTTTTTATCCAACTCCTCTTCACCTTCTTTACCCAGGACCACCTTCAGTGCTCGGTTGTCTCCATCAAGTCTGTCCCCAAACAATTGGATTTGCTGGTTTTAATTAAGCATTAAACTATCAAATGGCTCTTTGTTGACTGTTGCTGGGTGTTATCACTCTCCATCAGCACCAGCCTGTACCCTACCTGCCCTAAGCTCTCTCCTGGCCCCTTACACTAAGTTTGAATTTGTCCTGCTAGGTGACCTAAACTGGGACACGCTTAAACCACCTGACCAAGTCCTAAAGCAATGGGACTCCCTAAATCTTTCTCAGATTATCACCAATCCCACAAGGTATGACTCCAAACACCCAGAAAAGGCTACTCTCCTCGATGTTATCATCACAAATAATCCTGATAGGTATCAGTCTGGTGTTTTCTGTAATGACCTTAGTGATCACTGTTTTACAGCCTGTGTTCATAATGGCTGCTCAGTGAAACAACCTGTCCTGATTTGTCATAGACTCTTGCTAAAAAACATGAATGAGTAAGCCTTCCTTTATGACCTGGCCTCTGTAAATTGGTATAGAATCAGCTTGATCCCCTCTGTTGAAGTCACTTGGACCTTCTTTTTTGATATTTTCAGTGGTATTGTTAACAAACACGCCCCAATAAAGAAAGCGAGAATTAAAAACAGGTTCAGCTCCTGGTTCGACCGTGATCTTGCAGAGTTACTCCACCTCAAGAATTGCATTTGGCGAAAGGCTCTGCACATGCATACTCAGGCTGACTGGCTCTAGTTCAGGAAATTGAGAAATAAGTGCACTCAGGCTATCCGGAAGGCCAAAGTTAGTTACTTTACTGAGCAGTTCTCTCTCTGTGGGTCTAACGCCAAGAAGTTCGGGAAAACGGTTAAAGACCTGGAGAATGAACCCTCCTCATGGCCCTTAATATTGATGCGGTTGGGTCATTTTCCAATGAATTGCTATAGGACATGCTTAAATCCAGCTCCCAGGTTACAGTACCTATGGCTTCCACTAGATGTCAACAGTTTTTAGACAAGGTTTCATGTGTTTATTATGAAAAATAAGGGAGTAGAAGAAGTTTATATAAGTGGAGGGAGGAAGTGCCTTTTCTCTCTGATGCGCGGGACCGTGAGCGTGCGCCTCGGTTTTTTCCTTTTCTATCGCCCAGGATATTATCCGTGTGGAATGTTATCGTTAATATACATAATAGTGTACCTAAGGATCGATTAGAAACGTTGCTTGATTTGTTTGGACAAAGTTGATAGGTGTATTTTGAACGCTCTATACGTCTTGTATAATCAACGAGTGGACGGTGGATTTTATGAACAGAACGCGCCAACCAAACTGAGCATTGTGGATATAAAGAGGGACTTTTTAGAAGAAAAAGGAACATTAATTGTCTTGCTTGGACACTTTGGATTGCCATCAGAAGAAGTTCTTCAAAGCGATTTATTTTATCTCTTTTTATGACTTGCAGGTTATGTTGTATAAGAGGAAGTACATGGGGCGCTGTCCTCAGACAATCAAATGTTTTGCCATAAAGCCTTTTTGAAATCTGACAACGCTGTGAGATTACCAAGATTCTATGCTTTTGAAGAGTGTGCAACACTTGTATTTTCATGAATGTTTAATATTACGATTTTGAATTTGGCTCCAGCTTCACCAGATGTTGACCCCACGAAATCAGTGGGGAATTTACAAACTTAAATATGGTCCCCAATTAGAGGTAACGAAACTCAGCTGCCTCTAATTGGGAACCATTAACGAAACCAAACAAAGAAATACACCACATAGAACAAACAACCCCTGATCACGTCCTGACCAAAAACACCATAGAGCAGCCAAAAAGGGCTATCTATGGCCAGGACGTGACAAAATGTAACCTTGCGTAATACCCTAGATGCAGTCGCACGTCTAAAAATAAAAATAAATTGTCACAAGAAATTAACTCCCTGATATACAGAAAATACCTGAGCCCTGAAGCAAGCTTGCAGAATATTGGAATGGAATAGGCGCTCCACCAAACTGGAAGTCGTCCGCCTAGCTTGGAAAGACAGTACCGTGCAACATCGAAGAGCCCTCACTGCTGCTCCATCATCCTATTTTCCAACCTAATTGAGGAGAATAAGAACAACCCAAAATGTATTTAAGATATTGTCTCAAAGCTAACTAAAAAGCAACATTCCCCAAGAGATGATGGCTTTCACTTCAGCAGTGATGAATTCATGAACTTCTTCGACAAAATGATCATGACCATTAGAAAGAAAATTACCCACTTCTCTTAATTCCACATATTTCTCCTCAACTCAATTGTCCTGAGTCTGCACAGAACTGCCAGGACCCAGGATCAATGGAGACACTGACGTTTTTTTTTATCCTGTATCTCTTGACACATTCATGAAAATAGTCATGGCCTCTAAACTTTCAAGCCGCCTACTGGACCCTATTCCAATTAAACTACTGAAAGAGCTACTTCCTGTGCTTGACCCTCCTATGTTGAACATAATAAACATATCCCTATCCTCTGGATGTGTACCAAACTCACTAAAAGTGGCAGTAATAAAGCCTCTCCTGAAAAAGCCAATCCTTGACCCGGAAAATGTAAAAAACAATATTGGCCTATATCGAATCTCCCATTCCTTTTAAAAAAAAAGGTTGCACCGCAACTCACTGCCTTCTTGAAGACAAAATATGTATACATAGCCCTTCAGTCTGGTTTTAGACCCCATCATAGCACTGGGACTGCACTCGTGAAGGTGCTAAATTACCTTTTAATGGCGTCAGACCTCGTGGTCCTAGACCTTAGTACTGCTTTTGACACCATCGATAACCACATTCCTTTGGAGAGTTGGAAACCCTAATTTGAAAAGTTACCTATCGGAAAGATATCAGTTCCTCTCTGAAAAATCAACTGTATGTTTTGGTTTTCCTCAAGGTTCCGTTTTAGGACCACTATTGTTTTCAATACATATTCTAACTCTTGGTGATATCATTCCGACGACACACAGGTGTACATTTCGATTTAAACATGGTGATGCCCCAAAATTGCCTACCCTGGAAGTGTTTCAGACAGAAGTGAATGGCGGCAAATGTTTTACTTTTAAACTCGGACCAAACAGAGATGCTAGTTCTAGGTCCCAATAAACAAAGAGATCTGCTGTTGGATCTGACAGTTCATCTTGATGGTTATACAGTCGTCTCTGTAAAGGACCTCGGCGTTACTCTGGACCCTGATCTCTCTTTTGATGAACGTATCAAAAATACGTCAAGGACAGCTTTTTTCCATCTTCGTAACATTGTAAAAATCTGAACACTTTTTTACCAAAAATTATGCAGAAAAGCTAATCCATGCTTTTGTCAATTCTAGATTAGACTACTGCAATGCTCTACTCTCCGAATACCCGGATAAAGCACTAAATAAACTTCAGTTACTGCTTAACACGGCTGCTAGAATCTTGACTAGAACTAAACAAATTGATCATATTACTCCAGTGCTAGATTCTCTGCACTGGCTTTCTGTGAAGGGTAGGGCTGAGCATGTTGTTCAGCAGGAGGATGTTGTTCAGCAGGAGCATGTTGTTCAGTAGGAGCATGTTGTTCAGCAGGAGGATGTTGTTCAGTAGGAGCATGTTGTTCAGCCAGTTGGATGTTGTTCAGTAGGAGCATGTTGTTCAGCAGGAGCATGTTGTTCAGCAGGAGGATGTTGTTCAGTAGGAGGATGTTGTTCAGTAGGAGGATGTTGTTCAGCAGGAGGATGTTGTTCAGTAGGAGCATGTTGTTCAGCAGGAGCATGTTGTTCAGCAGGAGGATGTTGTTCAGCAGGAGCATGTTGTTCAGTAGGATCATGTTGTTCAGCAGGAGGATGTTGTTCAGTAGGAGCATGTTGTTCAGCAGGAGCATGTTGTTCAGTAGGAGCATGTTGTTCAGCAGGAGGATGTTGTTCAGTAGGAGCATGTTGTTCAGCAGGAGGATGTTGTTCAGTAGGAGTATGTTGTTCAGTAGGAGGATGTTGTTCAGCAGGAGGATGTTGTTCAGCAGGAGCATGTTGTTCAGCAGGAGGATACAATGCTATTTCACTGTAAACAAAGTAATAACTGACTTTCAGAATACTTGTAGGGAAAGGCACTCAACATGTATGGCACTTACACAAATTACTGATGCTTGACTGAAATAAAATGATAATAAGAAGCTCGTGGGAGCTGTTTTGTTAGACTTCAGGGCAGCTTTTGATGTTACTGATAATAATCGGCTGCTGGAAAAACATATGTGTTATGGCTTTACACCACCCTGCTATATTGTGGATAAAGAGTTACCTGTCTAACAGAACAAAGAGGGGGTTCTTTAATGGAAGCCTCTCCAACATAATCAGGGAAGAGTTGGGCATTCCCCAGGGCAGTTGTTTAAGCCCCTTTCTTTTTTACTAATGACCTGCCACTGGGTCTGAGTGAAGCCTGTACATCTACGTCTGCTGATGACTCAACTTTATATCGGTGGCCTACAATAAACTAGTCCAAAAGCACTAAATAAACTTCAGTTACTGCTTAACACGGCTGCTAGAATCTTGACTAGAACTAAACAAATTGATCATATTACTCCAGTGCTAGATTCTCTGCACTGGCTTTCTGTGAAGGGTAGGGCTGAGCATGTTGTTCAGCAGGAGGATGTTGTTCAGCAGGAGCATGTTGTTCAGTAGGAGCATGTTGTTCAGCAGGAGGATGTTGTTCAGTAGGAGCATGTTGTTCAGCCGGTTGGATGTTGTTCAGTAGGAGCATGTTGTTCAGCAGGAGCATGTTGTTCAGTAGGAGGATGTTGTTCAGTAGGAGGATGTTGTTCAGTAGGAGCATGTTGTTCAGCAGGAGGATGTTGTTCAGTAGGAGCATGTTGTTCAGCAGGAGGATGTTGTTCAGTAGGAGCATGTTGTTCAGTAGGAGGATGTTGTTCAGCAGGAGGATGTTGTTCAGCAGGAGCATGTTGTTCAGCAGGAGGATGTTGTTCAGCAGGAGCAGAAAAAAGAAAAAAATTTTGGAAATATGAAACAAAGATAAAAGATGTAAAGAATGATCGTAAAAAGCTTTGGAGGACCTTAAATTACATTTTGGGCAAAAAGGCAAACTCAGCTCAGTCCTTCATTGAATCAGATGGCTAATTTATTCCAAAACCCATTGATATTGCCAACTACTTTAATGATTTTTTTCATAGGCAAGATTAGCAAACTTAGGCATGACATGCCAACAACAAACTCTGAATTTACACATCCAGGTATATCTGATCAAATGATGAAAGACGAGCATTGTAGTTTTGATTTCCGTAAAGTGAGTGCGGAAAAGGTGAAAACAATTTTGTTGTCTATCAACACTGACAAGCCACCGGGGGTCTGACAACTTGGAGGGAAATTTAATGAGGATAATAGCGGACTATATTACCACTATTTGCCATCACTTCAATCTAAGCCTATAGGAAAGTATATGCCCTCAGGCCTGGAGGGAAGTCATTCCGCTACCCAAGAATAGCAAAGCACCCTTTACTGACTCAAACAGCAGACCAATCAGCCTGCTACGAACTCTTAGGAAACGTTTGGGAAAAAATGTGTTTGACCAGATACAATGTTATTTCACTGTAAACAAAGTAATAACTGACTTTCAGAATACTTGTAGGGGAAAGGCACTCAACATGTATGGCACTTACACAAATTACTGATGCTTGACTGAAATAAATTGATAATAAGAAGCTCGTGGGAGCTGTTTTGTTAGACTTCAGGGCAGCTTTTGATGTTACTGATAATAATCGGCTGCTGGAAAAACATATGTGTTATGGCTTTACACCACCCTGCTATATTGTGGATAAAGAGTTACCTGTCTAACAGAACAAAGAGGGTGTTCTTTAATGGAAGCCTCTCCAACATAATCAGGGAAGAGTTGGGCATTCCCCAGGGCAGTTGTTTAAGCCCCTTTCTTTTTTACTAATGACCTGCCACTGGGTCTGAGTGAAGCCTGTACATCTACGTCTGCTGATGACTCAACTTTATATCGGTGGCCTACAATAAACTAGTCCAAAATATTTCTACAAATAAAAGCATTGTATTTGGGACAAACCATTCACTAAACCCTAAACCTCAACTACATATTGTAATAAATAATGTGGGCATTGAGTGACTAGAGGATACTGAACTGTTTGGTGTAACCCTGGATTGTAAAATGTCATGGTCAAAACATATTGATACAACAGTGGCTAAAATGGGAAAAGGTCTGTAATCCACCACTACAGTTTATGGAACTCCATCTTAGGGAACTCCACCACTACACCTTATGAAACTACACCTTATGGAACAACACCTTACGGAACTCAACCTTATGGAACTCCACCTTATGGAACTCCGCCTTTTGGAACTACACCACTACACCTTACGGAACTCCACCTTATGGAACTCCACCTTATGGAACTCCACCTTATGGAACTACACCTTATGGAACTACACCTTATGGAACTACACCA
This sequence comes from Brachymystax lenok tsinlingensis, assembly GCA_030435695.1. Classification (NCBI taxonomy): domain Eukaryota; kingdom Metazoa; phylum Chordata; class Actinopteri; order Salmoniformes; family Salmonidae; genus Brachymystax; species Brachymystax lenok. The sequence continues at coordinate 1,048,236 of CM059789.1, forward strand.
CTACACCTTACGGAACTTCACCTTATGGAACTACACCTTATGGAACTACACCTTATGGAACTACACCTTATGGAACCACACCTTATGGAACTACACCTTATGGAACAACACCTTATGGAACTCCACATTATGGAACTCCACATTATGGAACTCCACCTTATGGAACAACACCTTATGAAACTCCACCTTATGGAACAACACCTTATGGAACAACAACTTATGGAACTACACCTTATGGAACCACACCTTATGGAACTCCACCTTATGAAACTACACCTTAGGAACCTACACTTTATGGAACTCAACCTTTATGGAACTCCACAACTACACCTTATAGAACTCCACCTCATGGAAGTCCACCATATGGAACTCCACCTTATGAAACTACACTTTATGGAACTCCACCTTATGGAACTCCACCTTATGGAACTCCACCTTATGGAACAACACCTTATGGAACTACACCTTATGGAACTACACCTTATGGAACTTCTCCTTAAGGAACTACACCTTATGGAACTACACCTTATGGAACTCCACCTTACGGAACTCCACCTTACGGAACAGCACCTTATGGAACAACACCTTATGGAACAACACCTTATGGAACTACACCTTATGGAACCACACCTTATGGAACAACACCTTATGGAACCACACCATATGAAACTACACCTTATGGAACTCCACCTTTGGAACAACACCTTATGGAACTACACCTTATGGAACTACACCTTATGGAACTACACCTTATGGAACAACACCTTATGGAACAACACCTTATGGAACAACACCTTATGGAACTCCACCTTATGGAACAACACCTTATGGAACAACACCTTATGGAACTACACCTTATGGAACAACACCTTATGGAACAACACCTTATGGAACTACACCTTATGGAACTACACCTTATGGAACAACACCTTATGGAACAACACCACCAGACATTATGGAACTCCACCTCATGGAACAGCGAGGACTGTGAAGACGAACAGGCTAGCACACGTAGTCTACATACACAGACATGGTAATATTGTTTTATGGTTGTATTATACATTTGGTATTGTAGATATGTAGTGGTGTAATAATGTTATATGATGTACTGTTTTATCTTTTGTTTTATGTTTAATGTAAGTGCCTTAATGTGTTTGGACCCCAGGAAGACATCTGCTACCTTGGCAGATCCTTAATAAATACAAACATAAAAATAAGATTTATTATTACATGGCGCTGCTCAGTTCAGTGTCAGTCTCTCTCTGCGGTCATTATACCAATTAACAGTTCCAGACTTGCAAAGCGACCTGGTTATGTCAGCAGCAGACACACGTCGGTATTTCACTGTTCTGTTTGTAGTTTGACGCTAGGAGAATACGAACGCTAGAAGACTGCTGTTCTTGATCCAACGATATGAAGGAGAAAAAGTGTAGGAGAATAAGCTGTTACACTTACTGTACAAGGTGATGAAGTTGGTTTGTGAATACAAGGGTGCTAATACATACAGTCTGCTAGGCAGAGAAAGCCCTCTAACATACAGTACAGCTAGGGAGAGAAAGCCCTTTAACATACAGTCTGCTAGGGAGAGAAAGCCCTTTAACATACAGTCTGCTAGGGAGAGAAAGCCCTTTAACATACAGTCTGCTAGGGAGAGAAAGCCCTTTAACATACAGTCTGCTAGGGAGAGAAAGCCCTTTAACATACAGTCTGCTAGGGAGAGAAAGCCCTCTAACATACAGTACAGCTAGGGAGAGAAAGCCCTTTAACATACAGTCTGCTAGGGAGAGAAAGCCCTTTAACATACAGTCTGCTAGGGAGAGAAAGCCCTTTAACATACAGTCTGCTAGGGAGAGAAAGCCCTTTAACATACAGTCTGCTAGGGAGAGAAAGCCCTCTAACATACAGTACAGCTAGGGAGAGAAAGTCCATTAACATACAGTCTGCTAGGGAGAGAAAGCCCTTTAACATACAGTCTGCTAGGGAGAGAAAGCCCTTTAACATACAGTCTGCTAGGGAGAGAAAGCCCTTTAACATACAGTCTGCTAGGGAGAGAAAGCCCTTTAACATACAGTACAGCTAGGCAGAGAAAGCCCTTTAACATACAGTACAGCTAGGCAGAGAAAGCCCTCTAACATACAGTACAGCTAGGGAGAGAAAGCCCTTTAACATACAGCACAGCTAGGGAGAGAAAGCCCTCTAACATACAGTACAGCTAGGGAGAGAAAGCCCTTTAACATACAGTACAGCTAGGGAGAGAAAGCCCTCTAACATACAGTACAGCTAGGGAGAGAAAGCCCTTTAACATAAAGTACAGCTATGGAGAGAAAGTCCTTTAACATACAGTACAGCTAGGGAGAGAAAGCCCTTTAACATACAGTACAGCTAGGGAGAGAAAGCCCTCTAACATACAGTACAGCTATGGAGAAAGCCCTCTAACATACAGTACAGCTAGGAGAGAAAGTCCTTTAACATACAGTACAGCTAGGGAGAGAAAGCCCTCTAACATACAGTACAGCTAGGGAGAGAAAGTCCTTTAACATACAGTACAGCTAGGGAGAGAAAGCCCTTTAACATACAGTACAGCTAGGGAGAGAAAGCCCTTTAACATACAGTACAGCTAGGGAGAGAAAGCCCTTTAACATACAGTACAGCTAGGGAGAGAAAGCCCTTTAACATACAGTACAGCTAGGGAGAGAAAGCCCTTTAACATACAGTACAGCTAGAGAGAAAGCCCTTTAACATACAGTACAGCTAGGAGAGAAAGCCCTTTAACATACAGTACAGCTAGGAGAGAAAACCCTTTAACATACAGTACAGCTAGGGAGAGAAAGCCCTTTATCATACAGTACAGCTAGGGAGAGAAAGCCCTCTAACATACAGTACAGCTAGGGAGAGAAAGCCCTCTAACATACAGTACAGCTAGGGAGAGAAAGCCCTTTATCATACAGTACAGCTAGGGAGAGAAATCCCTTTAACATACAGTACAGCTAGGGAGAGAAAGCCCTTTAACATACAGTACAGCTAGGGAGAGAAAGCCCTTTAACATACAGTACAGCTAGGGAGAGAAAGCCCTTTATCATACAGTACAGCTATGGAGAGAAAGCCCTTTAATATACAGTACAGCTAGGGAGAGAAAGCCCTTTAACATACAGTACAGCTAGGGAGAGAAAGCCCTCTAACATACAGTACAGCTAGGGAGAGACAGCCCACTAACATACAGTACAGCTAGGGAGAGAAAGCCCTTTAACATAAAGTACAGCTATGGAGAGAAAGTCCTTTAACATACAGTACAGCTAGGGAGAGAAAGCCCTTTAACATACAGTACAGCTAGGGAGAGAAAGCCCTCTAACATACAGTACAGCTATGGAGAGAAAGTCCTTTAACATACAGTACAGCTTGGGAGAGAAAGCCCTCTAACATACAGTACAGCTATGGAGAGAAAGCCCTTTAACATACAGTCTGCTAGGGAGAGAAAGCCCTTTAACATACAGTCTGCTAGGGAGAGAAAGCCCTCTAACATACAGTACAGCTAGGGAGAGAAAGCCCTTTAACATACAGTCTGCTAGGGAGAGAAAGCCCTTTAACATACAGTCTGCTAGGGAGAGAAAGCCCTTTAACATACAGTCTGCTAGGGAGAGAAAGCCCTTTAACATACAGTCTGCTAGGGAGAGAAAGCCCTTTAACATACAGTACAGCTAGGGAGAGAAAGCCCTTTAACATACAGTACAGCTAGGGAGAGAAAACCCTTTAACATACAGTACAGCTAGGGAGAGAAAGCCCTTTATCATACAGTACAGCTAGGGAGAGAAAGCCCTCTAACATACAGTACAGCTAGGGAGAGAAAGCCCTCTAACATACAGTACAGCTAGGGAGAGAAAGCCCTTTAACATACAGTACAGCTAGGGAGAGAAAGCCCTTTATCATACAGTACAGCTATGGAGAGAAAGCCTTTTAACATACAGTACAGCTAGGGAGAGAAAGCCCTTTAACATACAGTACAGCTAGGGAGAGAAAGCCCTCTAACATACAGTACAGCTAGGGAGAGAAAGTCCTTTAACATACGGTACAGCTAGGGAGAGAAAGCCCTCTAACATACAGTACAGCTAGGGAGAGAAAGCCCTTTAACATACAGTACAGCTATGGAGAGAAAGCCCTTTAACATACAGTACAGCTAGGGAGAGAAAGCCCTTTAACATACAGTACAGCTAGGGAGAGAAAGCCCTCTAACATACAGTACAGCTAGGGAGAGAAAGCCCTTTAACATACAGTACAGCTATGGAGAGAAAGTCCTTTAACATACAGTACAGCTAGGGAGAGAAAGCCCTTTAACATACAGTACAGCTAGGGAGAGAAAGCCTTCTAACATACAGTACAGCTATGGAGAGAAAGTCCTTTAACATACAGTACAGCTAGGGAGAGAAAGCCCTCTAACATACAGTACAGCTATGGAGAGAAAGCCCTCTAACATACAGTACAGCTAGGGAGAGAAAGTCCTTTAACATACAGTACAGCTAGGGAGAGAAAGCCCTCTAACATATAGTACAGCTAGGGAGAGAAAGTCCTTTAACATACAGTACAGCTAGGGAGAGAAAGCCCTTTAACATACAGTACAGCTAGGGAGAGAAAGCCCTCTAACATACAGTACAGCTAGGGAGAGAAAGCCCTTTAACATACAGTACAGCTAGGGAGAGAAAGCCCTTTAACATACAGTACAGCTAGGGAGAGAAAGCCCTTTAACATACAGTACAGCTAGGGAGAGAAAGCCCTTTAACATACAGTACAGCTAGGGAGAGAAAACCCTTTAACATACAGTACAGCTAGGGAGAGAAAGCCCTTTATCATACAGTACAGCTAGGGAGAGAAAGCCCTCTAACATACAGTACAGCTAGGGAGAGAAAGCCCTTTAACATACAGTACAGTTAGGGAGAGAAAGCCCTCTAACATACAGTACAGCTAGGGAGAGAAAGCCCTCTAACATACAGTACAGCTAGGGAGAGAAACGGCCCGGTGGCACACTAAAGAGTCTTTGTTCCCCTGGGCCGGTTCTGATAGCTACTTTTATCTCTCTGCTCTCTCCCTCTCTACTTTCATCTCTCATCTCTCTAATCCCCCTGTACCTGGACATTGAAGGAAATGAAAACGTGTATTTGATTCCATAAGTCCTTATTGGCACATTAACAAAGCTGTCTCTCTGTGTGTTCTCTCGGGTTATGGTTAGACCTATGTGTGTGGTGTGTGTCTGTGGTGTGTGTGGTGTGTGTCTGTGGTGTGTGTGTGTGGTGTGTGTGTGGTGTGTGTCTGTGGTGTGTGTGTGTGTGTGGTGTGTGGTGTGTGTGTGTGGTGTGTGTGTGTGGTGTGGTGTGGTGTGTGGTGTGTGTGTGGTGTGTGTGGTGTGTGTGTGTGGTGTGTGTGTGTGTGGTGTGTGGTGTGTGTATGTGGTGTGTGTGTGTAGTGTGTATGTGTGGTGTGGTGTGTTTGTGTGTGTGTGGTGTGTGTGTGTGGTGTGTGTGTGGTGTGTGTGTGGTGTGTGTGTGTGGTGTGTGTGTGGTGTGTGTGGTGTGTGTGTGTGGTGTGTGTGGTGTGTGGTGTGTGTGTGTGGTGTGTGTGTGTGGTGTGTGTGTGCGGTGTGTGGTGTGTGTGTGTGGTGTGTGTGTGGTGTGTGTGTGGTGTGTGGTGTGTGTGGTGTGTGTTGTGTGTGTGTGGTGTGTGTGTGCGGTGTGTGGTGTGTGTGTGTGTGGTGTGTGTGTGTGGTGTGTGTGTGTGTGTGTGTGGTGTGTGTGTGTGTGGTGTGTGTTTGTGGTTTGTGGTGTGTGTGTGTGTGGTGTGTGTGTGTAGTGTGTGTGTGGTGTTTGTGTGTGGTGTGTGGTGTGTGTGGTGTGTGTGTGTGTGGTGTGTGTGTGTGGTGTGTGTGTGGTGTGTGTGTTTGGTGTGTGTGTAGTGTGTGTGTGGTGTGTGTGTGTGGTGTGTGTGTGGTGTGTGTGTGTGGTGTGTGTGTGAGAGAGGGAGATCAAATTACTAGCAGCATTCTGACCTGTGTCTTCTCTACTTGAAAGTCTTACAGCTAACTCTGTAACCCTGTTCTATTTCTCCTCAACCCGCTCCAGTCTCTCCTCAACCCGCTCCAGTCTCTCCAGTCTCTCCAGTCTCTCCTCAACCCGCTCCAGTCTCTCCTCAACCCGCTCCAGTCTCTCCTCAACCTGCTCCAGTCTCTCCAGTCTCTCTAGTCTCTCCTCAACCCGCTCCAGTCTCTCCAGTCTCTCCTCAACCTGCTCCAGTCTCTCCTCAACCCGCTCCAGTCTCTCCAGTCTCTCCTCAACCCGCTCCAGTTTCTCCTCAACCCACTCCAGTCTCTCCAGTCTCTCCAGTGTCTCCTCAACCTGCTCCAGTCTCTCCTCAACCCGCTCCAGTCTCTCCTCAACCTGCTCCTGTCTCTCCTCAACCCGCTCTAGTCTCTCCAGTCTCTCCAGTCTCTCCTCAACCCGCTCCAGTTTCTCCTCAACAAGCTCCAGTCTCTCCAGTCTCTCCAGTCTCTCCTCAACCTGCTCGAGTCTCTCCTCAACCTGCTCCAGTCTCTCCTCAACCCGCTCCAATCACTCCAGTCTCTCCAGTCTCTCCTCAACCTGCTCCAGTCTCTCCTCAACCCGCACCAGTCTCTCCTCAACCTGCTCCAGTCTCTCCTCAACCTGCTCCAGTCTCTCCTCAACCTGCTCCAGTATCTCCTCAACCCGCTCCAGTCTCTCCAGTCTCTCCTCAACCCTCTCCAGTCTCTCCAGTCTCTCCTCCCTACTCTCCATCTCTCTCCTCCATACTCTCCATCTCTCTCCTCCCTCTCTCCTCCCTCTCTCCTTCTTACTCGCCATCTCTCTACTCCCTACGCTCCATCTATCTCCTCCCTCTCTCCTCCCTCTCTCCTCCCTACGCTCCATCTATCTCCACCCTTTCTCCTCCCTCTCTCCTCCCTACTCTCCATCTATCTCCTCCCTCTCTCCTCCCTCTCTCCTCCCTACGCTCCATCTATCTCCACCCTTTCTCCTCCCTCTCTCCTCCCTACTCTCCATCTATCTCCTCCCTCTCTGCTCCCTCTCTCCTCCCTACTCTTCATCTCTCTCCTCCCTCACTCCTCCCTACGCTCCATCTATCACCTCCCTCTTTCCTCCCACTCTCCTCCCTGTCTCCTCCCTACTCTCCATCTCCCTTATAATCTAATATCTTGATCTGTGGCGGTCCATCCTGTCAAGCTGTCTGCGTCTTTAGTGCTGAACAGTAGAGTAGTGCTGAACAATAGAGTAGTGCTGAACAATAGAGTAGTGCTGAACAGTAGAGTAGTGCTGAACAATAGAGTAGTGCTGAACAATAGAGTAGTGCTGAACAGTAGAGTAGAGCTGAACAGTAGAGTGGTGTTGAACAATAGAGTAGTGCTGAACAGTAGAGTAGTGCTGAACAATAGAGTAGTGCTGACCAATAGAGTAGTGCTGAACAGTAGAGTAGTGCTGAACAATAGAGTAGTGCTGGTCAATAAAGTAGTGCTGAACAATAGAGTAGTGCTGAACAATATAGTAGTACTGAACAGTAGAGTAGTGCTGAACAACAGAGTAGTGCTGAACAACAGAGTAGTGCTGAACAATAGAGTAGTTCTGAACAATAGAGTAGTGCTGGTCAATAGAGTAGTGCTGAACAGTAGAGTAGTGCTGAACAGTAGAGTAGTGCTGAACAATAGAGTAGTGCTGGTCAATAGAGTAGTACTGCACAATAGAGTAGTGCTGAACAATAGAGTAGTGCTGAACAGTAGAGTAGTGCTGAACAATAGAGTTGTGCTGGACAATAGAGTAGTGCTGGTCAATAGAGTAGTGCTGAACAATAGAGTAGTGCTGAACAATAGAGTAGTGCTGGTCAATAGAGTAGTGCTGCACAATAGAGTAGTGCTAAACAATAGAGTAGTGCTGAAAAAAAAGAGTAGTGCTGAACACTGGAGTAGTGCAGGTCAAAAGAGTTGTAGTGAACAATAGAGTAGTGCTGAACAACAGAGTAGTGCTGAACAACAGAGTAGTGCTGAACAATAGAGTAGTGCTGAACAATAGAGTAGTGCTGGTCAATAGAGTAGTGCTGAACAGTAGAGTAGTGCTGAACAGTAGAGTAGTGCTGAACAACAGAGCAGTGCTGGTCAGAGTAGTGCTGAACAGTAGAGTAGTGCTGAACAATAGAGTAGTGCTGAACAATAGAGTAGTGCTGAAAAATAGAGTAGTGCTGGTCAATAGAGTAGTACTGCACAAGAGAGTAGTGCTGAACAGTAGAGTAGTGCTGAACAATAGAGTAGTGCTGAACAGTAGAGTAGTTCTGAACAGTAGAGTAGTGCTGAACAATAGAGTAGTGCTGAACAGTAGAGTAGTTCTGAACAATAGAGTTGTGCTGTGTAATAGAGTAGTGCTGAACAGTAGAGTAGTGCTGAACAGTAGAGTAGTGCTGAACAACAGAGTAGTGCTGAACAATAGAGTAGCGCTGAACAATAGAGTAGTGCTGGTCAATAGAGTAGTGGTGAACAATAGAGTAGTATTGAACAATAGAGTAGTGCTGTGTAATAGAGTAGTGGTGAACAGTAGAGTAGTGCTAAACAATAGAGTAGTGCTGAACAGTAGAGTAGTTCTGAACAGTAGAGTAGTGCTGAACAATAGAGTAGTGCTGAACAGTAGAGTAGTTCTGAACAATAGAGTTGTGCTGTGTAATAGAGTAGTGCTGAACAGTAGAGTAGTGCTGAACAGTAGAGTAGTGCTGAACAACAGAGTAGTGCTGAACAATATAGTAGCGCTGAACAATAGAGTAGTGCTGGTCAGAGTAGTGCTGAACAGTAGAGTAGTGCTGAACAATAGAGTAGTGCTGAACAATAGAGTAGTGCTGGTCAATAGAGTAGTACTGCACAATAGAGTAGTGCTGAACAATAGAGTAGTGCTGAACAGTAGAGTAGTGCTGACCAATAGAGTAGTGCTGGACAATAGAGTAGTGCTGAACAATAGAGTAGTGCTGAACAGTAGAGTTGTGCTGAACAGTAGAGTAGTGCTGAGCAGTAGAGTGGTGCTGAACAGTAGAGTAGTGCTGAACAGTAGAGTAGTGCTGAACAACAGAGTAGTGCTGAACAATAGAGTAGCGCTGAACAATAGAGTAGTGCTGGTCAATAGAGTAGTGGTGAACAATAGAGTAGTATTGAACAATAGAGTAGTGCTGTGTAATAGAGTAGTGGTGAACAGTAGAGTAGTGCTAAACAATAGAGTAGTTCTGAACAATAGAGTTGTGCTGTGTAATAGAGTAGTGCTGAACAGTAGAGTAGTGCTGAACAGTAGAGTAGTGCTGAACAACAGAGTAGTGCTGAACAATAGAGTAGTGCTGAACAATAGAGTAGAGCTGGTCAATAGAGTAGTGGTGAACAATAGAGTAGTATTGAACAATAGAGTAGTGCTGTGTAATAGAGTAGTGGTGAACAGTAGAGTAGTGCTGAACAATAAAGTAGTGCTGGTCAATAGAGTAGTGCTGAAAAATAGAGTAGTATTGAACAATAGAGTAGTGCTGAACAACAGAGTAGTGCTGAACAATAGAGTATTGCTGGTCAATAGAGTAGTGCTGAACAGTAGAGTAGTTCTGAACAGTAGAGTAGTGCTGAACAATAGAGTAGTGCTGAACAGTAGAGTAGTTCTGAACAATAGAGTTGTGCTGTGTAATAGAGTAGTGCTGAACAGTAGAGTAGTGCTGAACAGTAGAGTAGTGCTGAACAACAGAGTAGTGCTGAACAATATAGTAGCGCTGAACAATAGAGTAGTGCTGGTCAGAGTAGTGCTGAACAGTAGAGTAGTGCTGAACAATAGAGTAGTGCTGAACAATAGAGTAGTGCTGGTCAATAGAGTAGTACTGCACAATAGAGTAGTGCTGAACAATAGAGTAGTGCTGAACAGTAGAGTAGTGCTGACCAATAGAGTAGTGCTGGACAATAGAGTAGTGCTGAAAAATAGAGTAGTACTGAACAGTAGAGTAGTGCTGAACAGTAGAGTAGTGCTGAACAGTAGAGTAGTGCTGAACAGTAGAGTAGTGCTGAACAGTAGAGTAGTGCTGAACAATAGAGTAGTGCTGAACAATAGAGTAGTGCTGAACAGTAGAGTAGTGCTGTGAACAATAGAGTAGTGCTGAACAGTAGAGTAGTGCTGAACAATAGAGTAGTGCTGAACAATATAGTAGCGCTGAACAATAGAGTAGTGCTGGTCAGAGTAGTGCTGAACAGTAGAGTAGTGCTGAACAATAGAGTAGTGCTGGTCAATAGAGTAGTACTGCACAATAGAGTAGTGCTGAACAATAGAGTAGTGCTGAACAGTAGAGTAGTGCTGAACAATAGAGTAGTGCTGGACAATAGAGTAGTGCTGGTCAATAGAGTAGTGCTGAACAATAGAGTAGTGCTGAACAATAGAGTAGTGCTGGTCAATAGAGTAGTGCTGCACAATAGAGTAGTGCTGAACAATAGAGTAGTGCTGAAAAAAAAGAGTAGTGCTGAACACTGGAGTAGTGCAGGTCAAAAGAGTTGTAGTGAACAATAGAGTAGTGCTGAACAACAGAGTAGTGCTGAACAACAGAGTAGTGCTGAACAATAGAGTAGTGCTGAACAATAGAGTAGTGCTGAACAACAGAGTAGTGCTGAACAGTAGAGTAGTGCTGAACAACAGAGCAGTGCTGGTCAGAGTAGTGCTGAACAGTAGAGTAGTGCTGAACAATAGAGTAGTGCTGAACAATAGAGTAGTGCTGAAAAATAGAGTAGTGCTGGTCAATAGAGTAGTACTGCACAAGAGAGTAGTGCTGAACAGTAGAGTAGTGCTGAACAATAGAGTAGTGCTGAACAGTAGAGTAGTTCTGAACAGTAGAGTAGTGCTGAACAATAGAGTAGTGCTGAACAGTAGAGTAGTTCTGAACAATAGAGTTGTGCTGTGTAATAGAGTAGTGCTGAACAGTAGAGTAGTGCTGAACAGTAGAGTAGTGCTGAACAACAGAGTAGTGCTGAACAATAGAGTAGCGCTGAACAATAGAGTAGTGCTGGTCAATAGAGTAGTGGTGAACAATAGAGTAGTATTGAACAATAGAGTAGTGCTGTGTAATAGAGTAGTGGTGAACAGTAGAGTAGTGCTAAACAATAGAGTAGTGCTGAACAGTAGAGTAGTTCTGAACAATAGAGTTGTGCTGTGTAATAGAGTAGTGCTGAACAGTAGAGTAGTGCTGAACAGTAGAGTAGTGCTGAACAACAGAGTAGTGCTGAACAATAGAGTAGTGCTGAACAATAGAGTAGAGCTGGTCAATAGAGTAGTGGTGAACAATAGAGTAGTATTGAACAATAGAGTAGTGCTGTGTAATAGAGTAGTGGTGAACAGTAGAGTAGTGCTGAACAATAAAGTAGTGCTGGTCAATAGAGTAGTGCTGAAAAATAGAGTAGTATTGAACAATAGAGTAGTGCTGAACAACAGAGTAGTGCTGAACAATAGAGTATTGCTGGTCAATAGAGTAGTGCTGAACAGTAGAGTAGTTCTGAACAGTAGAGTAGTGCTGAACAATAGAGTAGTGCTGAACAGTAGAGTAGTTCTGAACAATAGAGTTGTGCTGTGTAATAGAGTAGTGCTGAACAGTAGAGTAGTGCTGAACAGTAGAGTAGTGCTGAACAACAGAGTAGTGCTGAACAATATAGTAGCGCTGAACAATAGAGTAGTGCTGGTCAGAGTAGTGCTGAACAGTAGAGTAGTGCTGAACAATAGAGTAGTGCTGAACAATAGAGTAGTGCTGGTCAATAGAGTAGTGCTGAACAATAGAGTAGTGCTGAACAATAGAGTAGTGCTGAACAACAGAGTAGTGCTGAACAATAGAGTAGTGCTGAACAATAGAGTAGTGCTGAACAATAGAGTAGTGCTGAACAGTAGAGTAGTGCTGAACAGTAGAGTAGTGCTGAACAGTAGAGTAGTGCTGAACAGTAGAGTAGTGCTGAACAGTAGAGTAGTGCTGAACAACAGAGTAGTGCTGAACAATAGAGTAGTGCTGAACAATAGAGTAGTGCTGAACAATAGAGTAGTGCTGAACAATAGAGTAGTGCTGAACAATAGAGTAGTGCTGAACAATAGAGTAGTGCTGAACAGTAGAGTAGTGCTGAACAATAGAGTAGTGCTGAACAATAGAGTAGTTCTGAACAATAGAGTTGTGCTGTGTAATAGAGTAGTGCTGAACAGTAGAGTAGTGCTGAACAGTAGAGTAGTGCTGAACAACAGAGTAGTGCTGAACAATAGAGTAGTGCTGAACAATAGAGTAGTGCTGGTCAATAGAGTAGTGGTGAACAATAGAGTAGTGCTGAACAATAGAGTAGTGCTGAACAATAGAGTAGTGCTGGTCAATAGAGTAGTGCTGAACAATAGAGTAGTGCTGAACAATAGAGTAGTGCTGAACAATAGAGTAGTGCTGAACAATAGAGTAGTGCTGAACAATAGAGTAGTGCTGGTCAATAGAGTAGTGCTGAACAGTAGAGTAGTGCTGAACAGTAGAGTAGTGCTGAACAATAGAGTAGTGCTGAACAATAGAGTAGTGCTGAACAATAGAGTATTGCTGGTCAATAGAGTAGTGCTGAACAGTAGAGTAGTTCTGAACAGTAGAGTAGTGCTGAACAATAGAGTAGTGCTGAACAGTAGAGTAGTTCTGAACAATAGAGTTGTGCTGTGTAATAGAGTAGTGCTGAACAGTAGAGTAGTGCTGAACAATAGAGTAGTGCTGAACAATAGAGTAGTGCTGAACAATAGAGTAGTGCTGAACATTAGAGTAGTGCTGAACAATAGAGTAGTGCTGAACAATAGAGTAGTGCTGGTCAATAGAGTAGTGCTGAACAATAGAGTAGTGCTGAACAATAGAGTAGTGCTGAACAGTAGAGTAGTGCTGAACAATAGAGTAGTGCTGAACAATAGAGTAGTGCTGGAACAATAGAGTAGTGCTGAACAGTAGAGTAGTGCTGAACAATAGAGTAGTGCTGGACAATAGAGTAGTGCTGAACAATAGAGTAGTGCTGAACAGTAGAGTTGTGCTGAACAGTAGAGTAGTGCTGAACAGTAGAGTGGTGCTGAACAGTAGAGTAGTGCTGAACAATAGAGTATTGCTGGTCAATAGAGTAGTGCTGAACAGTAGAGTAGTTCTGAACAGTAGAGTAGTGCTGAACAATAGAGTAGTGCTGAACAGTAGAGTAGTTCTGAACAATAGAGTTGTGCTGTGTAATAGAGTAGTGCTGAACAGTAGAGTAGTGCTGAACAACAGAGTAGTGCTGAACAATATAGTAGCGCTGAACAATAGAGTAGTGCTGAACAATAGAGTAGTGCTGAACAGTAGAGTAGTGCTGAACAATAGAGTAGTGCTGGTCAATAGAGTAGTGCTGAACAATAGAGTAGTGCTGAACAGTAGAGTAGTGCTGAACAGTAGAGTAGTGCTGAACAATAGAGTAGTGCTGGTCAATAGAGTAGTACTGCACAATAGAGTAGTGCTGAACAATAGAGTAGTGCTGAACAGTAGAGTAGTGCTGAACAATAGAGTAGTGCTGGACAATAGAGTAGTGCTGAACAATAGAGTAGTGCTGAACAATAGAGTAGTGCTGAACAATAGAGTAGTGCTGAACAATAGAGTAGTGCTGAACAATAGAGTAGTGCTGAACAGTAGAGTAGTGCTGAACAGTAGAGTAGTGCTGAACAGTAGAGTGGTGCTGAACAGTAGAGTAGTGCTGAACAATAGAGTATTGCTGGTCAATAGAGTAGTGCTGAACAGTAGAGTAGTTCTGAACAGTAGAGTAGTGCTGAACAATAGAGTAGTGCTGAACAGTAGAGTAGTTCTGAACAATAGAGTTGTGCTGTGTAATAGAGTAGTGCTGAACAGTAGAGTAGTGCTGAACAACAGAGTAGTGCTGAACAATATAGTAGCGCTGAACAATAGAGTAGTGCTGGTCAGAGTAGTGCTGAACAGTAGAGTAGTGCTGAACAATAGAGTAGTGCTGGTCAATAGAGTAGTACTGCACAATAGAGTAGTGCTGAACAATAGAGTAGTGCTGAACAGTAGAGTAGTGCTGAACAATAGAGTAGTGCTGGACAATAGAGTAGTGCTGGTCAATAGAGTAGTGCTGAACAATAGAGTAGTGCTGAACAATAGAGTAGTGCTGGTCAATAGAGTAGTGCTGCACAATAGAGTAGTGCTGAACAATAGAGTAGTGCTGAAAAAAAAGAGTAGTGCTGAACAATAGAGTAGTGCTGGAGTAGTGCAGGTCAAAAGAGTAGTAGTGAACAATAGAGTAGTGCTGAACAACAGAGTAGTGCTGAACAACAGAGTAGTGCTGAACAATAGAGTAGTGCTGAACAATAGAGTAGTGCTGAACAATAGAGTAGTGCTGAACAGTAGAGTAGTGCTGAACAATAGAGTAGTGCTGGTAATAGAGTAGTGCTGAACAGTAGAGTAGTGCTGAACAATAGAGTAGTGCTGAACAATAGAGTAGTGCTGAAAAATAGAGTAGTGCTGGTCAATAGAGTAGTACTGAACAAGAGAGTAGTGCTGAACAGTAGAGTAGTGCTGAACAATAGAGTAGTGCTGAACAGTAGAGTAGTTCTGAACAGTAGAGTAGTGCTGAACAATAGAGTAGTGCTGAACAGTAGAGTAGTTCTGAACAATAGAGTTGTGCTGTGTAATAGAGTAGTGCTGAACAGTAGAGTAGTGCTGAACAGTAGAGTAGTGCTGAACAACAGAGTAGTGCTGAACAATAGAGTAGCGCTGAACAATAGAGTAGTGCAGGTCAATAGAGTAGTGGTGAACAATAGAGTAGTGCTGAACAATAGAGTAGTGCTGAACAATAGAGTAGTGCTGTGTAATAGAGTAGTGGTGAACAGTAGAGTAGTGCTGAACAATAGAGTAGTGCTGAACAGTAGAGTAGTTCTGAACAATAGAGTAGTGCTGAACAATAGAGTAGTGCTGAACAACAGAGTAGTGCTGAACAGTAGAGTAGTGCTGAACAGTAGAGTAGTGCTGAACAATAGAGTAGTGCTGAACAATAGAGTAGTGCTGAACAATAGAGTAGTGCTGGTCAATAGAGTAGTGCTGAACAATAGAGTAGTATTGAACAATAGAGTAGTGCTGAACAATAGAGTAGTGCTGAACAGTAGAGTAGTGCTGAACAATAGAGTACAATAGAGTAGTGCTGGAACAGTAGAGTAGTGCTGAACAGTAGAGTAGTATTGAACAATAGAGTAGTGCTGAACAGTAGAGTAGTGCTGAACAATAGAGTATTGCTGGTCAATAGAGTAGTGCTGAACAGTAGAGTAGTGCTGAACAGTAGAGTAGTGCTGAACAACAGAGTAGTGCTGAACAGTAGAGTAGTTCTGAACAATAGAGTAGTGCTGTGTAATAGAGTAGTGCTGAACAGTAGAGTAGTGCTGAACAGTAGAGTAGTGCTGAACAACAGAGTAGTGCTGAACAATATAGTAGCTGCTGAACAATAGAGTAGTGCTGGTCAGAGTAGTGCTGAACAGTAGAGTAGTGCTGAACAATAGAGTAGTGCTGAACAATAGAGTAGTGCTGAACAATAGAGTAGTGCTGAACAATAGAGTAGTGCTGAACAATAGAGTAGTGCTGAACAGTAGAGTAGTGCTGAACAGTAGAGTAGTGCTGAACAATAGAGTAGTGCTGAACAATAGAGTAGTGCTGAACAGTAGAGTTGTGCTGAACAGTAGAGTAGTGCTGAACAGTAGAGTAGTGCTGAACAGTAGAGTAGTGCTGAACAACAGAGTAGTGCTGAACAACAGAGTAGTGCTGAACAATAGAGTAGTGCTGAACAATAGAGTAGTGCTGAACAATAGAGTAGTGCTGAACAATAGAGTAGTGCTGAACAATAGAGTAGTGCTGAACAGAGTAGTGCTGAACAATAGAGTAGTGCTGAACAGTAGAGTAGTGCTGAACAATAGAGTAGTGCTGAACAGTAGAGTAGTTCTGAACAATAGAGTAGTGCTGTGTAATAGAGTAGTGCTGAACAATAGAGTAGTGCTGAACAGTAGAGTAGTGCTGAACAGTAGAGTAGTGCTGAACAACAGAGTAGTGCTGAACAATAGAGTAGTGCTGAACAATAGAGTAGTGCTGGTCAATAGAGTAGTGGTGAACAATAGAGTAGTATTGAACAATAGAGTAGTGCTGAACAATAGAGTAGTGGCTGAACAGTAGAGTAGTGCTGAACAATAGAGTAGTGCTGGTCAATAGAGTAGTGCTGAACAGTAGAGTAGTGCTGAACAATAGAGTAGTGCTGAACAACAGAGTAGTGCTGAACAATAGAGTATTGCTGGTCAATAGAGTAGTGCTGAACAGTAGAGTAGTGCTGAACAGTAGAGTAGTGCTGAACAATAGAGTAGTGCTGAACAATAGAGTAGTGCTGAACAATAGAGTAGTGCTGAACAATAGAGTAGTGCTGAACAGTAGAGTAGTGCTGAACAGTAGAGTAGTGCTGAACAACAGAGTAGTGCTGAACAATAGAGTAGTGCTGAACAATAGAGTAGTGCTGGTCAGAGTAGTGCTGAACAGTAGAGTAGTGCTGAACAATAGAGTAGTGCTGAACAATAGAGTAGTGCTGAACAATAGAGTAGTGCTGCACAATAGAGTAGTGCTGAACAATAGAGTAGTGCTGAACAATAGAGTAGTGCTGACCAATAGAGTAGTGCTGAACAATAGAGTAGTGCTGAACAATAGAGTAGTGCTGAACAGTAGAGTAGTGCTGAACAGTAGAGTAGTGCTGAACAGTAGAGTAGTGCTGAACAGTAGAGTAGTGCTGAACAATAGAGTAGTGCTGGTCAATAGAGTAGTGCTGAACAGTAGAGTAGTGCTGAACAGTAGAGTAGTGCTGAACAATAGAGTAGTGCTGAACAGTAGAGTAGTTCTGAACAATAGAGTGTGCTGTGTAATAGAGTAGTGCTGAACAGTAGAGTAGTGCTGAACAACAGAGTAGTGCTGAACAATAGAGTAGTGCTGAACAATAGAGTAGTGCTGGTCAATAGAGTAGTGCTGAACAATAGAGTAGTGCTGAACAATAGAGTAGTGCTGAACAACAGAGTAGTGCTGAACACTGAGTAGTAGTGAGTAGTGCTGAACAATAGAGTAGTGCTGGAACAATAGAGTAGTGCTGAACAGTAGAGTAGTGCTGAACAATAGAGTAGTGCTGGTCAATAGAGTAGTACTGCACAATAGAGTAGTGCTGAACAATAGAGTAGTGCTGAACAGTAGAGTAGTGCTGAACAACAGAGTAGTGCTGAACAGTAGAGTAGTGCTGGAACAGTAGAGTAGTGCTGAACAATAGAGTAGTGCTGAACAATAGAGTAGTGCTGAACAATAGAGTAGTGCTGGTCAATAGAGTAGTGCTGCACAATGAGAGTAGTGCTGAACAGTAGAGTAGTGCTGAACAATAGAGTAGTGCTGAACAGTAGAGTAGTGCTGAACAGTAGAGTAGTGCTGAACAATAGAGTAGTGCTGAACAGTAGAGTAGTGCTGAACAATAGAGTAGTGCTGAACAATAGAGTAGTGCTGAACAATAGAGTAGTGCTGAACAATAGAGTAGTGCTGAACAACAGAGTAGTGCTGAACAATAGAGTAGTGCTGAACAATAGAGTAGTGCTGACAATAGAGTAGTGCTGAACAATAGAGTAGTGCTGAACAATAGAGTAGTGCTGAACAATAGAGTAGTGCTGAACAATAGAGTAGTGCTGTGTCAATAGAGTAGTGCTGAACAGTAGAGTAGTGCTGAACAGTAGAGTAGTGCTGAACAACAGAGTAGTGCTGAACAATAGAGTAGTGCTGAACAATAGAGTAGTGCTGGTCAATAGAGTAGTGCTGAACAGTAGAGTAGTGCTGAACAATAGAGTAGTGCTGGTCAATAGAGTAGTGCTGAACAGTAGAGTAGTGCTGAACAATAGAGTAGTGCTGAACAATAGAGTAGTGCTGAACAATAGAGTAGTGCTGGTCAATAGAGTAGTGCTGAACAATAGAGTAGTGCTGAACAGTAGAGTAGTGCTGAACAATAGAGTAGTGCTGAACAGTAGAGTAGTTCTGAACAGTAGAGTAGTGCTGAACAATAGAGTAGTGCTGAACAGTAGAGTAGTTCTGAACAATAGAGTTGTGCTGTGTAATAGAGTAGTGCTGAACAGTAGAGTAGTGCTGAACAGTAGAGTAGTGCTGAACAACAGAGTAGTGCTGAACAATAGAGTAGTGCTGAACAATAGAGTAGTGCTGGTCAATAGAGTAGTGCTGAACAATAGAGTAGTGCTGAACAATAGAGTAGTGCTGAACAATAGAGTAGTGCTGTGAACAATAGAGTAGTGCTGGTGAACAGTAGAGTAGTGCTGAACAATAGAGTAGTGCTGAACAGTAGAGTAGTTCTGAACAATAGAGTAGTGCTGTGTAATAGAGTAGTGCTGAACAGTAGAGTAGTGCTGAACAGTAGAGTAGTGCTGAACAACAGAGTAGTGCTGAACAATAGAGTAGTGCTGAACAATAGAGTAGTGCTGAACAATAGAGTAGTGCTGAACAACAGAGTAGTGCTGAACAATAGAGTAGTGCTGAACAATAGAGTAGTGCTGGTCAATAGAGTAGTGCTGAACAATAGAGTAGTGCTGAACAATAGAGTAGTGCTGGTCAATAGAGTAGTGCTGAACAATAGAGTAGTGCTGAACAGTAGAGTAGTGCTGAACAATAGAGTAGTGCTGAACAGTAGAGTAGTGCTGAACAATAGAGTAGTGCTGGTCAATAGAGTAGTGCTGAACAGTAGAGTAGTGCTGAACAGTAGAGTAGTGCTGAACAACAGAGTAGTGCTGAACAGTAGAGTAGTTCTGAACAATAGAGTTGTGCTGTGTAATAGAGTAGTGCTGAACAGTAGAGTAGTGCTGAACAGTAGAGTAGTGCTGAACAATAGAGTAGTGCTGAACAATAGAGTAGTGCTGAACAATAGAGTAGTGCTGAACAGTAGAGTAGTGCTGAACAGTAGAGTAGTGCTGAACAATAGAGTAGTGCTGAACAATAGAGTAGTGCTGGTCAATAGAGTAGTGCTGAACAATAGAGTAGTGCTGAACAATAGAGTAGTGCTGAACAGTAGAGTAGTGCTGAACAATAGAGTAGTGCTGAACAATAGAGTAGTGCTGAACAGTAGAGTAGTGCTGAACAATAGAGTAGTGCTGTGTAATAGAGTAGTGCTGAACAGTAGAGTAGTGCTGAACAGTAGAGTAGTGCTGAACAACAGAGTAGTGCTGAACAATAGAGTAGTGCTGAACAATAGAGTAGTGCTGAACAATAGAGTAGTGCTGAACAATAGAGTAGTGCTGAACAATAGAGTAGTGCTGAACAATAGAGTAGTGCTGAACAATAGAGTAGTGCTGAACAGTAGAGTAGTGCTGAACAATAGAGTAGTGCTGAACAGTAGAGTAGTGCTGAACAATAGAGTAGTGCTGAACAATGTAATAGAGTAGTGCTGAACAGTAGAGTAGTGCTGAACAATAGAGTAGTGCTGAACAATAGAGTAGTGCTGAACAAGTAGAGTAGTGCTGAACAATAGAGTAGTGCTGGTCAATAGAGTAGTGCTGAACAGTAGAGTAGTGCTGAACAATAGAGTAGTGCTGAACAATAGAGTAGTGCTGAACAGTAGAGTAGTGCTGAACAATAGAGTAGTGCTGGTCAATAGAGTAGTGCTGAACAGTAGAGTAGTGCTGAACAAGTAGAGTAGTGCTGAACAGAGTAGTGCTGAAAGTAGTGCTGAACAGTAGAGTAGTGCTGAACAATAGAGTAGTGCTGAACAATAGAGTAGTGCTGAACAATAGAGTAGTGCTGGTCAATAGAGTAGTGCTGAACAGTAGAGTAGTGCTGAACAGTAGAGTAGTGCTGAACAATAGAGTAGTGCTGAACAATAGAGTAGTGCTGAACAATAGAGTAGTGCTGAACAGTAGAGTAGTGCTGAACAATAGAGTAGTGCTGAACAATAGAGTAGTGCTGAACAATAGAGTAGTGCTGTGTAATAGAGTAGTGCTGAACAGTAGAGTAGTGCTGAACAACAGAGTAGTGCTGGTCAATAGAGTAGTACTGAACAATAGAGTAGTGCTGAACAATAGAGTAGTGCTGAACAGTAGAGTAGTGCTGAACAATAGAGTAGTGCTGGTCAATAGAGTAGTGCTGAACAATAGAGTAGTGCTGAACAATAGAGTAGTGCTGAACAACAGAGTAGTGCTGAACAATAGAGTAGTGCTGAACAATAGAGTAGTGCTGAACAATAGAGTAGTGCTGAACAATAGAGTAGTGCTGAACAACAGAGTAGTGCTGAACAATAGAGTAGTGCTGAACAGTAGAGTAGTGCTGAACAATAGAGTAGTGCTGGAACAACAGAGTAGTGCTGAACAGTAGAGTAGTGCTGAACAACAGAGCAGTGCTGGTCAGAGTAGTGCTGAACAGTAGAGTAGTGCTGAACAATAGAGTAGTGCTGAACAATAGAGTAGTGCTGAAAAATAGAGTAGTGCTGGTCAATAGAGTAGTACTGCACAAGAGAGTAGTGCTGAACAGTAGAGTAGTGCTGAACAACAGAGTAGTGCTGAACAATAGAGTAGAGCTGGTCAATAGAGTAGTGGTGAACAATAGAGTAGTATTGAACAATAGAGTAGTGCTGTGTAATAGAGTAGTGGTGAACAGTAGAGTAGTGCTGAACAATAGAGTAGTGCTGGTCAATAGAGTAGTGCTGAACAATAGAGTAGTATTGAACAATAGAGTAGTGCTGAACAACAGAGTAGTGCTGAAACTGAACAGTAGAGTAGTGCTGAACAATAGAGTAGTGCTGAACAGTAGAGTAGTTCTGAACACAGAGTTGTGCTGTGTAATAGAGTAGTGCTGAACAGTAGAGTAGTGCTGAACAGTAGAGTAGTGCTGAACAACAGAGTAGTGCTGAACAATAGAGTAGCGCTGAACAATAGAGTAGTGCTGGTCAATAGAGTAGTGCTGAACAGTAGAGTAGTGCTGAACAATAGAGTAGTGCTGGTCAATAGAGTAGTACTGCACAATAGAGTAGTGCTGAACAATAGAGTAGTGCTGAACAGTAGAGTAGTGCTGAACAATAGAGTAGTGCTGGACAATAGAGTAGTGCTGAACAATAGAGTAGTGCTGAACAGTAGAGTAGTGCTGAACAGTAGAGTAGTGCTGAACAGTAGAGTAGTGCTGAACAGTAGAGTAGTGCTGAACAGTAGAGTAGTGCTGAACAATAGAGTAGTGCTGAACAGTAGAGTAGTTCTGAACAATAGAGTTGTGCTGTGTAATAGAGTAGTGCTGAACAGTAGAGTAGTGCTGAACAGTAGAGTAGTGCTGAACAATAGAGTAGTGCTGAACAATAGAGTAGTGCTGAACAATAGAGTAGTGCTGGTCAATAGAGTAGTGCTGAACAATAGAGTAGTATTGAACAATAGAGTAGTGCTGAATAGAGTAGTGCTGAACAATAGAGTAGTGCTGAACAATAGAGTAGTGCTGGTCAATAGAGTAGTGCTGAAGCAATAGAGTAGTATTGAACAATAGAGTAGTGCTGGTCAATAGAGTAGTGCTGCACAATAGAGTTGTGCTGAACAGTAGAGCAGTGCTGAACAGTAGAGTAGTGCTGAACAATAGAGTAGTGCTGAACAGTAGAGTAGTGCTGAACAACAGAGTAGTGCTGAACAATAGAGTAGTGCTGAACAGTAGAGTAGTGCTGAAAAGTAGAGTAGTGCTGAACAGTAGAGTAGTGCTGAACAGTAGAGTAGTGCTGAACAATAGAGTAGTGCTGAACAATAGAGTAGTGCTGAACAGTAGAGTAGTGCTGAACAATAGAGTAGTGCTGAACAACAGAGTAGTGCTGAACAGTAGAGTAGTGCTGAACAATAGAGTAGTGCTGGACAATAGAGTAGTGCTGAACAACAGAGTAGTGCTGAACAGTAGAGTAGTGCTGAACAATAGAGTAGTGCTGAACAGTAGAGTAGTGCTGAACAGTAGAGTGGTGCTGAACAGTAGAGTAGTGCTGAACAGTAGAGTAGTGCTGAACAATAGAGTAGTGCTGAACAGTAGAGTAGTGCTTAACAATAGAGTAGTGCTGAACAATAGAGTGGTGCTGAACAATAGAGTAGTGCTGAACAGTAGAGTAGTGCTGAACAATAGAGTAGTGCTGAACAGTAGAGTAGTGCTGAACAATAGAGTAGTGCTGAACAGTAGAGTAGTGCTGAACAATAGAGTCGTGCTGAACAGTAGAGTAGTGCTGAACAATAGAGTAGTGCTGGTCAATAGAGTAGTGCTGAACAGTAGAGTAGTTCTGAACAGTAGAGTAGTGCTGAACAATAGAGTAGTGCTGAACAGTAGAGTAGTTCTGAACAATAGAGTTGTGCTGTGTAATAGAGTAGTGCTGAACAGTAGAGTAGTGCTGAACAGTAGAGTAGTGCTGAACAACAGAGTAGTGCTGAACAATATAGTAGCGCTGAACAATAGAGTAGTGCTGGTCAGAGTAGTGCTGAACAGTAGAGTAGTGCTGAACAATAGAGTAGTGCTGAACAATAGAGTAGTGCTGGTCAATAGAGTAGTACTGCACAATAGAGTAGTGCTGAACAATAGAGTAGTGCTGAACAGTAGAGTAGTGCTGACCAATAGAGTAGTGCTGGACAATAGAGTAGTGCTGAACAATAGAGTAGTGCTGAACAGTAGAATTGTGCTGAACAGTAGAGTAGTGCTGAACAGTAGAGTGGTGCTGAACAGTAGAGTAGTGCTGAACAGTAGAGTAGTGCTGAACAATAGAGTAGTGCTGAACAGTAGAGTAGTTCTGAACAATAGAGTTGTGCTGTGTAATAGAGTAGTGCTGAACAGTAGAGTAGTGCTGAACAGTAGAGTAGTGCTGAACAACAGAGTAGTGCTGAACAATAGAGTAGCGCTGAACAATAGAGTAGTGCTGGTCAATAGAGTAGTGGTGAACAATAGAGTAGTATTGAACAATAGAGTAGTGCTGTGTAATAGAGTAGTGGTGAACAGTAGAGTAGTGCTGAACAATAAAGTAGTGCTGGTCAATAGAGTAGTGCTGAAAAATAGAGTAGTATTGAACAATAGAGTAGTGCTGAACAACAGAGTAGTGCTGAACAATAGAGTATTGCTGGTCAATAGAGTAGTGCTGAACAGTAGAGTAGTTCTGAACAGTAGAGTAGTGCTGAACAATAGAGTAGTGCTGAACAGTAGAGTAGTTCTGAACAATAGAGTTGTGCTGTGTAATAGAGTAGTGCTGAACAGTAGAGTAGTGCTGAACAGTAGAGTAGTGCTGAACAACAGAGTAGTGCTGAACAATATAGTAGCGCTGAACAATAGAGTAGTGCTGGTCAGAGTAGTGCTGAACAGTAGAGTAGTGCTGAACAATAGAGTAGTGCTGGTCAATAGAGTAGTACTGCACAATAGAGTAGTGCTGAACAATAGAGTAGTGCTGAACAGTAGAGTAGTGCTGAACAATAGAGTAGTGCTGGACAATAGAGTAGTGCTGAACAATAGAGTAGTGCTGAACAGTAGAGTTGTGCTGAACAGTAGAGTAGTGCTGAACAGTAGAGTGGTGCTGAACAGTAGAGTAGTGCTGAACAGTAGAGTAGTGCTGAACAATAGAGTAGTGCTGAACAGTAGAGTAGTTCTGAACAATAGAGTTGTGCTGTGTAAAAGAGTAGTGCTGAACAGTAGAGTAGTGCTGAACAGTAGAGTAGTTCTGAACAACAGAGTAGTGCTGAACAATAGAGTAGCGCTGAACAATAGAGTAGTGCTGGTCAGTAGAGTAGTGGTGAACAATAGAGCAGTATTGAACAATAGAGTAGTGCTGTGTAATAGAGTAGTGGTGAACAGTAGAGTAGTGCTGAACAATAGAGTAGTGCTGGTCAATAGAGTAGTGCTGAAAAATAGAGTAGTATTGAACAATAGAGTAGTGCTGAACAACAGAGTAGTGCTGAACAATAGAGTATTGCTGGTCAATAGAGTAGTGCTGAACAATAGAGTAGTATTAAACAATAGAGTAGTGCTGAACAACAAAGTAGTGCTGAACAATAGAGTAGTGCTGGTCAATAGAGTAGTGCTAAGCAATAGAGTAGTATTGAACAATAGAGTAGTGCTGGTCAATAGAGTAGTGCTGCACAATAGAGTAGTGCTGAACAGTAGAGCAGTGCTGAACAGTAGAGTAGTGCTGAACAATAGAGTAGTGCTGAACAGTAGAGTAGTGCTGAACAACAGAGCAGTATTGAACAATAGAGTAGTGCTGTGTAATAGAGTAGTGGTGAACAGTAGAGTAGTGCTGAACAATAGAGTAGTGGTGAACAATAGAGCAGTATTGAACAATAGAGTAGTGCTGTGTAATAGAGTAGTGGTGAACAGTAGAGTAGTGCTGAACAATAGAGTAGTGCTGGTCAATAGAGTAGTGCTGAAAAATAGAGTAGTATTGAACAATAGAGTAGTGCTGAACAACAGAGTAGTGCTGAACAATAGAGTATTGCTGGTCAATAGAGTAGTGCTGAACAATAGAGTAGTATTAAACAATAGAGTAGTGCTGAACAACAAAGTAGTGCTGAACAATAGAGTAGTGCTGGTCAATAGAGTAGTGCTAAGCAATAGAGTAGTATTGAACAATAGAGTAGTGCTGGTCAATAGAGTAGTGCTGCACAATAGAGTAGTGCTGAACAGTAGAGCAGTGCTGAACAGTAGAGTAGTGCTGAACAATAGAGTAGTGCTGAACAGTAGAGTAGTGCTGAACAACAGAGCAGTATTGAACAATAGAGTAGTGCTGTGTAATAGAGTAGTGGTGAACAGTAGAGTAGTGCTGAACAATAGAGTAGTGCTGGTCAATAAAGTAGTGCTGAAAAATAGAGTAGTATTGAACAATAGAGTAGTGCTGAACAACAGAGTAGTGCTGAACAATAGAGTATTGCTGGTCAATAGAGTAGTGCTGAACAATAGAGTAGTATTGAACAATAGAGTAGTGCTGAACAACAAAGTAGTGCTGAACAATAGAGTAGTGCTGGTCAATAGAGTAGTGCTAAGCAATAGAGTAGTATTGAACAATAGAGTAGTGCTGGTCAATAGAGTAGTGCTGCACAATAGAGTAGTGTTGAACAATAGAGTGGTGCTGAACAATAGAGTAGTGCTGAACAGTAGAGTAGTGCTGAACAATAGAGTAGTGCTGAACAATAGAGTAGTGCTGAACAACAGAGTAGTGCTGAACAGTAGAGTAGTGCTGAACAGTAGAGTAGTACTGAACAACAGAGTAGTGCTGAACAGTAGAGTAGTGCTGACGAGTAGAGTAGTGCTGAACAATAGAGTAGTGCTGAACAGTAGAGTAGTGCTGAACAATAGAGTAGTGCTGAACAATAGAGTAGTGCTGGTCAATGGAGTAGTGCTGAACAGTAGAGTAGTGCTGAACAATAGAGGAGTGCTGAACAATAGAGGAGTGCTGAACGATAGAGTAGTGCTGAACAGTAGAGTAGTGCTGAACAACAGAGTAGTGCTGAACAGTAGAGTAGTGCTGATCAATAGAGTAGTGCTGAACAATAGAGTGGTGCTGAACAATAGAGTAGTGCTGAACAGTAGAGTAGTGCTGAACATTAGAGTAGTGCTGAACAATAGAGTAGTGCTGAACAACAGAGTAGTGCTGAACAGTAGAGTAGTGCTGAACAGTAGAGTAGTACTGAACAACAGAGTAGTGCTGAACAGTAGAGTAGTGCTGAAGAGTAGAGTAGTGCTGAACAGTAGAGTAGAGCTGAACAGTAGAGTAGTGCTGAACAGTAGGGTAGTGCTGAACAACAGAGTAGTGGTGAACAGTAGAGTAGTGCTGAACAATAGAGTAGTGCTGAACAATAGAGTAGTGCTGGTCAATGGAGTAGTGCTGAACTGTAGAGTAGTGCTGAACAATAGAGGAGTGCTGAACAATAGAGGAGTGCTGAACGATAGAGTAGTGCTGAACAGTAGAGTAGTGCTGAACAACAGAGTAGTGCTGAACAGTAGAGTAGTGCTGAACAATAGAGTTGTGCTGAACAATAGAGTGGTGCTGAACAATAGAGTAGTGCTGAACAGTAGAGTAGTGCTGAACAATAGAGTAGTGCTGAACAATAGAGTAGTGCTGAACAAC
Organism: Brachymystax lenok tsinlingensis; assembly: GCA_030435695.1. NCBI lineage: Eukaryota > Metazoa > Chordata > Actinopteri > Salmoniformes > Salmonidae > Brachymystax > Brachymystax lenok. The sequence goes on from CM059789.1 coordinate 1,074,409, forward strand.
AGAGTAGTGCTGAACAGTAGAGTAGTGCTGAACAGTAGAGTAGTACTGAACAACAGAGTAGTGCTGAACAGTAGAGTAGTGCTGATGAGTAGAGTAGTGCTGAACAATAGAGTAGTGCTGAACAGTAGAGTAGAGCTGAACAGTAGAGTAGTGCTGAACAATAGGGTAGTGCTGAACAACAGAGTAGTGCTGAACAGTAGAGTAGTGCTGAACAATAGAGTAGTGCTGAACAATAGAGTAGTGCTGGTCAATGGAGTAGTGCTGAACAGTAGAGTAGTGCTGAACAGTAGAGTAGTGCTGAACAACAGAGTAGTGCTGGTCAGAGTAGTTCTGAACAGTCGAGTAGTGCTGAACACTGGAGTAGTGCTGAACAATAGAGTAGTGCTGAACAATAGAGTAGCGCTGGTCAATAGAGTAGTGCTGCACAATAGAGTAGTGCTGAACAATAGAGTAGTGCTGAACAACAGAGTAGTGCTGAACACTGGAGTAGTGCTGGTCAAAAGAGTAGTATTGAACAATAGAGTAGTGCTGAACAACAGAGTAGTGCTGAACAATAGAGTAGTGCTGAACAATAGAGTAGTTCTGAACAATAGAGTAGTGCTGGTCAATAGAGTAGTGCTGAACAGTAGAGTAGTGCTGAACAACAGAGTAGTGCTGAACAGTAGAGTAGTGCTGAACAGTAGAGTAGTACTGAACAACAGAGTAGTGCTGAACAGTAGAGTAGTGCTGAAGAGTAGAGTAGTGCTGAACAATAGAGTAGTGCTGAACAGTAGAGTAGAGCTGAACAGTAGAGTAGTGCTGAACAGTAGGGTAGTGCTGAACAACAGAGTAGTGCTGAACAGTAGAGTAGTGCTGAACAATAGAGTAGTGCTGAACAATAGAGTAGTGCTGGTCAATGGAGTAGTGCTGAACAGTAGAGTAGTGCTGAACAGTAGAGTAGTGCTGAACAACAGAGTAGTGCTGGTCAGAGTAGTTCTGAACAGTCGAGTAGTGCTGAACACTGGAGTAGTGCTGAACAATAGAGTAGTGCTGAACAATAGAGTAGCGCTGGTCAATAGAGTAGTGCTGCACAATAGAGTAGTGCTGAACAATAGAGTAGTGCTGAACAACAGAGTAGTGCTGAACAACAGAGTAGTGCTGAACACTGGAGTAGTGCTGGTCAAAAGAGTAGTATTGAACAATAGAGTAGTGCTGAACAACAGAGTAGTGCTGAACAATAGAGTAGTTCTGAACAATAGAGTAGTGCTGGTCAATAGAGTAGTGCTGAACAGTAGAGTAGTGCTGAACAGTAGAGTAGTGCTGAACAGTAGAGTAGTACTGAACAACAGAGTAGTGCTGAACAGTAGAGTAGTGCTGAAGAGTAGAGTAGTGCTGAACAATAGAGTAGTGCTGAACAGTAGAGTAGAGCTGAACAGTAGAGTAGTGCTGAACAGTAGGGTAGTGCTGAACAACAGAGTAGTGCTGAACAGTAGAGTAGTGCTGAACAATAGAGTAGTGCTGAACAATAGAGTAGTGCTGGTCAATGGAGTAGTGCTGAACAGTAGAGTAGTGCTGAACAGTAGAGTAGTGCTGAACAACAGAGTAGTGCTGGTCAGAGTAGTTCTGAACAGTCGAGTAGTGCTGAACACTGGAGTAGTGCTGAACAATAGAGTAGTGCTGAACAATAGAGTAGCGCTGGTCAATAGAGTAGTGCTGCACAATAGAGTAGTGCTGAACAATAGAGTAGTGCTGAACAACAGAGTAGTGCTGAACACTGGAGTAGTGCTGGTCAAAAGAGTAGTATTGAACAATAGAGTAGTGCTGAACAACAGAGTAGTGCTGAACAATAGAGTAGTGCTGAACAATAGAGTAGTTCTGAACAATAGAGTAGTGCTGGTCAATAGAGTAGTGCTGAACAGTAGAGTAGTGCTGAACAGTAGAGTAGTGCTGAACAACAGAGTAGTGCTGGTCAGAGTAGTGCTGAACAGTAGAGTAGTGCTGAACAATAGAGTAGTGCTGAACAATAGAGTAGTGCTGAACAACAGAGTAGTGCTGAACAACAGAGTAGTGCTGGTCAAAAGAGTAGTATTGAAAAATAGAGTAGTGCTGAACAACAGAGTAGTGCTGAACAATAGAGTAGTGCTGAACAATAGAGTAGTTCTGAACAATAGAGTAGTGCTGGTCAATAGAGTAGTGCTGGTCAATAGAGTAGTGCTGAACAGTAGAGTAGTGCTGAACAGTAGAGTAGTGCTGAACAACAGAGTAGTGCTGAACAACAGAGTAGTGCTGAACAACAGAGTAGTGCTGAACACTGGAGTAGTGCTGGTCAAAAGAGTAGTATTGAACAATAGAGTAGTGCTGAACAACAGAGTAGTGCTGAACAATAGAGTAGTGCTGAACAATAGAGTAGTTCTGAACAATAGAGTAGTGCTGGTCAATAGAGTAGTGCTGGTCAATAGAGTAGTGCTGAACAGTAGAGTAGTGCTGAACAGTAGAGTAGTGCTGAACAACAGAGTATTGCTGGTCAGAGTAGTGCTGAACAGTAGAGTAGTGCTGAACAATAGAGTAGTGCTGAACAATAGAGTAGTGCTGAACAATAGAGTAGTGCTGGTCAATAGAGTAGTACTGCACAATAGAGTAGTGCTGAACAGTAGAGTAGTGCTGAACAATAGAGTAGTGCTGAACAGTAGAGTAGTGCTGAACAATAGAGTAGTGCTGAACAATAGAGTAGTGCTGGTCAATAGAGTAGTACTGCACAATAGAGTAGTTCTGAACAGTAGAGTAGTGCTGAACAATAGAGTAGTGCTGAACAGTAGAGTAGTTCTGAACAATAGAGTTGTGCTGTGTAATAGAGTAGTGCTGAACAATAGAGTAGCGCTGAACAATAGAGTAGTGCTGAACAACAGAGTAGTGCTGAAGAATAGAGTACTGCTGAACAATAGAGTAGTGCTGAACAATAGAGTAGTGCTGAACAATAGAGTAGTGCTGAACAATAGAGTAGTGCTGGTCAATAGAGTAGTACTGCACAATAGAGTAGTTCTGAACAGTAGAGTAGTGCTGAACAATAGAGTAGTGCTGAACAGTAGAGTAGTTCTGAACAATAGAGTTGTGCTGTGTAATAGAGTAGTGCTGAACAATAGAGTAGCGCTGAACAATAGAGTAGTGCTGAACAACAGAGTAGTGCTGAAGAATAGAGTACTGCTGAACAACAGAGTAGTGCTGAAGAATAGAGTACTGCTGAACAATAGAGTAGTGCTGAACAGTAGAGTAGTGCTGAACACTAGATTAGTGCTGAACAATAGAGTAATGCTGAATACTAGAGTAGTGCTGAACAATAGAGTAGTGCTGAACAGTAGAGTGGTGCTGAACAATAGAGTAGTGCTGAACAGTAGAGTAGTGCTGAACAATAGAGTAGTGCTGAACAATAGAGTAGTGCTGAACAACAGAGTAGTGCTGAACAGTAGAGTAGTGCTGAACAGTAGAGTAGTACTGAACAACAGAGTAGTGCTGAACAGTAGAGTAGTGCTGAAGAGGAGAGTAGTGCTGAACAATAGAGTAGTGCTGAACAGTAGAGTAGAGCTGAACAGTAGAGTAGTGCTGAAAAGTAGGGTAGTGCTGAACAACAGAGTAGTGCTGAACAGTAGAGTAGTGCTGAACAATAGAGTAGTGCTGAACAATAGAGTAGTGCTGGTCAATGGAGTAGTGCTGAACAGTAGAGTAGTGCTGAACAGTAGAGTAGTGCTGAACAACAGAGTAGTGCTGGTCAGAGTAGTTCTGAACAGTCGAGTAGTGCTGAACAATAGAGTAGTGCTGAACAATAGAGTAGTGCTGAACACTAGAGTAGTGCTGAACAATAGAGTAATGCTGAATACTAGAGTAGTGCTGAACAATAGAGTAGTGCTGAACAATAGAATGGTGCTGAACAATAGAGTAGTGCTGAACAGTAGAGTAGTGCTGAACAATAGAGTAGTGCTGAACAGTAGAGTAGTTCTGAACAATAGAGTTGTGCTGTGTAATAGAGTACTGCTGAACAGTAGAGTAGTGCTGAACAGTAGAGTAGTGCTGAACAACAGAGTAGTGCTGAACAATAGAGTAGCGCTGAACAGTAGAGTAGTGCTGAAGAATAGAGTACTGCTGAACAACAGAGTAGTGCTGAAGAATAGAGTACTGCTGAACAATAGAGTAGTGCTGAACAGTAGAGTAGTGCTGAACACTAGATTAGTGCTGAACAATAGAGTAATGCTGAATACTAGAGTAGTGCTGAACAATAGAGTAGTGCTGAACAGTAGAGTGGTGCTGAACAATAGAGTAGTGCTGAACAGTAGAGTAGTGCTGAACAATAGAGTAGTGCTGAACAATAGAGTAGTGCTGAACAACAGAGTAGTGCTGAACAATAGAGTAGCGCTGAACAGTAGAGTAGTGCTGAAGAATAGAGTACTGCTGAACAACAGAGTAGTGCTGAAGAATAGAGTACTGCTGAACAATAGAGTAGTGCTGAACAGTAGAGTAGTGCTGAACACTAGATTAGTGCTGAACAATAGAGTAATGCTGAATACTAGAGTAGTGCTGAACAATAGAGTAGTGCTGAACAGTAGAGTGGTGCTGAACAATAGAGTAGTGCTGAACAGTAGAGTAGTGCTGAACAATAGAGTAGTGCTGAACAATAGAGTAGTGCTGAACAACAGAGTAGTGCTGAACAGTAGAGTAGTGCTGAACAGTAGAGTAGTACTGAACAACAGAGTAGTGCTGAACAGTAGAGTAGTGCTGAAGAGGAGAGTAGTGCTGAACAATAGAGTAGTGCTGAACAGTAGAGTAGAGCTGAACAGTAGAGTAGTGCTGAAAAGTAGGGTAGTGCTGAACAACAGAGTAGTGCTGAACAGTAGAGTAGTGCTGAACAATAGAGTAGTGCTGAACAATAGAGTAGTGCTGGTCAATGGAGTAGTGCTGAACAGTAGAGTAGTGCTGAACAGTAGAGTAGTGCTGAACAACAGAGTAGTGCTGGTCAGAGTAGTTCTGAACAGTCGAGTAGTGCTGAACAATAGAGTAGTGCTGAACAATAGAGTAGTGCTGAACACTAGAGTAGTGCTGAACAATAGAGTAATGCTGAATACTAGAGTAGTGCTGAACAATAGAGTAGTGCTGAACAATAGAATGGTGCTGAACAATAGAGTAGTGCTGAACAGTAGAGTAGTGCTGAACAATAGAGTAGTGCTGAACAGTAGAGTAGTTCTGAACAATAGAGTTGTGCTGTGTAATAGAGTACTGCTGAACAGTAGAGTAGTGCTGAACAGTAGAGTAGTGCTGAACAACAGAGTAGTGCTGAACAATAGAGTAGCGCTGAACAGTAGAGTAGAGCTGAACAGTAGAGTAGTGCTGAAAAGTAGGGTAGTGCTGAACAACAGAGTAGTGCTGAACAGTAGAGTAGTGCTGAACAATAGAGTAGTGCTGAACAATAGAGTAGTGCTGGTCAATGGAGTAGTGCTGAACAGTAGAGTAGTGCTGAACAGTAGAGTAGTGCTGAACAACAGAGTAGTGCTGGTCAGAGTAGTTCTGAACAGTCGAGTAGTGCTGAACAATAGAGTAGTGCTGAACAATAGAGTAGTGCTGAACACTAGAGTAGTGCTGAACAATAGAGTAATGCTGAATACTAGAGTAGTGCTGAACAATAGAGTAGTGCTGAACAATAGAGTGGTGCTGAACAATAGAGTAGTGCTGAACAGTAGAGTAGTGCTGAACAATAGAGTAGTGCTGAACAGTAGAGTAGTTCTGAACAATAGAGTTGTGCTGTGTAATAGAGTACTGCTGAACAGTAGAGTAGTGCTGAACAGTAGAGTAGTGCTGAACAACAGAGTAGTGCTGAACAATAGAGTAGCGCTGAACAATAGAGTAGTGCTGAACCACAGAGTAGTGCTGAAGAATAGAGTACTGCTGAACAACAGAGTAGTGCTGAAGAATAGAGTACTGCTGAACAATAGAGTAGTGCTGAACAGTAGAGTAGTGCTGAACACTAGAGTAGTGCTGGTCAGAGTAGTTCTGAACAGTCGAGTAGTGCTGAACAATAGAGTAGTGCTGAACAATAGAGTAGTGCTGAACAATAGAGTAGTGCTGGTCAATAGAGTAGTGCTGCACAATAGAGTAGTGCTGAACAATAGAGTAGTGCTGAACAACAGAGTAGTGCTGAACACTGGAGTAGTGCTGGTCAAAAGAGTAGTATTGAACAATAGAGTAGTGCTGAACAACAGAGTAGTGCTGAACAACAGAGTAGTGCTGAACAATAGAGTAGTTCTGAACAATAGAGTAGTGCTGGTCAATAGAGTAGTGCTGAACAGTAGAGTAGTGCTGAACAGGAGAGTAGTGCTGAACAACAGAGTAGTGCTGGTCAGAGTAGTTCTGAACAGTAGAGTATCAAATCAAATTTTATTTGTCACAAATTTCAAATCAATTAGTGTAGTAGTGCTGAACAATAGAGTAGTGCTGAACAATAGAGTAGTGCTGGTCAATAGAGTAGTACTGCACAATAGAGTAGTGCTGAACAGAAGAGTATTGCTGAACAATAGAGTAGTGCTGAACAGTAGAGTAGTTCTGAACAGTAGAGTAGTGCTGGTCAATAGAGTAGTGCTGAACAGTAGAGTAGTTCTGAACAATAGAGTTGTGCTGTGTAATAGAGTAGTGCTGAACAGTAGAGTAGTGCTGAACAGTAGAGTAGTGCTGAACAGTAGAGTAGTGCTGAAAAATAGAGTAGTATTGAACAATAGAGTAGTGCTGAACAACAGAGTAGTGCTGAACAATAGAGTTTTGCTGGTTAATAGAGTAGTGCTGCACAATAGAGTAGTGCTGAACAATAGAGTAGTGCTGAACAACAGAGTAGTGCTGAACACTGGAGTAGTGCTGGTCAAAAGAGTAGTATTGAACAATAGAGTAGTGCTGAACAACAGAGTAGTGCTGAACAACAGAGTAGTGCTGAACAATAGAGTAGTTCTGAACAATAGAGTAGTGCTGGTCAATAGAGTAGTGCTGAACAGTAGAGTAGTGCTGAACAGGAGAGTAGTGCTGAACAACAGAGTAGTGCTGGTCAGAGTAGTTCTGAACAGTAGAGTAGTGCTGAACAATAGAGTAGTGCTGAACAATAGAGTAGTGCTGGTCAATAGAGTAGTACTGCACAATAGAGTAGTGCTGAACAGAAGAGTATTGCTGAACAATAGAGTAGTGCTGAACAGTAGAGTAGTTCTGAACAGTAGAGTAGTGCTGGTCAATAGAGTAGTGCTGAACAGTAGAGTAGTTCTGAACAATAGAGTTGTGCTGTGTAATAGAGTAGTGCTGAACAGTAGAGTAGTGCTGAACAGTAGAGTAGTGCTGAACAGTAGAGTAGTGCTGAAAAATAGAGTAGTATTGAACAATAGAGTAGTGCTGAACAACAGAGTAGTGCTGAACAATAGAGTTTTGCTGGTTAATAGAGTAGTGCTGAACAATAGAGTAGTATTGAACAATAGAGTAGTGCTGAACAACAAAGTAGTGCTGAACAATAGAGTAGTGCTGGTCAATAGAGTAGTGCTAAGCAATAGAGTAGTATTGAACAATAGAGTAGTGCTGGTCAATAGAGTAGTGCTGCACAATAGAGTTGTGCTGAACAGTAGAGCAGTGCTGAACAGTAGAGTAGTGCTGAACAATAGAGTAGTGCTGAACAGTAGAGTAGTGCTGAACAACAGAGTAGTGCTGAACAATAGAGTAGTGCTGAACAGTAGAGTAGTGCTGAAAAGTAGAGTAGTGCTGAACAGTAGAGTAGTGCTGAACAGTAGAGTAGTGCTGAACAATAGAGTAGTGCTGAACAATAGAGTAGTGCTGAACAGTAGAGTAGTGCTGAACAATAGAGTAGTGCTGAACAACAGAGTAGTGCTGAACAGTAGAGTAGTGCTGAACAATAGAGTAGTGCTGGACAATAGAGTAGTGCTGAACAACAGAGTAGTGCTGAACAGTAGAGTAGTGCTGAACAATAGAGTAGTGCTGAACAGTAGAGTGGTGCTGAACAGTAGAGTAGTGCTGAACAGTAGAGTAGTGCTGAACAATAGAGTAGTGCTGAACAGTAGAGTAGTGCTTAACAATAGAGTAGTGCTGAACAATAGAGTGGTGCTGAACAATAGAGTAGTGCTGAACAGTAGAGTAGTGCTGAACAATAGAGTAGTGCTGAACAGTAGAGTAGTGCTGAACAATAGAGTAGTGCTGAACAGTAGAGTAGTGCTGAACAATAGAGTCGTGCTGAACAGTAGAGTAGTGCTGAACAATAGAGTAGTGCTGAAAAGTAGAGTAGTGCTGAACAATAGAGTTGTGCTGAACAGTAGAGTAGTGCTGAACAATAGAGTAGTGCTGAACAGTAGAATGTTGCTGAACAGTAGAGTAGTGCTGAACAGTAGAGTAGTGCTAAACAGTAGAGTAGTGCTGGTCAGTAGAGTAGTGCTGAACAGTAGAGTAGTGCTGAACAGTAGAGTAGTGCTGAACAACAGAGTAGTGCTGAACAATAGAGTAGCGCTGAACAATAGAGTAGTGCTGAACAACAGAGTAGTGCTGAAGAATAGAGTACTGCTGAACAACAGAGTAGTGCTGAACAATAGAGTAGCTGAACAGTAGAGTAGAGCTGAACAGTAGAGTAGTGCTGAAAAGTAGGGTAGTGCTGAACAACAGAGTAGTGCTGAACAGTAGAGTAGTGCTGAACAATAGAGTAGTGCTGAACAATAGAGTAGTGCTGGTCAATGGAGTAGTGCTGAACAGTAGAGTAGTGCTGAACAGTAGAGTAGTGCTGAACAACAGAGTAGTGCTGGTCAGAGTAGTTCTGAACAGTCGAGTAGTGCTGAACAATAGAGTAGTGCTGAACACTAGAGTAGTGCTGAACAATAGAGTAATGCTGAATACTAGAGTAGTGCTGAACAATAGAGTAGTGCTGAACAATAGAGTAGTGCTGAACAGTAGAGTAGTGCTGAACAGTAGAGTGGTGCTGAACAGTAGAGTAGTGCTGAACAGTAGAGTAGTGCTGAACAATAGAGTAGTGCTGAACAGTAGAGTAGTGCTTAACAATAGAGTAGTGCTGAACAATAGAGTGGTGCTGAACAATAGAGTAGTGCTGAACAGTAGAGTAGTGCTGAACAATAGAGTAGTGCTGAACAGTAGAGTAGTGCTGAACAATAGAGTAGTGCTGAACAGTAGAGTAGTGCTGAACAATAGAGTCGTGCTGAACAGTAGAGTAGTGCTGAACAATAGAGTAGTGCTGAAAAGTAGAGTAGTGCTGAACAATAGAGTTGTGCTGAACAGTAGAGTAGTGCTGAACAATAGAGTAGTGCTGAACAGTAGAATGTTGCTGAACAGTAGAGTAGTGCTGAACAGTAGAGTAGTGCTAAACAGTAGAGTAGTGCTGGTCAGTAGAGTAGTGCTGAACAGTAGAGTAGTGCTGAACAGTAGAGTAGTGCTGAACAACAGAGTAGTGCTGAACAATAGAGTAGCGCTGAACAATAGAGTAGTGCTGAACAACAGAGTAGTGCTGAAGAATAGAGTACTGCTGAACAACAGAGTAGTGCTGAACAATAGAGTAGCGCTGAACAGTAGAGTAGAGCTGAACAGTAGAGTAGTGCTGAAAAGTAGGGTAGTGCTGAACAACAGAGTAGTGCTGAACAGTAGAGTAGTGCTGAACAATAGAGTAGTGCTGAACAATAGAGTAGTGCTGGTCAATGGAGTAGTGCTGAACAGTAGAGTAGTGCTGAACAGTAGAGTAGTGCTGAACAACAGAGTAGTGCTGGTCAGAGTAGTTCTGAACAGTCGAGTAGTGCTGAACAATAGAGTAGTGCTGAACACTAGAGTAGTGCTGAACAATAGAGTAATGCTGAATACTAGAGTAGTGCTGAACAATAGAGTAGTGCTGAACAATAGAGTGGTGCTGAACAATAGAGTAGTGCTGAACAGTAGAGTAGTGCTGAACAATAGAGTAGTGCTGAACAGTAGAGTAGTTCTGAACAATAGAGTTGTGCTGTGTAATAGAGTACTGCTGAACAGTAGAGTAGTGCTGAACAGTAGAGTAGTGCTGAACAACAGAGTAGTGCTGAACAATAGAGTAGCGCTGAACAATAGAGTAGTGCTGAACCACAGAGTAGTGCTGAAGAATAGAGTACTGCTGAACAACAGAGTAGTGCTGAAGAATAGAGTACTGCTGAACAATAGAGTAGTGCTGAACAGTAGAGTAGTGCTGAACACTAGAGTAGTGCTGGTCAGAGTAGTTCTGAACAGTCGAGTAGTGCTGAACAATAGAGTAGTGCTGAACAATAGAGTAGTGCTGAACAATAGAGTAGTGCTGGTCAATAGAGTAGTGCTGCACAATAGAGTAGTGCTGAACAATAGAGTAGTGCTGAACAACAGAGTAGTGCTGAACACTGGAGTAGTGCTGAACAATAGAGTAGTGCTGAACAATAGAGTGGTGCTGAACAATAGAGTAGTGCTGAACAGTAGAGTAGTGCTGAACAATAGAGTAGTGCTGAACAGTAGAGTAGTTCTGAACAATAGAGTTGTGCTGTGTAATAGAGTACTGCTGAACAGTAGAGTAGTGCTGAACAGTAGAGTAGTGCTGAACAACAGAGTAGTGCTGAACAATAGAGTAGCGCTGAACAATAGAGTAGTGCTGAACCACAGAGTAGTGCTGAAGAATAGAGTACTGCTGAACAACAGAGTAGTGCTGAAGAATAGAGTACTGCTGAACAATAGAGTAGTGCTGAACAGTAGAGTAGTGCTGAACACTAGAGTAGTGCTGGTCAGAGTAGTTCTGAACAGTCGAGTAGTGCTGAACAATAGAGTAGTGCTGAACAATAGAGTAGTGCTGAACAATAGAGTAGTGCTGGTCAATAGAGTAGTGCTGCACAATAGAGTAGTGCTGAACAATAGAGTAGTGCTGAACAACAGAGTAGTGCTGAACACTGGAGTAGTGCTGGTCAAAAGAGTAGTATTGAACAATAGAGTAGTGCTGAACAACAGAGTAGTGCTGAACAACAGAGTAGTGCTGAACAATAGAGTAGTTCTGAACAATAGAGTAGTGCTGGTCAATAGAGTAGTGCTGAACAGTAGAGTAGTGCTGAACAGGAGAGTAGTGCTGAACAACAGAGTAGTGCTGGTCAGAGTAGTTCTGAACAGTAGAGTAGTGCTGAACAATAGAGTAGTGCTGAACAATAGAGTAGTGCTGGTCAATAGAGTAGTACTGCACAATAGAGTAGTGCTGAACAGAAGAGTATTGCTGAACAATAGAGTAGTGCTGAACAGTAGAGTAGTTCTGAACAGTAGAGTAGTGCTGAACAATAGAGTAGTGCTGAACAGTAGAGTAGTTCTGAACAATAGAGTTGTGCTGTGTAATAGAGTAGTGCTGAAAAGTAGAGTAGTGCTGAACAGTAGAGTAGTGCTGAACAGTAGAGTAGTGCTGAAAAATAGAGTAGTATTGAACAATAGAGTAGTGCTGAACAACAGAGTAGTGCTGAACAATAGAGTTTTGCTGGTTAATAGAGTAGTGCTGAACAATAGAGTAGTATTGAACAATAGAGTAGTGCTGAACAACAAAGTAGTGCTGAACAATAGAGTAGTGCTGGTCAATAGAGTAGTGCTAAGCAATAGAGTAGTATTGAACAATAGAGTAGTGCTGGTCAATAGAGTAGTGCTGCACAATAGAGTTGTGCTGAACAGTAGAGCAGTGCTGAACAGTAGAGTAGTGCTGAACAATAGAGTAGTGCTGAACAGTAGAGTAGTGCTGAACAACAGAGTAGTGCTGAACAATAGAGTAGTGCTGAACAGTAGAGTAGTGCTGAAAAGTAGAGTAGTGCTGAACAGTAGAGTAGTGCTGAACAGTAGAGTAGTGCTGAACAATAGAGTAGTGCTGAACAATAGAGTAGTGCTGAACAGTAGAGTAGTGCTGAACAATAGAGTAGTGCTGAACAACAGAGTAGTGCTGAACAGTAGAGTAGTGCTGAACAATAGAGTAGTGCTGGACAATAGAGTAGTGCTGAACAATAGAGTAGTGCTGAACAGTAGAGTAGTGCTGAACAATAGAGTAGTGCTGAACAGTAGAGTAGTGCTGAACAGTAGAGTGGTGCTGAACAGTAGAGTAGTGCTGAACAGTAGAGTAGTGCTGAACAATAGAGTAGTGCTGAACAGTAGAGTAGTGCTTAACAATAGAGTAGTGCTGAACAATAGAGTGGTGCTGAACAATAGAGTAGCGCTGAACAGTAGAATGTTGCTGAACAGTAGAGTAGTGCTGAACAGTAGAGTAGTGCTAAACAGTAGAGTAGTGCTGGTCAGTAGAGTAGTGCTGAACAGTAGAGTAGTGCTGAACAGTAGAGTAGTGCTGAACAGTAGAGTAGTGCTGAACAACAGAGTAGTGCTGAACAATAGAGTAGCGCTGAACAATAGAGTAGTGCTGAACAACAGAGTAGTGCTGAAGAATAGAGTACTGCTGAACAACAGAGTAGTGCTGAAGAATAGAGTACTGCTGAACACTAGAGTAGTGCTGAACAATAGAGTAATGCTGAATACTAGAGTAGTGCTGAACAATAGAGTAGTGCTGAACAGTAGAGTAGTTCTGAACAATAGAGTTGTGCTGTGTAATAGAGTAGTGCTGAACAGTAGAGTAGTGCTGAACAGTAGAGTAGTGCTGAACAATAGAGTAGTGCTGAACAGTAGAGTAGTGCTGAAAAATAGAGTAGTATTGAACAATAGAGTAGTGCTGAACAACAGAGTAGTGCTGAACAATAGAGTTTTGCTGGTTAATAGAGTAGTGCTGAACAATAGAGTAGTATTGAACAATAGAGTAGTGCTGAACAACAAAGTAGTGCTGAACAATAGAGTAGTGCTGGTCAATAGAGTAGTGCTAAGCAATAGAGTAGTATTGAACAATAGAGTAGTGCTGGTCAATAGAGTAGTGCTGCACAATAGAGTTGTGCTGAACAGTAGAGCAGTGCTGAACAGTAGAGTAGTGCTGAACAATAGAGTAGTGCTGAACAGTAGAGTAGTGCTGAACAACAGAGTAGTGCTGAACAATAGAGTAGTGCTGAACAGTAGAGTAGTGCTGAAAAGTAGAGTAGTGCTGAACAGTAGAGTAGTGCTGAACAGTAGAGTAGTGCTGAACAATAGAGTAGTGCTGAACAATAGAGTAGTGCTGAACAGTAGAGTAGTGCTGAACAATAGAGTAGTGCTGAACAACAGAGTAGTGCTGAACAGTAGAGTAGTGCTGAACAATAGAGTAGTGCTGGACAATAGAGTAGTGCTGAACAACAGAGTAGTGCTGAACAGTAGAGTAGTGCTGAACAATAGAGTAGTGCTGAACAGTAGAGTAGTGCTGAACAGTAGAGTGGTGCTGAACAGTAGAGTAGTGCTGAACAGTAGAGTAGTGCTGAACAATAGAGTAGTGCTGAACAGTAGAGTAGTGCTTAACAATAGAGTAGTGCTGAACAATAGAGTGGTGCTGAACAATAGAGTAGTGCTGAACAGTAGAGTAGTGCTGAACAATAGAGTAGTGCTGAACAGTAGAGTAGTGCTGAACAATAGAGTAGTGCTGAACAGTAGAGTAGTGCTGAACAATAGAGTCGTGCTGAACAGTAGAGTAGTGCTGAACAATAGAGTAGTGCTGAAAAGTAGAGTAGTGCTGAACAATAGAGTTGTGTTGAACAGTAGAGTAGTGCTGAACAATAGAGTAGTGCTGAACAGTAGAATGTTGCTGAACAGTAGAGTAGTGCTGAACAGTAGAGTAGTGCTAAACAGTAGAGTAGTGCTGGTCAGTAGAGTAGTGCTGAACAGTAGAGTAGTGCTGAACAGTAGCGTAGTGCTGAACAACAGAGTAGTGCTGAACAATAGAGTAGCGCTGAACAATAGAGTAGTGCTGAACAACAGAGTAGTGCTGAACAATAGAGTAGCGCTGAACAATAGAGTAGTGCTGAACCACAGAGTAGTGCTGAAGAATAGAGTACTGCTGAACAACAGAGTAGTGCTGAAGAATAGAGTACTGCTGAACAATAGAGTAGTGCTGAACAGTAGAGTAGTGCTGAACACTAGAGTAGTGCTGGTCAGAGTAGTTCTGAACAGTCGAGTAGTGCTGAACAATAGAGTAGTGCTGAACAATAGAGTAGTGCTGAACAATAGAGTAGTGCTGGTCAATAGAGTAGTGCTGCACAATAGAGTAGTGCTGAACAATAGAGTAGTGCTGAACAATAGAGTAGTGCTGAACCACAGAGTAGTGCTGAAGAATAGAGTACTGCTGAACAACAGAGTAGTGCTGAAGAATAGAGTACTGCTGAACAATAGAGTAGTGCTGAACAGTAGAGTAGTGCTGAACACTAGAGTAGTGCTGGTCAGAGTAGTTCTGAACAGTCGAGTAGTGCTGAACAATAGAGTAGTGCTGAACAATAGAGTAGTGCTGAACAATAGAGTAGTGCTGGTCAATAGAGTAGTGCTGCACAATAGAGTAGTGCTGAACAATAGAGTAGTGCTGAACAACAGAGTAGTGCTGAACACTGGAGTAGCGCTGAACAATAGAGTAGTGCTGAACAACAGAGTAGTGCTGAACAATAGAGTAGCGCTGAACAATAGAGTAGTGCTGAACCACAGAGTAGTGCTGAAGAATAGAGTACTGCTGAACAACAGAGTAGTGCTGAAGAATAGAGTACTGCTGAACAATAGAGTAGTGCTGAACAGTAGAGTAGTGCTGAACACTAGAGTAGTGCTGGTCAGAGTAGTTCTGAACAGTCGAGTAGTGCTGAACAATAGAGTAGTGCTGAACAATAGAGTAGTGCTGAACAATAGAGTAGTGCTGGTCAATAGAGTAGTGCTGCACAATAGAGTAGTGCTGAACAATAGAGTAGTGCTGAACAACAGAGTAGTGCTGAACACTGGAGTAGTGCTGGTCAAAGAGTAGTATTGAACAATAGAGTAGTGCTGAACAACAGAGTAGTGCTGAACAACAGAGTAGTGCTGAACAATAGAGTAGTTCTGAACAATAGAGTAGTGCTGGTCAATAGAGTAGTGCTGAACAGTAGAGTAGTGCTGAACAGGAGAGTAGTGCTGAACAACAGAGTAGTGCTGGTCAGAGTAGTTCTGAACAGTAGAGTAGTGCTGAACAATAGAGTAGTGCTGAACAATAGAGTAGTGCTGGTCAATAGAGTAGTACTGCACAATAGAGTAGTGCTGAACAGAAGAGTATTGCTGAACAATAGAGTAGTGCTGAACAGTAGAGTAGTTCTGAACAGTAGAGTAGTGCTGAACAATAGAGTAGTGCTGAACAGTAGAGTAGTTCTGAACAATAGAGTTGTGCTGTGTAATAGAGTAGTGCTGAACAGTAGAGTAGTGCTGAACAGTAGAGTAGTGCTGAACAGTAGAGTAGTGCTGAAAAATAGAGTAGTATTGAACAATAGAGTAGTGCTGAACAACAGAGTAGTGCTGAACAATAGAGTTTTGCTGGTTAATAGAGTAGTGCTGAACAATAGAGTAGTATTGAACAATAGAGTAGTGCTGAACAACAAAGTAGTGCTGAACAATAGAGTAGTGCTGGTCAATAGAGTAGTGCTAAGCAATAGAGTAGTATTGAACAATAGAGTAGTGCTGGTCAATAGAGTAGTGCTGCACAATAGAGTTGTGCTGAACAGTAGAGCAGTGCTGAACAGTAGAGTAGTGCTGAACAATAGAGTAGTGCTGAACAGTAGAGTAGTGCTGAACAACAGAGTAGTGCTGAACAGTAGAGTAGTGCTGAACAATAGAGTAGTGCTGAACAGTAGAGTAGTGCTTAACAATAGAGTAGTGCTGAACAATAGAGTGGTGCTGAACAATAGAGTAGCGCTGAACAGTAGAATGTTGCTGAACAGTAGAGTAGTGCTGAACAGTAGAGTAGTGCTAAACAGTAGAGTAGTGCTGGTCAGTAGAGTAGTGCTGAACAGTAGAGTAGTGCTGAACAGTAGAGTAGTGCTGAACAGTAGAGTAGTGCTGAACAATAGAGTAGTGCTGAACAGTAGAGTAGTGCTGAACAACAGAGTAGTGCTGAACAATAGAGTAGCGCTGAACAATAGAGTAGTGCTGAACAACAGAGTAGTGCTGAAGAATAGAGTACTGCTGAACAACAGAGTAGTGCTGAAGAATAGAGTACTGCTGAACACTAGAGTAGTGCTGAACAATAGAGTAATGCTGAATACTAGAGTAGTGCTGAACAATAGAGTAGTGCTGAACAGTAGAGTAGTTCTGAACAATAGAGTTGTGCTGTGTAATAGAGTAGTGCTGAACAGTAGAGTAGTGCTGAACAGTAGAGTAGTGCTGAACAATAGAGTAGTGCTGAACAGTAGAGTAGTGCTGAAAAATAGAGTAGTATTGAACAATAGAGTAGTGCTGAACAACAGAGTAGTGCTGAACAATAGAGTTTTGCTGGTTAATAGAGTAGTGCTGAACAATAGAGTAGTATTGAACAATAGAGTAGTGCTGAACAACAAAGTAGTGCTGAACAATAGAGTAGTGCTGGTCAATAGAGAGTAGTGCTAAGCAATAGAGTAGTATTGAACAATAGAGTAGTGCTGGTCAATAGAGTAGTGCTGCACAATAGAGTTGTGCTGAACAGTAGAGCAGTGCTGAACAGTAGAGTAGTGCTGAACAATAGAGTAGTGCTGAACAGTAGAGTAGTGCTGAACAACAGAGTAGTGCTGAACAATAGAGTAGTGCTGAACAGTAGAGTAGTGCTGAAAAGTAGAGTAGTGCTGAACAGTAGAGTAGTGCTGAACAGTAGAGTAGTGCTGAACAATAGAGTAGTGCTGAACAATAGAGTAGTGCTGAACAGTAGAGTAGTGCTGAACAATAGAGTAGTGCTGAACAACAGAGTAGTGCTGAACAGTAGAGTAGTGCTGAACAATAGAGTAGTGCTGGACAATAGAGTAGTGCTGAACAACAGAGTAGTGCTGAACAGTAGAGTAGTGCTGAACAATAGAGTAGTGCTGAACAGTAGAGTAGTGCTGAACAGTAGAGTGGTGCTGAACAGTAGAGTAGTGCTGAACAGTAGAGTAGTGCTGAACAATAGAGTAGTGCTGAACAGTAGAGTAGTGCTTAACAATAGAGTAGTGCTGAACAATAGAGTGGTGCTGAACAATAGAGTAGTGCTGAACAGTAGAGTAGTGCTGAACAATAGAGTAGTGCTGAACAGTAGAGTAGTGCTGAACAATAGAGTAGTGCTGAACAGTAGAGTAGTGCTGAACAATAGAGTCGTGCTGAACAGTAGAGTAGTGCTGAACAATAGAGTAGTGCTGAAAAGTAGAGTAGTGCTGAACAATAGAGTTGTGTTGAACAGTAGAGTAGTGCTGAACAATAGAGTAGTGCTGAACAGTAGAATGTTGCTGAACAGTAGAGTAGTGCTGAACAGTAGAGTAGTGCTAAACAGTAGAGTAGTGCTGGTCAGTAGAGTAGTGCTGAACAGTAGAGTAGTGCTGAACAGTAGCGTAGTGCTGAACAACAGAGTAGTGCTGAACAATAGAGTAGCGCTGAACAATAGAGTAGTGCTGAACAACAGAGTAGTGCTGAAGAATAGAGTACTGCTGAACAACAGAGTAGTGCTGAAGAATAGAGTACTGCTGAACACTAGAGTAGTGCTGAACAATAGACTAATGCTGAATACTAGAGTAGTGCTGAACAATATAGTAGTGCTGAACAGTAGAGTAGTGCTGAACAGGAGAGTAGTGCTGAACAACAGAGTAGTGCTGGTCAGAGTAGTTCTGAACAGTAGAGTAGTGCTGAACAATAGAGTAGTGCTGAACAATAGAGTAGTGCTGGTCAATAGAGTAGTACTGCACAATAGAGTAGTGCTGAACAGAAGAGTATTGCTGAACAATAGAGTAGTGCTGAACAGTAGAGTAGTTCTGAACAGTAGAGTAGTGCTGAACAATAGAGTAGTGCTGAACAGTAGAGTAGTTCTGAACAATAGAGTTGTGCTGTGTAATAGAGTAGTGCTGAACAGTAGAGTAGTGCTGAACAGTAGAGTAGTGCTGAACAGTAGAGTAGTGCTGAAAAATAGAGTAGTATTGAACAATAGAGTAGTGCTGAACAACAGAGTAGTGCTGAACAATAGAGTTTTGCTGGTTAATAGAGTAGTGCTGAACAATAGAGTAGTATTGAACAATAGAGTAGTGCTGAACAACAAAGTAGTGCTGAACAATAGAGTAGTGCTGGTCAATAGAGTAGTGCTAAGCAATAGAGTAGTATTGAACAATAGAGTAGTGCTGGTCAATAGAGTAGTGCTGCACAATAGAGTTGTGCTGAACAGTAGAGCAGTGCTGAACAGTAGAGTAGTGCTGAACAATAGAGTAGTGCTGAACAGTAGAGTAGTGCTGAACAACAGAGTAGTGCTGAACAGTAGAGTAGTGCTGAACAATAGAGTAGTGCTGAACAGTAGAGTAGTGCTTAACAATAGAGTAGTGCTGAACAATAGAGTGGTGCTGAACAATAGAGTAGCGCTGAACAGTAGAATGTTGCTGAACAGTAGAGTAGTGCTGAACAGTAGAGTAGTGCTAAACAGTAGAGTAGTGCTGGTCAGTAGAGTAGTGCTGAACAGTAGAGTAGTGCTGAACAGTAGAGTAGTGCTGAACAGTAGAGTAGTGCTGAACAATAGAGTAGTGCTGAACAGTAGAGTAGTGCTGAACAACAGAGTAGTGCTGAACAATAGAGTAGCGCTGAACAATAGAGTAGTGCTGAACAACAGAGTAGTGCTGAAGAATAGAGTACTGCTGAACAACAGAGTAGTGCTGAAGAATAGAGTACTGCTGAACACTAGAGTAGTGCTGAACAATAGAGTAATGCTGAATACTAGAGTAGTGCTGAACAATAGAGTAGTGCTGAACAGTAGAGTAGTTCTGAACAATAGAGTTGTGCTGTGTAATAGAGTAGTGCTGAACAGTAGAGTAGTGCTGAACAGTAGAGTAGTGCTGAACAATAGAGTAGTGCTGAACAGTAGAGTAGTGCTGAAAAATAGAGTAGTATTGAACAATAGAGTAGTGCTGAACAACAGAGTAGTGCTGAACAATAGAGTTTTGCTGGTTAATAGAGTAGTGCTGAACAATAGAGTAGTATTGAACAATAGAGTAGTGCTGAACAACAAAGTAGTGCTGAACAATAGAGTAGTGCTGGTCAATAGAGTAGTGCTAAGCAATAGAGTAGTATTGAACAATAGAGTAGTGCTGGTCAATAGAGTAGTGCTGCACAATAGAGTTGTGCTGAACAGTAGAGCAGTGCTGAACAGTAGAGTAGTGCTGAACAATAGAGTAGTGCTGAACAGTAGAGTAGTGCTGAACAACAGAGTAGTGCTGAACAATAGAGTAGTGCTGAACAGTAGAGTAGTGCTGAAAAGTAGAGTAGTGCTGAACAGTAGAGTAGTGCTGAACAGTAGAGTAGTGCTGAACAATAGAGTAGTGCTGAACAATAGAGTAGTGCTGAACAGTAGAGTAGTGCTGAACAATAGAGTAGTGCTGAACAACAGAGTAGTGCTGAACAGTAGAGTAGTGCTGAACAATAGAGTAGTGCTGGACAATAGAGTAGTGCTGAACAACAGAGTAGTGCTGAACAGTAGAGTAGTGCTGAACAATAGAGTAGTGCTGAACAGTAGAGTAGTGCTGAACAGTAGAGTGGTGCTGAACAGTAGAGTAGTGCTGAACAGTAGAGTAGTGCTGAACAATAGAGTAGTGCTGAACAGTAGAGTAGTGCTTAACAATAGAGTAGTGCTGAACAATAGAGTGGTGCTGAACAATAGAGTAGTGCTGAACAGTAGAGTAGTGCTGAACAATAGAGTAGTGCTGAACAGTAGAGTAGTGCTGAACAATAGAGTAGTGCTGAACAGTAGAGTAGTGCTGAACAATAGAGTCGTGCTGAACAGTAGAGTAGTGCTGAACAATAGAGTAGTGCTGAAAAGTAGAGTAGTGCTGAACAATAGAGTTGTGTTGAACAGTAGAGTAGTGCTGAACAATAGAGTAGTGCTGAACAGTAGAATGTTGCTGAACAGTAGAGTAGTGCTGAACAGTAGAGTAGTGCTAAACAGTAGAGTAGTGCTGGTCAGTAGAGTAGTGCTGAACAGTAGAGTAGTGCTGAACAGTAGCGTAGTGCTGAACAACAGAGTAGTGCTGAACAATAGAGTAGCGCTGAACAATAGAGTAGTGCTGAACAACAGAGTAGTGCTGAAGAATAGAGTACTGCTGAACAACAGAGTAGTGCTGAAGAATAGAGTACTGCTGAACACTAGAGTAGTGCTGAACAATAGACTAATGCTGAATACTAGAGTAGTGCTGAACAATATAGTAGTGCTGAACATTAGAGTGGTGCTGAACAATAGAGTAGTGCTGAACAGTAGAGAAGTGCTGAACAATAGAGTAGTGCTGAACAACAGAGTAGTGCTGAACAGTAGAGTAGTGCTGAACAGTAGAGTAGTACTGAACAACAGAGTAGTGCTGAACAGTAGAGTAGTGCTGAAGAGGAGAGTAGTGCTGAACAATAGAGTAGTGCTGAACAGTAGAGTAGAGCTGAACAGTAGAGTAGTGCTGAAAAGTAGGGTAGTGCTGAACAACAGAGTAGTGCTGAACAGTAGAGTAGTGCTGAACAATAGAGTAGTGCTGAACAATAGAGTAGTGCTGGTCAATGGAGTAGTGCTGAACAGTAGAGTAGTGCTGAACAGTAGAGTAGTGCTGAACAGTAGAGTAGTGCTGGTCAGAGTAGTTCTGAACAGTCGAGTAGTGCTGAACAATAGAGTAGTGCTGAACAATAGAGTAGTGCTGAACACTAGAGTAGTGCTGAACAATAGAGTAGTGCTGAACAACAGAGTAGTGCTGAACAGTAGAGTAGTGCTGAACAGTAGAGTAGTACTGAACAACAGAGTAGTGCTGAACAGTAGAGTAGTGCTGAAGAGGAGAGTAGTGCTGAACAATAGAGTAGTGCTGAACAGTAGAGTAGAGCTGAACAGTAGAGTAGTGCTGAAAAGTAGGGTAGTGCTGAACAACAGAGTAGTGCTGAACAGTAGAGTAGTGCTGAACAATAGAGTAGTGCTGAACAATAGAGTAGTGCTGGTCAATGGAGTAGTGCTGAACAGTAGAGTAGTGCTGAACAGTAGAGTAGTGCTGAACAATAGAGTAGTGCTGAACAACAGAGTAGTGCTGAACAGTAGAGTAGTGCTGAACAGTAGAGTAGTACTGAACAACAGAGTAGTGCTGAACAGTAGAGTAGTGCTGAAGAGGAGAGTAGTGCTGAACAATAGAGTAGTGCTGAACAGTAGAGTAGAGCTGAACAGTAGAGTAGTGCTGAACAGTAGGGTAGTGCTGAACAACAGAGTAGTGCTGAACAGTAGAGTAGTGCTGAACAATAGAGTAGTGCTGAACAATAGAGTAGTGCTGGTCAATGGAGTAGTGCTGAACAGTAGAGTAGTGCTGAACAGGAGAGTAGTGCTGAACAACAGAGTAGTGCTGGTCAGAGTAGTTCTGAACAGTCGAGTAGTGCTGAACAATAGAGTAGTGCTGAACAATAGAGTACTGCTGAACAATAGAGTAGTGCTGGTCAATAGAGTAGTGCTGCACAATAGAGTAGTGCTGAACAATAGAGTAGTGCTGAACAACAGAGTAGTGCTGAACACTGGAGTAGTGCTGGTCAAAAGAGTAGTATTGAACAATAGAGTAGTGCTGAACAACAGAGTAGTGCTGAACAACAGAATAGTGCTGAACAATAGAGTAGTTCTGAACAATAGATTAGTGCTGTTCAATAGAGTAGTGCTGAACAGTAGAGTAGTGCTGAACAGTAGAGTAGTGCTGAACAACAGAGTAGTGCTGGTCAGAGTAGTGCTGAACAGTAGAGTAATGCTGAACAATAGAGTAGTGCTGAACAATAGAGTAGTGCTGGTCAATAGAGTAGTACTGCACAATAGAGTAGTGCTGAACAGTAGAGTAGTGCTGAACAATAGAGTAGTGCTGAACAGTAGAGTAGTGCTGAACAATAGAGTAGTGCTGAACAATAGAGTAGTGCTGAACAATAGAGTAGTGCTGGTCAATAGAGTAGTACTGCACAATAGAGTAGTGCTGAACAGTAGAGTAGTGCTGAACAATAGAGTAGTGCTGAACAGTAGAGTAGTTCTGAACAGTAGAGTAGTGCTGAACAATAGAGTAGTGCTGAACAGTAGAGTAGTTCTGAACAATAGAGTTGTGCTGTGTAATAGAGTAGTGCTGAACAATAGAGTAGCGCTGAACAATAGAGTAGTGCTGAACAACAGAGTAGTGCTGAAGAATAGAGTACTGCTGAACAACAGAGTAGTGATGAAGAATAGAGTACTGCTGAACAATAGAGTAGTGCTGAACAGTAGAGTAGTGCTGAACACTAGATTAGTGCTGAACAATAGAGTAATGCTGAATACTAGAGTAGTGCTGAACAATAGAGTAGTGCTGAACAGTAGAGTGGTGCTGAACAATAGAGTAGTGCTGAACAGTAGAGTAGTGCTGAACAATAGAGTAGTGCTGAACAATAGAGTAGTGCTGAACAACAGAGTAGTGCTGAACAGTAGAGTAGTGCTGAACAGTAGAGTAGTACTGAACAACAGAGTAGTGCTGAACAGTAGAGTAGTGCTGAAGAGGAGAGTATTGCTGAACAATAGAGTAGTGCTGAACAGTAGAGTAGAGCTGAACAGTAGAGTAGTGCTGAAAAGTAGGGTAGTGCTGAACAACAGAGTAGTGCTGAACAGTAGAGTAGTGCTGAACAATAGAGTAGTGCTGAACAATAGAGTAGTGCTGGTCAATGGAGTAGTGCTGAACAGTAGAGTAGTGCTGAACAGTAGAGTAGTGCTGAACAACAGAGTAGTGCTGGTCAGAGTAGTTCTGAACAGTCGAGTAGTGCTGAACAATAGAGTAGTGCTGAACACTAGAGTAGTGCTGAACAATAGAGTAATGCTGAATACTAGAGTAGTGCTGAACAATAGAGTAGTGCTGAACAATAGAGTGGTGTTGAACAATAGAGTAGTGCTGAACAGTAGAGTAGTGCTGAACAATAGAGTAGTGCTGAACAGTAGAGTAGTTCTGAACAATAGAGTTGTGCTGTGTAATAGAGTACTGCTGAACAGTAGAGTAGTGCTGAACAGTAGAGTAGTGCTGAACAACAGAGTAGTGCTGAACAATAGAGTAGCGCTGAACAGTAGAGTAGAGCTGAACAGTAGAGTAGTGCTGAAAAGTAGGGTAGTGCTGAACAACAGAGTAGTGCTGAACAGTAGAGTAGTGCTGAACAATAGAGTAGTGCTGAACAATAGAGTAGTGCTGGTCAATGGAGTAGTGCTGAACAGTAGAGTAGTGCTGAACAGTAGAGTAGTGCTGAACAACAGAGTAGTGCTGGTCAGAGTAGTTCTGAACAGTCGAGTAGTGCTGAACAATAGAGTAGTGCTGAACAATAGAGTAGTGCTGAACACTAGAGTAGTGCTGAACAATAGAGTAATGCTGAATACTAGAGTAGTGCTGAACAATAGAGTAGTGCTGAACAATAGAGTGGTGCTGAACAATAGAGTAGTGCTGAACAGTAGAGTAGTGCTGAACAATAGAGTAGTGCTGAACAGTAGAGTAGTTCTGAACAATAGAGTTGTGCTGTGTAATAGAGTACTGCTGAACAGTAGAGTAGTGCTGAACAGTAGAGTAGTGCTGAACAACAGAGTAGTGCTGAACAATAGAGTAGCGCTGAACAATAGAGTAGTGCTGAACCACAGAGTAGTGCTGAAGAATAGAGTACTGCTGAACAACAGAGTAGTGCTGAAGAATAGAGTACTGCTCTACAATAGAGTAGTGCTGAACAGTAGAGTAGTGCTGAACACTAGAGTAGTGCTGGTCAGAGTAGTTCTGAACAGTCGAGTAGTGCTGAACAATAGAGTAGTGCTGAACAATAGAGTAGTGCTGAACAATAGAGTAGTGCTGGTCAATAGAGTAGTGCTGCACAATAGAGTAGTGCTGAACAATAGAGTAGTGCTGAACAACAGAGTAGTGCTGAACACTGGAGTAGTGCTGGTCAAAAGAGTAGTATTGAACAATAGAGTAGTGCTGAACAACAGAGTAGTGCTGAACAACAGAGTAGTGCTGAACAATAGAGTAGTTCTGAACAATAGAGTAGTGCTGGTCAATAGAGTAGTGCTGAACAGTAGAGTAGTGCTGAACAGGAGAGTAGTGCTGAACAACAGAGTAGTGCTGGTCAGAGTAGTTCTGAACAGTAGAGTAGTGCTGAACAATAGAGTAGTACTGCACAATAGAGTAGTGCTGAACAGAAGAGTATTGCTGAACAATAGAGTAGTGCTGAACAGTAGAGTAGTTCTGAACAGTAGAGTAGTGCTGAACAATAGAGTAGTGCTGAACAGTAGAGTAGTTCTGAACAATAGAGTTGTGCTGTGTAATATAGTAGTGCTGAACAGTAGAGTAGTGCTGAACAGTAGAGTAGTGCTGAACAATAGAGTAGTGCTGAACAGTAGAGTAGTGCTGAAAAATAGAGTAGTATTGAACAATAGAGTAGTGCTGAACAGGAGAGTAGTGCTGAACAAAAGAGTAGTGCTGGTCAGAGTAGTTCTGAACAGTAGAGTAGTGCTGAACAATAGAGTAGTGCTGAACAATAGAGTAGTGCTGGTCAATAGAGTAGTACTGCACAATAGAGTAGTGCTGAACAGAAGAGTATTGCTGAACAATAGAGTAGTGCTGAACAGTAGAGTAGTTCTGAACAGTAGAGTAGTGCTGAACAATAGAGTAGTGCTGAACAGTAGAGTAGTTCTGAACAATAGAGTTGTGCTGTGTAATAGAGTAGTGCTGAACAGTAGAGTAGTGCTGAACAGTAGAGTAGTGCTGAACAATAGAGTAGTGCTGAACAGTAGAGTAGTGCTGAAAAATAGAGTAGTATTGAACAATAGAGTAGTGCTGAACAACAGAGTAGTGCTGAACAATAGAGTTTTGCTGGTTAATAGAGTAGTGCTGAACAGTAGAGTAGTATTGAACAATAGAGTAGTGCTGAACAACAAAGTAGTGCTGAACAATAGAGTAGTGCTGGTCAATAGAGTAGTGCTAAGCAATAGAGTAGTATTGAACAATAGAGTAGTGCTGGTCAATAGAGTAGTGCTGCACAATAGAGTTGTGCTGAACAGTAGAGCAGTGCTGAACAGTAGAGTAGTGCTGAACAATAGAGTAGTGCTGAACAGTAGAGTAGTGCTGAACAACAGAGTAGTGCTGAACAATAGAGTAGTGCTGAACAGTAGAGTAGTGCTGAAAAGTAGAGTAGTGCTGAACAGTAGAGTAGTGCTGAACAGTAGAGTAGTGCTGAACAATAGAGTAGTGCTGAACAATAGAGTAGTGCTGAACAGTAGAGTAGTGCTGAACAATAGAGTAGTGCTGAACAACAGAGTAGTGCTGAACAGTAGAGTAGTGCTGAACAATAGAGTAGTGCTGGACAATAGAGTAGTGCTGAACAATAGAGTAGTGCTGAACAGTAGAGTAGTGCTGAACAGTAGAGTAGTGCTAAACAGTAGAGTAGTGCTGGTCAGTAGAGTAGTGCTGAACAGTAGAGTAGTGCTGAACAGTAGAGTAGTGCTGAACAGTAGAGTAGTGCTGAACAATAGAGTAGTGCTGAACAGTAGAGTAGTGCTTAACAATAGAGTAGTGCTGAACAATAGAGTGGTGCTGAACAAAAGAGTAGTGCTGAACAGTAGAGTAGTGCTGAACAATAGAGTAGTGCTGAACAACAGAGTAGTGCTGAACAGTAGAGTAGTGCTGAACAATAGAGTAGTGCTGGACAATAGAGTAGTGCTGAACAATAGAGTAGTGCTGAACAGTAGAGTAGTGCTGAACAGTAGAGTAGTGCTAAACAGTAGAGTAGTGCTGGTCAGTAGAGTAGTGCTGAACAGTAGAGTAGTGCTGAACAGTAGAGTAGTGCTGAACAGTAGAGTAGTGCTGAACAATAGAGTAGTGCTGAACAGTAGAGTAGTGCTTAACAATAGAGTAGTGCTGAACAATAGAGTGGTGCTGAACAAAAGAGTAGTGCTGAACAGTAGAGTAGTGCTGAACAATAGAGTAGTGCTGAACAGTAGAGTAGTGCTGAACAATAGAGTAGTGCTGAACAGTAGAGTAGTGCTGAACAATAGAGTCGTGCTGAACAGTAGAGTAGTGCTGAACAATAGAGTAGTGCTGAAAAGTAGAGTAGTGCTGAACAATAGAGTTGTGCTGAACAGTAGAGTAGTGCTGAACAATAGAGTAGTGCTGAACAGTAGAATGTTGCTGAACAGTAGAGTAGTGCTGAACAGTAGAGTAGTGCTAAACAGTAGAGTAGTGCTGGTCAGTAGAGTAGTGCTGAACAGTAGAGTAGTGCTGAACAGTAGAGTAGTGCTGAACAACAGAGTAGTGCTGAACAATAGAGTAGCGCTGAACAATAGAGTAGTGCTGAACAACAGAGTAGTGCTGAAGAATAGAGTACTGCTGAACAACAGAGTAGTGCTGAAGAATAGAGTACTGCTGAACACTAGAGTAGTGCTGAACAATAGAGTAATGCTGAATACTAGAGTAGTGCTGAACAATAGAGTAGTGCTGAACAGTAGAGTAGTTCTGAACAATAGAGTTGTGCTGTGTAATAGAGTAGTGCTGAACAGTAGAGTAGTGCTGAACAGTAGAGTAGTGCTGAACAATAGAGTAGTGCTGAACAGTAGAGTAGTGCTGAAAAATAGAGTAGTATTGAACAATAGAGTAGTGCTGAACAACAGAGTAGTGCTGAACAATAGAGTTTTGCTGGTTAATAGAGTAGTGCTGAACAATAGAGTAGTATTGAACAATAGAGTAGTGCTGAACAACAAAGTAGTGCTGAACAATAGAGTAGTGCTGGTCAATAGAGTAGTGCTAAGCAATAGAGTAGTATTGAACAATAGAGTAGTGCTGGTCAATAGAGTAGTGCTGCACAATAGAGTTGTGCTGAACAGTAGAGCAGTGCTGAACAGTAGAGTAGTGCTGAACAATAGAGTAGTGCTGAACAGTAGAGTAGTGCTGAACAACAGAGTAGTGCTGAACAATAGAGTAGTGCTGAACAGTAGAGTAGTGATGAAAAGTAGAGTAGTGCTGAACAGTAGAGTAGTGCTGAACAGTAGAGTAGTGCTGAACAATAGAGTAGTGCTGAACAATAGAGTAGTGCTGAACAGTAGAGTAGTGCTGAACAATAGAGTAGTGCTGAACAGGAGAGTAGTGCTGAACAACAGAGTAGTGCTGGTCAGAGTAGTTCTGAACAGTAGAGTAGTGCTGAACAATAGAGTAGTGCTGAACAATAGAGTAGTGCTGAACAATAGAGTAGTGCTGAACAATAGAGTAGTGCTGAACAGTAGAGTAGTGCTGAACAATAGAGTAGTGCTGAACAGTAGAGTAGTGCTGAACAGTAGAGTAGTGCTGAACAATAGAGTAGTGCTGAACAGTAGAGTAGTGCTTAACAATAGAGTAGTGCTGAACAATAGAGTAGTGCTGAACAGTAGAGTAGTGCTGAACAGTAGAGTAGTGCTGAACAGTAGAGTAGTGCTGAACAGTAGAGGAGTGCTGAACAATAGAGTAGTGCTGAACAATAGAGTAGTGCTGAACAATAGAGTAGTGCTGGTTAATAGAGTAGTGCTGAACAATAGAGTAGTGCTGAACAATAGAGTAGTGCTGAACAACAGAGTAGTGCTGAACAATAGAGTAGTGCTGAACAATAGAGTAGTGCTGAACAATAGAGTAGTGCTGAACAATAGAGTAGTGCTGAACAATAGAGTAGTGCTGAACAATAGAGTAGTGCTGAACAGTAGAGTAGTGCTGAACAGTAGAGTAGTGCTGAACAATAGAGTAGTGCTGAACAGTAGAGTAGTGCTGAACAACAGAGTAGTGCTGAACAGTAGAGTAGTGCTGAACAATAGAGTAGTGCTGAACAGTAGAGTAGTGCTGAACAATAGAGTAGTGCTGAACAATAGAGTAGTGCTGAACAATAGAGTAGTGCTGAACAGTAGAATGTTGCTGAACAGTAGAGTAGTGCTGAACAATAGAGTAGTGCTGAACAGTAGAGTAGTGCTGGTCAGTAGAGTAGTGCTGAACAGTAGAGTAGTGCTGAACAGTAGAGTAGTGCTGAACAATAGAGTAGTGCTGAACAATGGAGTAGTGCTGAACAATAGAGTAGTGCTGAACAACAGAGTAGTGCTGAACAATAGAGTAGTGCTGAACAATAGAGTAGTGCTGAACAATAGAGTAGTGCTGAACAGTAGAGTAGTGCTGAACAGTAGAGTAGTGCTGAACAATAGAGTAGTGCTGAACAGTAGAGTAGTGCTGAACAATAGAGTAATGCTGAATACTAGAGTAGTGCTGAACAATAGAGTAGTGCTGAACAGTAGAGTAGTTCTGAACAATAGAGTTGTGCTGTGTAATAGAGTAGTGCTGAACAGTAGAGTAGTGCTGAACAGTAGAGTAGTGCTGAACAATAGAGTAGTGCTGAACAGTAGAGTAGTGCTGAACAATAGAGTAGTATTGAACAATAGAGTAGTGCTGAACAACAGAGTAGTGCTGAACAATAGAGTTTTGCTGGTTAATAGAGTAGTGCTGAACAATAGAGTAGTATTGAACAATAGAGTAGTGCTGAACAACAAAGTAGTGCTGAACAATAGAGTAGTGCTGGTCAATAGAGTAGTGCTAAGCAATAGAGTAGTATTGAACAATAGAGTAGTGCTGGTCAATAGAGTAGTGCTGCACAATAGAGTTGTGCTGAACAGTAGAGTAGTGCTGAACAGTAGAGTAGTGCTGAACATTAGAGTAGTGCTGAACAGTAGAGTAGTGCTGAACAACAGAGTAGTGCTGAACAATAGAGTAGTGCTGAACAGTAGAGTAGTGCTGAAAAGTAGAGTAGTGCTGAACAGTAGAGTAGTGCTGAACAGTAGAGTAGTGCTGAACAATAGAGTAGTGCTGAACAATAGAGTAGTGCTGAACAGTAGAGTAGTGCTGAACAATAGAGTAGTGCTGAACAACAGAGTAGTGCTGAACAGTAGAGTAGTGCTGAACAATAGAGTAGTGCTGAACAATAGAGTAGTGCTGAACAACAGAGTAGTGCTGAACAGTAGAGTAGTGCTGAACAATAGAGTAGTGCTGAACAATAGAGTAGTGCTGAACAGTAGAGAGTGGTGCTGAACAGTAGAGTAGTGCTGAACAGTAGAGTAGTGCTGAACAATAGAGTAGTGCTGAACAATAGAGTAGTGCTGAACAATAGAGTAGTGCTGAACAATAGAGTAGTGCTGAACAATAGAGTAGTGCTGAACAATAGAGTAGTGCTGAACAATAGAGTAGTGCTGAACAATAGAGTAGTGCTGAACAATAGAGTAGTGCTGAACAGTAGAGTAGTGCTGAACAATAGAGTAGTGCTGAACAGTAGAGTAGTGCTGAACAATAGAGTAGTGCTGAACAGTAGAGTAGTGCTGAACAATAGAGTAGTGCTGAACAATAGAGTAGTGCTGAACAATAGAGTAGTGCTGAACAGTAGAGTAGTGCTGAACAATAGAGTAGTGCTGAACAGTAGAGTAGTTCTGAACAATAGAGTAGTGCTGAACAATAGAGTAGTGCTGAACAGTAGAGTAGTGCTGAACAGTAGAGTAGTGCTGAACAACAGAGTAGTGCTGAACAATAGAGTAGTGCTGAACAATAGAGTAGTGCTGAACAATAGAGTAGTGCTGAACAATGGTAGTGCTGAACAACAGAGTAGTGCTGAACAATAGAGTAGTGCTGAACAGTAGAGTAGTGCTGAACAATAGAGTAGTGCTGAACAATAGAGTAGTGCTGAACAATAGAGTAGTGCTGAACAATAGAGTAGTGCTGAACAATAGAGTAGTGCTGAACAATAGAGTAGTGCTGAACAATAGAGTAGTGCTGAACAATAGAGTAGTGCTGAACAATAGAGTAGTGCTGAACAGTAGAGTAGTGCTGAACAATAGAGTAGTGCTGAACAATAGAGTAGTGCTGAACAGGAGAGTAGTGCTGAACAATAGAGTAGTGCTGAACAATAGAGTAGTGCTGAGTAGTGCTGAACAGTAGAGTAGTGCTGAACAATGAGTAGAGTAGTGCTGAACAGTAGAGAGTAGTGCTGAACAGTAGAGTAGTGCTGAACAACAGAGTAGTGCTGAACAGTAGAGAGTAGTGCTGAACAATAGAGTAGTGCTTAACAATAGAGTAGTGCTGAACAATAGAGTAGTGCTGAACAGTAGAGTAGTGCTGAACAGTAGAGTAGTGCTGAACAGTAGAGTAGTGCTGAACAGTAGAGTAGTGCTGAACAATAGAGTAGTGCTGAACAGTAGAGTAGTGCTGAACAATAGAGTAGTGCTGAACAATAGAGTAGTGCTGAACAATAGAGTAGTGCTGAACAATAGAGTAGTGCTGAACAGTAGAGTAGTGCTGAACAGTAGAGTAGTGCTGAACAGTAGAGTAGTGCTGAACAATAGAGTAGTGCTGAACAATAGAGTAGTGCTGAACAATAGAGTAGTGCTGAACAGTAGAGTAGTGCTGAACAGTAGAGTAGTGCTGAACAGTAGAGTAGTGCTGAACAGTAGAGTAGTGCTGGTCAACAGAGTAGTGCTGAACAATAGAGTAGTGCTGAACAGTAGAGTAGTGCTGAACAGTAGAGTAGTGCTGAACAGTAGAGTAGTGCTGAACAGTAGAGGAGTGCTGAACAATAGAGGAGTGCTGAACAATAGAGGAGTGCTGAACGATAGAGTAGTGCTGAACAGTAGAGGAGTGCTGAACAATAGAGGAGTGCTGAACAATAGAGGAGTGCTGAACGATAGAGTAGTATTGAACAATAGAGTAGTGCTAAACAACAAAGTAGTGCTGAACAATAGAGTAGTACTGAACAATAGAGTAGTTCTGAACAGTAGAGTAGTGCTGAACAATAGAGTAGTGCTGAACAGTAGAGTAGTTCTGAACAATAGAGTTGTGCTGTGTAATAGAGTAGTGCTGAACAGTAGAGTAGTGCTGAACAGTAGAGTAGTGCTGAACAACAGAGTAGTGCTGAACAATATAGTAGCGCTGAACAATAGAGTAGTGCTGGTCAGAGTAGTGCTGAACAGTAGAGTAGTGCTGAACAATAGAGTAGTGCTGGTCAATAGAGTAGTACTGCACAATAGAGTAGTGCTGAACAATAGAGTAGTGCTGAACAGTAGAGTAGTGCTGAACAATAGAGTAGTGCTGAACAGTAGAGGAGTGCTGAACGATAGAGGAGTGCTGAACAATAGAGGAGTGCTGAACAATAGAGGAGTGCTGAACAATAGAGGAGTGCTGAACAACAAAGTAGTGCTGAACAATAGAGTAGTGCTGGTCAATAGAGTAGTGCTAAGCAATAGAGTAGTGCTGAACAGTAGAGCAGTGCTGAACA
Organism: Brachymystax lenok tsinlingensis; assembly: GCA_030435695.1. Classification (NCBI taxonomy): domain Eukaryota; kingdom Metazoa; phylum Chordata; class Actinopteri; order Salmoniformes; family Salmonidae; genus Brachymystax; species Brachymystax lenok. Next base: position 1,105,789 of record CM059789.1, read on the forward strand.
GTAGAGTAGTGCTGAACAATAGAGTAGTGCTGAACAGTAGAGTAGTGCTGAACAACAGAGTAGTGCTGAACAATAGAGTAGTGCTGTGTAATAGAGTAGTGGTGAACAGTAGAGTAGTGCTGAACAATAGAGTAGTGCTGAACAGTAGAGTAGTTCTGAACAATAGAGTTGTGCTGTGTAATAGAGTAGTGCTGAACAGTAGAGTAGTGCTGAACAGTAGAGTAGTGCTGAACAACAGAGTAGTGCTGAACAATAGAGTAGCGCTGAACAATAGAGTAGTGCTGAACAATAGAGTAATATTGAACAATAGAGTAGTGCTGTGTAATAGAGTAGTGGTGAACAGTAGTGTAGTGCTGAACAATAGAGTAGTGCTGGTCAATAGAGTAGTGCTGAAAAATAGAGTAGTATTGAACAATAGAGTAGTGCTGAACAACAGAGTAGTGCTGAACAATAGAGTTTTGCTGGTTAATAGAGTAGTGCTGAACAATAGAGTAGTATTCAAATCAAATCAAATCAAATCAAATTGTATTTGTCACATACACATGGTTAGCAGATGTTAATGCGAGTGTAGCGAAATGCTTGTGCTTCTAGTTCCGACCATGCAGTAGTATCTAACAAGTAATCTAACAAATTCACAACAACTACCTTATACACACAAGAGTAAAGGAATGAATACGAGTATGTACATATAAATATATGGATGAGCGATGGCTGACCGGCATAGGCAAGATGCAGTAGATGGTATGGAGTACAGTATATACACATATATATGAGATGAGTAATGTAGCATATGTAAACATTATATAAATGGCATTGTTTAAAGTGGCTAGTGATACATTATTTCATCCAATTATAATTATTAAAGTGGCTAGAGATTTGGGTCGATGACCGAACGGCATAGGCAAGATACAGTAGATGGTTTAGAGTACAGTGTATACATTTGATATGAGTATGTCGGATACGTAAACATTATATACAAAATTGTTTAAAGTGGCTAGTGATACATTTGTTACATCCAATTCCTATGTATAAAGTGGCTAGAGATTTAAGTCAGTATGTTGGCAGCAGCCACTCAATGTTAGTGATGGCTGATTAACAGTCTGATGGCCTTGAGGTAGAAGCTGTTTTCAGTCTCTCGGTCCCAGCTTTGATGCACCTGTACTGACCTCGCCTTCTGGATGATAGCGGGGTGAACAGGCAGTGGCTCGGGTGGTTGTTGTCCTTGATGATCTTTTTGGCCTTTCTGTGACATCGGGTGGTGTAGGTGTCCTGGAGGGCAGGTAGTTTAACCCCGGTGATGCGTTGTGCAGTCCTCACTACCCTCTGGAGAGCCTTACGGTTGTGGGCGGAGCAGTTGCCGTACCAGGCGGTGATACAGCCCGACAGGATGCTCTCGATTGTGCATCTGTAAAAGTTTGTGAGTGATTTTGGTGACAAGCCAAATTTCTTCAGCCTCCTGAGGTTGAAGAGGCGCTGTTGCGCCTTCTTCACCACGCTGTCTGTGTGGGTGGACCAATTCAGTTTGTCCGTGATGTGTACGCCGAGGAACTTAAAACTTTCCACCTTCTCCACTACTGTCCCCTCGATGTGGATAGGGGGGTGCTCCCTCTCCTGTTTCCTGAAGTCCACGATCATCTCCTTTGTTTTGTTGACATTGAGTGAGAGGTTATTTTCCTGACACCACACTCCGAGGGCCCTCACCTCCTCTCTGTAGGCCGTCTCGTCGTTGTTGGTAATCAAGCCTACCACTGTAGTGTCGTCAGCAAACTTGATGATTGAGTTGGATGCGTGCTTGGCCACGCAGTCATGGGTAAACAGGGAGTACAGGAGAGGGCTGAGAACGCACCCTTGTGGGGCCCCAGTGTTGAGGATCAGCGGGGTGGAGATGTTGTTTCCTACCCTCACCACCTGGGACCGCCCGTCAGGAAGTCCATGACCCAGTTGCACAGGGCTGGGTCGAGACCCAGGGTCTCGAGCTTAATGACGAGCTTGGAGGAACTATGGTGTTAAATGCTGAGCTGTAGTCGATGAACAGCATTCTTACATAAGTATTCCTCTTGTCCAGATGGGTTAGGGCAGTATGCAGTGTGATTGCGATTGCTGCCTGTGGACCTATTGGGACGGTAAGCAAATTGGAGTGGGTCCAGCGTGTCTGGCAGGATGGAGGTGATATGATCCTTGACTAATCTCTCAAAGCACTTCATGATGACGGAAGTGAGTGCAACGGGGCGATAGTCATTTAGCTCAGTCACCTTAGCTTTCTTGGGAACAGGAACAATGGTGGCCCTCTTGAAGCATGTGGGAACAGCAGACTGGGGATAGGGACTGATTGAATATGTCCGTAAACACACCAGCCAGCTGGTCTCATGCATGCTCTGAGGACACGGCCAGGGATGCCATCTGGGCCGGCAGCCTTGCGAGGGTTAACACATTTAAATGTTTTTCTCACATTGGCTGCGGTGAAGGTGAGCCCGCAGGTTTTGGTAGCGGGCCGTGTCGGTGGCACTGTATTGTCCTCAAAGCGAGCAAAGAAGTTGTTTAGTTTGTCTGGGAGCAGGACGTCATGGTCCGCGACGGGCTGGTTTTCTTTTGTAGTCCGTGATTGACTGTAGACCCTGCCACATTCCTCTTGTGTCTGAGCCATTGAATTGTGACTCTACTTTGTCTCTATATTGACGCTTAGCTTGTTTGATTGCCTTATGGAGGGAGTAGCTGCACTGTTTGTATTCAGTCATGTTTCCGGTAGCCTTACCCTGGTTAAAAGCAGTGGTTCGCACTTTCAGTTTCTTGCGAATGCTGCCATCAATCCATGGTTTCTGGTTGGGGAAGGTTTTGATATTTGCTATGGGTACAACATCACCAATGCATTTGCTAATAAACTCGCTCACCGAATCAGCGTATACATCAATGTTGTTGTCAGATGCTATCCGGAACATATCCCAGTCCACGTGCTCGAAGCAATCTTGAAGCATGGAATCAGATTGTTCGGACCAGCATTGAACAGACCTGAGAACGGGCGTTTCCTGTTTTAGTTTCTGTTTGTAGGCTGGGAGCAACAAAATGGAGTCATGGTCAGACTTGCCGAAAGGAGGGCGGAGAATAGCCTTGTATGCATCACGGAAGTTGGAATAACAGTGGTCCAGGATTTTACCAGCCCGGGTGGCACATTCGATATGCTGGTAAAATTTCGGGAGCCTTGTTCTTAAATTAGCCTTATTAAAATCCCCAGCCACAATAAATGCAGCCTCAGGATATGTGGTTTCCAGTCCGATGAATTTCTTTCAGTGCCGTCGATGTATTAGCTTGAGGGGGGATGTACACGGCTGTGATTATAATCGAAGAGAATTCTCTTGGTAGATAATGCGGTCTGCATTTGATTGTAAGGAATTCTATGTCAGGTGAACAAAAGGACTTGAGTTCCTGTATGTTGTTATGATCACACCACGTCTCGTTAATCATAAGACACACACCCCCACCCTTCTTCTTACCAGAGAGATGTTTGTTTCTGTCGGCGCGATGCGTGGAGAAACCAGGTGGCTGTACCGACTCTGATAACGTGTCCTGAGTGAGCCATGTTTCCGTGAAGCAAAGAACGTTGCAGTCTCGGATGTCTCTCTGAAAGGCAACCCTCAATCGGATTTCGTCTACTTTGTTGTCAAGAGACTGTACATTGGCGATTAAAATACTCGGGAGAGGTGCACGATGCGCCCGTCGACGTAGCTTGAACAATAGAGTAGTGCTGAACAACAAAGTAGTGCTGAACAATAGAGTAGTGCTGGTCAATAGAGTAGTGCTAAGCAATAGAGTAGTATTGAACAATAGAGTAGTGCTGGTCAATAGAGTAGTGCTGCACAATAGAGTAGTGCTGAACAGTAGAGCAGTGCTGAACAGTAGAGTAGTGCTGAACAATAGAGTAGTGCTGAACAGTAGAGTAGTGCTGGTCAATAGAGTAGTGCTGAACAACAGAGTAGTGCTGAACAATAGAGTAGTGCTGAACAATAGAGTAGTGCTGAACAGTAGAGTAGTGCTGACCAGTAGAGTAGTGCTGAACAGTAGAGTAGTGCTGAACAGCAGAGTAGTGCTGAACAATAGAGTAGTGCTGAACAATAGAGTAGTGCTGAACAGTAGAGTAGTGCTGAACAATAGAGTAGTGCTGAACAACAGAGTAGTGCTGAACAGTAGAGTAGTGCTGAACAATAGAGTAGTGCTGGACAATAGAGTAGTGCTGAACAATAGAGTAGTGCTGAACAGTAGAGTAGTGCTGAACAATAGAGTAGTGCTGAACAGTAGAGTAGTGCTGAACAGTAGAGTGGTGCTGAACAGTAGAGTAGTGCTGAACAATAGAGTAGTGCTGAACAGTAGAGTAGTGCTGAACAATAGAGTAGTGCTGAACAATAGAGTAGTGCTGAACAGTAGAGTAGTGCTTAACAATAGAGTAGTGCTGAACAATAGAGTAGTGCTGAACAATAGAGTAGTGCTGAACAGTAGATTAGTGCTGAACAATAGAGTAGTGCTGAACAGTAGAGTAGTGCTGAACAGTAGAGTAGTGCTGAACAGTAGAGTAGTGCTGAACAATAGAGTAGTGCTGAACAGTAGAGTAGTGCTGAACAATAGAGTAGTGCTGAACAGTAGAGTAGTGCTGAACAATAGAGTAGTGCTGAACAGTAGAGTAGTGCTGAACAATAGAGTAGTGCTGAACAGTAGAATATTGCTGAACAGTAGAGTAGTGCTGAACAGTAGAGTAGTGCTAAACAGTAGAGTAGTGCTGGTCAGTAGAGTAGTGCTGAACAGTAGAGTAGTGCTGAACAATAGAGGAGTGCTGAACGATAGAGGAGTGCTGAACGATAGAGGAGTGCTGAACAGTAGAGTAGTGCTGAACAATAGAGTAGTGCTGAACAATAGAGGAGTGCTGAACAATAGAGGAGTGCTGAACAATAGAGGAGTGCTGAACGATAGAGTAGTGCTGAACAACAGAGTAGTGCTGAACAATAGAGGAGTGCTGAACAATAGAGGAGTGCTGAACAGTAGAGGAGTGCTGAACAGTAGAGTAGTGCTGAACAGTAGAGTAGTGCTGAACAGTAGAGTAGTGTTTTGTGTGGTGTGTTTTGTTGTTGTTTTAACACCTGTGATTGCTTTCTGCCTTTCTCTAATGTCAATTTGCCATTTCCATCCCCAATTAGAACATTTTCCGTCAAGACAGACCTGCTGAAGGGGGCGGAATTGCAATCTACTGTAGAGATAGATTCTGTTCTGTCATACTATCCAGGTCTATGCCCAAACATTTCGAGCTTCTACTTTTATAGATCCATCTCTCCAGAAATATGTCCCTCACAGTTGCCGCTTGTTATAGACCCCCCTGAGCTCCCTCCTATAGACCCCCTCAGCACTAATTCCAGAAAGTTCTGGGACACTGTAAAGTCCATGGAGAATAAGAGCACCTCCTCCCAGCTGCCCACTGCACTGAGACTAGGAAACACTGTCACCACTGATAAATCCTCGATAATCGAGAATTTCAATAAGCATTTCCCTACGGCCATGCTTTCCACCTGGCAACCCCAACCCCTGCCAACAGGTCTGCACCCCCACAGCAACTGGCCCAAGCCCCCCCACTTCTCCTTCACCCAAATCCAGACAGCTGATGTTCTGAAAGAGCTGCAAAATCTGGATCCCTACAAATCAGCTGGGCTAGACAATCTGGACCCTCTCTTCCTAAAATTATCCGCCGCCATTGTAGCAACCCCTCAACCTCTCTTTCATATCGTCTGAGATCCCTAAAGATTGGAAAGCGGCCGCGGTCATCCCCATCTTCAAAGGGGGAGACACTCTTAACCCAAACGGTTACAGACTTATATCCATCCTGCCCTGCCTTTCTAAAGTCTTCGAAAGTCAAGTTAACAGACAGATCACCGACCATCTCGAATCCCACCGTACCTTCTCCGCTATGCAATCTGGTTTCTGAGCTGGTAGCGAGTGTACCTCAGCCACGCTCAAGGTCCTAAACGATAGCTTAACCGCCATTGATGAAAGACAGTACTGTGCAGCCGTCTTCATCGACATGGCCATGGCTTTCGACTCTGTCAATCATCGTGTTCTTATTGGCAGACTCAACAGCCTTGGTTTCTCTAATGATTGCCTCGCCTGGTTCACTAACTACTTCTCAGATAGAGTTCAGTGTGTCAAATCGGAGGGCCTGTTGTCTGGACCTCTGGCAGTCTCTGTGGGGGTACCACAGGGTTCAATTCTCAAGGCCGACTCCTTTCTCTGTATATATCTATGATGTCGCTCTTGCTGCTGGTGATTCTCTGATCCACCTCTACGCAGACGACACCATTCTGTATACATCTGGCCCTTCTTTGGACACTGTGTTAACAAACCTCCAAATGAGCTTCAATGCCATACAACACCCCTTCCATGGCCTCCAACTGCTCTTAAAAGCTAGTAATACGAAATGCATGCTTTTCAACCGATCGCTGCCAGCACCCACCCGCCAGACTAGCATCACTACTCTGGACGGTTCTGACTTAGAATATGTGGACAAATACAAATACCTAGGTGTCTGGCTAGACTGTAAACTCTCCTTCCAGACTCACATTAAGCATCTCCAATCCAAAGTTAAATCTAGAATTGGCTTCCTATTTCACAACAAAGCCTCCTTCACTCATGCTGCCAAACATACCCTCGTAAAACTGACCATCCTACCAATCCTTGACTTTGGCGATGTAATTTACAAAACCCACCGGCTCCAGGTCATCTACAAGTCCCTGCTAGGTAAAGCCCCGCCTTATCTCAGCTCACTGGTCACCATAGCAACTCCCACCCATAGCACGCACTCCAGCAGGTATATTTCACTGGTCATCCCCAAAGCCAACTCCTCCTTTGGCCGCCTTTCCTTCCAGTTCTATGCTGCCAATGACTGGAACGAATTGGAAAAATCACTGGTTGGAGACTTATATATCTTATATCTTTACCGCTAGACATTATTTGGAGTGTTTTTCCAGTCTCCATAATGATGAGAGATGAGAGGTTGTGTTAGACATAATTAGGCACTATAGCTATATTTTAACATTTTCGCGGCAGGAGAGTTCAACCAAAGACATTATCGGCTGATTGAGCTGTCTGATCGATTGATTGATGGTGTCATACTTTGTAGAAATTATTGTGTCCTTTGTGTTTCGCCTATTGCACAATCATGTTAGCAGCGAGTAGATATGGTTGTCCGTGTTCAATAGAGCCATTGGACTTGTTCCTGTCAGCCAGGACATTGCAGGATATCTAGGTTGCCTAATTTCCCTGGCTTTGAAAAAGACTACAGCCAGATGAGAGCCCTATACTAACTTGTTCCCACCCTTCGAAGGCAGGCTTTTCAAAATTGGGGCGGTACTAGTTGACAGGTTCACAGGAGCTATGTTACCGTGCACTGTCTATCCGAGACTGCTAAATCATTAGTTACAATAGCTGCATCTGATGATTCCTCTTTCCAAGAACAGATGGATGATGAAATGTTTTTAAATGTTATTTTACAAATGAACCTACAGTGTATTTAAGCTGGAATACACTGAAGAGGAGTTGAGAGAGCGAGATTTTTTGGGGGCAGCCTGGACTAGCTGGAAGATTACTTAGGAGGGTAAATGACAAATGAGTAAGTTGTTTTGCTGTTGGTAGCTATCTAGCTATATAAGCTCTCTATATATGAATGTCCTTGAGTGGCCCAGGGGAATCTCTATATATGAATGTCCTTGAGTGGCCCAGGGGAATCTCTATATATGAATGTCCTTGAGTGGCCCAGGGGAATCTCTATATATGAATGTCCTTGAGTGGCCCAGGGGAATCTCTATATATGAATGTCCTTGAGTGGCCCAGCCACTCCAGACTTGAACACAATCGAAAAACTCTGGAGAGACCTGAAAATAGCTGCTCAGCAACGCTCCCCATCCAACCTGACAGAGCTTGAGAGGATCTGCAGAGAAGAATGGGAGAAACTCCCCAAATACAGGTGTGCCAAGCTTGTAGCATCATACCCAAGAAGACTCGAGGCTGTAATCGCTGCCAAAGGTGCTTCAACAAAGTACTGAGTAGAGGGTCTGAATACTTATGTGAATGTGATATTTCCGTTTTTTATTTAGAATAAATGTGCAAAAATGACAAAAAATAAACAAATTTAAACATGACTTAAAAATGTAACCACGTAGAAATAGTTCTGTAGTGAGGTTTGTACAGTAGGCTATAGGCCCAATACATTATCACTGCATATTGGCTATGCTTGAATTGCCCTGCCAATGTTGCTCTTCTCAGATCTTTTTGAAATTATATATATATTTTTAATTGGTAATACATAATTATGTTATTATTTTTTGTCACACGTGTAGAGAGGAGTAGGCAGGAAGCAGTCGCAGGTTTAGAACTACTGAATATATTAAAGCATATATATATATTTAAAAGCGGGACGAAACCCAAAGTGCAAAATAATAAAGTACTCAGGAAATAGTAGGAGCGATTCCTTTCAGGAAAACAAGCAACATTTACAATTACAAATGAAAGAGGGAGTACAAATACAGTGATAGAGTGGGGATTGTAACCAGGTGTGTGTAATGATGATGATGACGAGTCCGGGGGTTGATGAGTGAAGGGCGTTTGCCAGCAGCAGGTTCGGAAGCATCTAGAAGGCCGGCGACGCCGAACGCCTGAGCTGAACAGGAGGGGGAGCCAAAGCGAAAGCTTGTGTGAAATTTTTATTATGTTACTTAGATTGACGCACATGTGTTCCAACTTCCCCCGGTCTCCCCTCACTAATAGTGAGCAACTTTCAAACAATTTCGCCCACTCTTTCCTACCAAGGAAGTTCAGACGAGCGTGACAAAGTTTGAGGATATTCAATGAAAGTAAAGGACAGTAATGTTACCAGTAAAGTAGGAAGCCCGGGTTTCAATAGGCCATTAGAAATGAATGTATCATGAAAGGAGTGTGGATATTTGGTTTGGCGACTTAATTTAAAGGGGCTGATAATGTGTATGTGACAATAAAAATCATTCTAGCTTTTTTTCACTCCTCTGGTCTCGGGAAGAATTTAGGAGTCCTCATTGTCCAACACCGAGTCAAGACCAAGTAAACATGTATCAGACACCAAGACAAGACCGAGCCACTCAATATGTGGTCTGGAGACCGGACTGGATTACTACAACACTGTTAAAGGACCAGCCATGATGGATTCTAGAACACTGGTAGATTCTAGAATACTGGCTGATTCTAGAACACTGGCAGTCCTGAGAAGACTGATTTGTCAGTAGAAGGCTTTTCTAAACCACAAACTCTCCAACAGTAGAATATTTATTTAACTTAATGGACCCGGGTAAGGAGTAGCAGTGCAGTGGACAGGTTTTGGATGAGCCAGTCTGAAGCTAAGGAAGAATAGGCCTGGCCGAATCTCTGTCCCAAATGGCACCCTCTTCCCTATGTACAGTGGCTTGCAAAAGTATTCATCCCCCTTGCCATTTTTCCTATTTTGTTGCATTACAACCTGTAATTTAAATTGATTTTTATTTGGATTTCATGTAATTGACATACACAAAATAGTCCAAATTGGTGAAATGAAATGAAAAAAATGTACTTGTTTCAAAAGATTCTAAAAAATAAAAAACTGAAAAGTTGTGCGTGCATATGTATTCTCCCCCTTTGCTAGCATGGTGGTGGCAGCATCATGCTGTGGGGAGGTTTTTCATCGGCAGGGACTGGGAAACCGGTCAGAATTGAAGGAATGATGGATGACGCTAAATACAGGGAAATTCTTGAGGGAAACCTGTTTCAGTCTTCCAGAGATTTGAGACTGGGACGGAGGTTCACCTTCCAGCAGGACAATGACCCTAAGCATACTGCTAAAGCAACACTTGAGTGGATTAAGGGAAAACATTTAAATGTCTTGGAATGGCCCAGACCTCAAAGCCCAGACCTAAATCCAATTGAGAATCTGTGGTATGACTTAAAGATTTTCTGTCTTATTTCTTGTTTGTTTAACAATAAAACATATTTTGCATCTTCAAAGTGGTAGGCATGTTGTGTAAATCAAATGATACAAAACCCCCAAAAATCTATTTTAATTCCAGGTTGTAAGGCAACAAAATAGGAAAAATGCCAAGGGGGATGAATACTTTCACAAGCCACTGTAGTGCACATTAGGGAATAGGTTTTCACTTGGGACACTATCCAGGGTAGTAAGCAGGCTACTGTGTGAAGTCTAGCAACCACAGAAACACAGAACAGACATGGGACAGGAACCATTCTATCTCCATGGGAACAGAGCCTCAAGGCCTTCTGGGTTCTAACTCTGATACATCCTGGTCCCCTGCAGCGATGAGCTTCCTCTCCTCTCATAGATGTACAGTCTCTCAACAGGCAACTAACGGCCAGTGTTGGGGAGTAGTGAACTTACATGTAGTTCAACTAGTAATTTAACTACGTTTTGCAGTAGCTCAGCTTTGTCTCAGAGCAAAACGTATTATATTTTACTCAAATCCGTGCCATTCCATTTAGTGTGATATGTTACTTTAAGTTAGGTTACATTACATTTGGCCTAAGTAAATTTGGGACACTCAAATTAGTATGATGTGTTACGTCTGGTATGGCAGTATGTTACTTAAAGCAAAAACAAAAGGTTGATTGGTGTGGATGGCTGGGCATATAACGCAAATGTCTAGCAACTCAAAAGTTGTGTGTTTGAATCTCATCACTGACAACTTTAGCATTTCAGCTAATTAGCAACTGCTTACTACATTTTTACCTAGTCTGCAAGTACTTAGCATGTTAGCAAACCTTTCCCTTAACCTCTAACCCCTAACCCCTAACCTCTAACCCCTAACCCCTAACCTCTAACCCCTAACCCTAACCCTAACCCTAACCTCTAACCCCTAAACCCTAACCCTAACCCTGCTTACTACATTTTTACCTAGTCTGCAAGAACTTAGGATGGTAGCAAACCTTTCCCCTAACCTCTAACCCCTAACCCTAACCCCTAACCTCTAACCCCTAACCCCTAACCCCTAACCCTAACACTGCTTACTACATTTTTACCTAGTCTGCAAGTACTTAGCATGTTAGCAAACCTTTCCCCTAACCTCTAACCCCTAACCCCTAACCTCTAACCCTAACCCCTAACCCCTAACCCTAACCCTAACTCTGCTTACTACATCTTTACCTAGTCTGCAAGTACTTAGCATGTTAGCAAACCTTTCCCCTAACCTCTAACCCCTAACCCTAACCCTAACCTAACCCCTAACACCTAACCTCTAACCCCTAACCCCTAACCCTGCTTACTACATTTTTACCTAGTCTGCAAGTACTTAGCATGTTAGCAAACCTTTCCCCTAACCTCTAACCCTAACCTAACTAACCTCTAACCTAACCTAACCCTAGCTAACCTAACCTAACCTCTAACTAGCCTAACCTAACCTAACCTCTAACCTAACTGGCCTAACTAGCCTGCTCCTAACTAACCTCTAACCTAGCCTGGCCTGGCTAACTCTGCCTAACCTAGCTGGCCTAGCCTAACCTCTAACTGGCCTGGCCTAACTGGCCTGGCCTAACCTAACTTGACCCCCTGACCTAACCTAACCTAACTAGCCTGGCATAGCCCTAGCCTAACCCTGCCTGCTACATTTTACCTAGTCTGCAAGTACTTAGCATGTTAGCAAACCTTTCCCTAACCTCTAACCCCTAACCCCTAACCTCTAACCTCTAACCTCTAACCCCTAACCCCTAACCTCTAACCTCTAAACCCTAACCCTAACCCCTAACCTCTAACCCCTAACCCGAACCCTAACCCTTAACCTCTAACTTGACCCCACCCTAACCTAACCCTAACCCCTACGCCTAACCCTAACCCTAACACTAACCCCTAACCTCTAACCCTAACCCCTAACCCTAACCCCAAACCCTAACCCCTAACCCCTAACCCTAACCCCTAACCTCTAACCTCTAACCTCTAACCCTAAACCTAAACCTAACCCTAACCCCTAACCCTAACCATGCTTACTACATTTTTACCTAGTCTGCAAGTACTTAGCATGTTAGCAAACCTTTCCCCTAACCTCTAACCCCTGACCCTAACCCCTAACCCCTAACCCCTAACCTCTAACCCCTAACCCTAACCCTAAACATAACCCTACTGGAACAACACAATACTTAGAAAATATGGGTGAAGTAGGAAAGAATTTCCTTACTTTGTCGGCATCAGACCTAATTAATTCTGACCTGAAACATTGTTTTTGTGTTTAATAGACTACATTCCACGTTCTCTTAACATAACACCCTCCAGCGATCTGTTCTTGCAATTTGTAGTCTATGGCATGTTAGATTTGATCATTAATCACAAAGTAGTTTTATGTAGTGAACTACTTTTTCAAAGTAGCTTTAATTTAGTAAAATATATATTTTTCAAAGTAGCTTTGGTAAAGTATATTTTCAGAGTAGCTTCCCCGACATCGCTAACGACCCCATGCGGCTCTGCTGGCTCGCTAACTCACAAACTGCTGTTCGGTTGCCTGGTTACCCAAACTCCTTGCTCCGGCCGAACTCTATGCCATGCCAACGGACATTAGTTTCTTCTCCTCAATGACTCTGGATCTGAGTACCTCTCCCACCATTTCTAGAATGCAAAAAAATTCAAACAGTTCTGATTGGTCCCATAAACCGATGGGCTGGGAGAGAGAGAGACAGAGAGAGACGGAGAGAGAGAGAGAGAGAGAGAGAGAGAGAGAGCAGAGCCGAGAGCTTTGGGTTTCAGGTCTTTGAAAGTGATATGGGTGAGCTGCTTTTCTCAGGCCGGACCCCAAATCTGCTGGTGATGGATGGACCACCCTGCTCTCTGCTCTTACAGCCCCGCGACAGAGGCTCCTTCACCCTCCATCTACCCCAATCAGACTCCTAAACCCCCATCTACCCCCATCGGACTCCTCAAACAACATCTCGACTCCTCCTCTACCCTCCATCAGACTCCTCTACCCCCCATCAGACTCCTCCTCTACCCCATCAGTCTCCTCCTCTACCCCCATCAGACTCCTCTACCCTCCATCAGACTCCTCTACCCCACATCAGACTCCTCTACCCCCCATCAGACTCCTCCTCTACCCCCCATTAGACTCCCCTACCCCCCATCAGACTCCTCCTCTACCCTCTATCAGACTCCTCTACCCCCATCAGACTCCTCCTCTACCCTCCATCAGACTCCTCTACCCCCATCAGACTCCTCCTCTACCCTCCATCAGACTCCTCTACCCCCCATCAGACTCCTCCTCTACCCCATCAGACTCCTCCTCTACCCCCATCAGACTCCTCTACCCTCCATCAGACTCCTCTACCCCCATCAGACTCCTCCTCTACCCCCATCAGACTCCTCCTCTACCCCCATCAGACTCCTCTACCCCCATCAGACTCCTCTACCCTCCATCAGACTCCTCCTCTACCCCCATCAGACTCCTCTACCCCCATCAGACTCCTCCTCTACCCTCTATCAGACTCCTCTACCCCCATCAGACTCCTCCTCTACCCTCCATCAGACTCCTCTACCCCCATCAGACTCCTCCTCTACCCTCCATCAGACTCCTCTACCCCCCATCAGACTCCTCCTCTACCCCATCAGACTCCTCCTCTACCCCCATCAGACTCCTCTACCCTCCATCAGACTCCTCTACCCCCATCAGACTCCTCCTCTACCCCCATCAGACTCCTCTACCCCCATCAGACTCCTCCTCTACCCCCATCAGACTCCTCTACCCCCATCAGACTCCTCTACCCCCATCAGACTCCTCCTCTACCCCCATCAGACTCCTCTACCCCCATCAGACTCCTCCTCTACCCCAATCAGACTCCTCCTCCTCTACCCCCATCAGACTCCTCTACCCCCATCAGACTCCTCTACCCCCATCAGACTCCTCCTCTACCCCCATCAGACACTCCTCCTCTACCCCCATCAGACTCCTCTACCCCCATCAGACTCCTCTACCCCCATCAGACTCCTCTACCCCCATCAGACTCCTCTACCCCCATCAGACTACTCCTCTACCCCCATCAGACTCCTCCTCTACACCCCATCAGACTCCTCTACCCCCATCAGACTCCTCCTCTACCCCCATCAGACTCCTCTACCCCCATCAGACTCCTCCTCTACCCCCATCAGACTCCTCTACCCCCATCAGACTCCTCCTCTACCCCCATCAGACTCCTCCTCTACCCCCATCAGACTCCTCCTATACCCCCATCAGACTCCTCTACCCTCCATCAGACTCCTCTACCCCCATCAGACTCCTCCTCTACCCCCATCAGACTCCTCCTCTACCCCCATCAGACTCCTCTACCCCCCATCAGACTCCTCTACCCTCCATCAGACTCCTCCTCTACCCCCATCAGACTCCTCCTCTACCCTCTATCAGACTCCTCTACCCCATCAGACTCCTCCTCTACCCTCCATCAGACTCCTCTACCCCCATCAGACTCCTCCTCTACCCTCCATCAGACTCCTCTACCCCCATCAGACTCCTCCTCTACCCCATCAGACTCCTCCTCTACCCCCATCAGACTCCTCTACCCTCCATCAGACTCCTCTACCCCCATCAGACTCCTCCTCTACCCCCATCAGACTCCTCCTCTACCCCCATCAGACTCCTCTACCCCCATCAGACTCCTCTACCCTCCATCAGACTCCTCCTCTACCCCCATCAGACTCCTCTACCCCCATCAGACTCCTCCTCTACCCTCTATCAGACGCCTCTACCCCCATCAGACTCCTCCTCTAGCCTCCATCAGACTCCTCTACCCCCATCAGACTCCTCCTCTACCCTCCATCAGACTCCTCTACCCCCATCAGACTCCTCCTCTACCCCATCAGACTCCTCCTCTACCCCCATCAGACTCCTCTACCCTCCATCAGACTCCTCTAACCCCATCAGACTCCTCCTCTACCCCCATCAGACTCCTCTACCCCCATCAGACTCCTCCTCTACCCCCATCAGACTCCTCTACCCCCATCAGACTCCTCTACCCCCATCAGACTCCTCTACCCCCATCAGACTCCTCTACCCCCATCAGACTCCTCCTCTACCCCCATCAGACACTCCTCCTCTACCCCCATCAGACTCCTCTACCCCCATCAGACTCATCTACCCCCATCAGACTCCTCTACCCCCCATCAGACTCCTCTACCCCCATCAGACTACTCCTCTACCCCCATCAGACTCCTCCTCTACCCCCATCAGACTCCTCCTCTACCCCCATCAGACTCCTCCTCTACCCCCATCAGACTCCTCTACCCCCATCAGACTCCTCCTCTACCCCCATCAGACTCCTCTACCCCCATCAGACTCCTCCTCTACCCCCATCAGACTCCTCCTCTACCCCCATCAGACTCCTCCTATACCCCCATCAGACTCCTCCTCTACCCCCATCAGACTCCTCTACCCCCATCAGACTCCTCCTCTACCCCCATCAGACTCCTCTACCCCCATCAGACTCATCCTCTACCCTCTATAAGACTCCTCTACCCCCATCAGACTCCTCTACCCCCATCAGACTCCTCCTCTACCCTCCATCAGACTCCTCTACCCCCATCAGACTCCTCCTCTACCCCATCAGACTACTCCTCTACCCCCATCAGACTCCTCTACCCCCATCAGACTCCTCTACCCCCATCAGACTCCTCCTCTACCCCCATCAGACTCCTCCTCTACCCCCATCAGACTCCTCCTCTACCCTCTATCAGACTCCTCTACCCCCATCAGACTCCTCCTCTACCCTCCATCAGACTCCTCTACCCCCATCAGACTCCTCCTCTACCCCATCAGACTCCTCCTCTACCCCCATCAGACTCCTCCTCTACCCCATCAGACTCCTCCTCTACCCCCATCAGACTCCTCCTCTACCCCCATCAGACTCCTCTACCCCCATCAGACTCCTCCTCTACCCTCTATCAGACTCCTCTACCCCCATCAGACTCCTCTACCCCCATCAGACTCCTCCTCTACCCTCCATCAGACTCCTCTACCCCCCATCAGACTCCTCCTCTACCCCATCAGACTCCTCCTCTACCCCCATCAGACTCCTCTACCCTCCATCAGACTCTACCCCCATCAGACTCCTCTACCCCCATCAGACTACTCCTTTACCCCCATCAGACTCCTCTACCCCCATCAGACTCCTCCTCTACCCCCATCAGACTCCTCCTCTACCCCCATCAGACTCCTCCTCTACCCCATCAGACTCCTCTACCCCATCAGACTCCTCTACCCCCATCAGACTCCTCCTCTACCCTCCATCAGACTCCTCTACCCCCATCAGACTCCTCCTCTACCCCCATCAGACTACTCCTCTACCCCCATCAGACTCCTCCTCTACCCCCATCAGACTCCTCCTCTACCCCCATCAGACTCCTCCACCCCCATCAGACTCCTCCTCTACCCCCATCAGACTCCTCTACCCCCATCAGACTCCTCTACCCCCCATCAGACTCCTCTACCCCCATCAGACTCCTCCTCTACCCCCATCAGACTACTCCTCCACCCTCCATCAGACTCCTCTACCCCCATCAGACTACTCCTCTACCCCCATCAGACTCCTCCTCTACCCCCATCAGACTCCTCCTCTACCCCCATCAGACTCCTCCACCCCCCATCAGACTCCTCCTCTACCCCCATCAGACTCCTCTACCCCCATCAGACTCCTCTACCCCCATCAGACTCCTCTACCCCCATCAGACTCCTCCTCTACCCCCATCAGACTACTCCTCCACCCCCCATCAGACTCCTCTACCCTCCATCAGACTCCTCTACCCCCATCAGACTCCTCCTCTACCCCCATCAGACTCCTCTACCCCCATCAGACTCCTCCTCTACCCTCTATCAGACTCCTCTACCCCCATCAGACTCCTCCTCTACCCTCCATCAGACTCCTCCTCTACCCTCCATCAGACTCCTCTACCCCCCATCAGACTCCTCCTCTACCCCATCAGACTACTCCTCTACCCCCATCAGACTCCTCCTCTACCCCCATCAGACTCCTCTACCCCCATCAGACTCCTCCTCTACCCCCATCAGACTCCTCCTCTACCCCCATCAGACTCCTCCTCTACCCCCATCAGACTCCTCTACCCCCATCAGACTCCTCCTCTACCCCCATCAGACTCCTCTACCCCCATCAGACTCCTCCTCTACCCCCATCAGACTCCTCTACCCCCATCAGACTCCTCTACCCCCATCAGACTCCTCTACCCCCATCAGACTCCTCCTCTACCCCCATCAGACTCCTCCTCTACCCCCATCAGACTCCTCCTCTACCCCCATCAGACTCCTCCTCTACCCCCATCAGACTCCTCTACCCCCATCAGACTCCTCTACCCTCCATCAGACTCCTCTACCCCCATCAGACTCCTCCTCTACCCCCATCAGACTCCTCTACCCCCATCAGACTCCTCCTCTACCCTCTATCAGACTCCTCTACCCCCATCAGACTCCTCCTCTACCCTCCATCAGACTCCTCTACCCCCCATCAGACTCCTCCTCTACCCTCTATCAGACTCCTCTACCCCCATCAGACTCCTCCTCTACCCTCCATCAGACTCCTCTACCCCCATCAGACTCCTCCTCTACCCTCCATCAGACTCCTCTACCCCCCATCAGACTCCTCCTCTACCCCATCAGACTCCTCCTCTACCCCCATCAGACTCCTCCTCTACCCTCCATCAGACTCCTCCACCCCCATCAGACTCCTCCTCTACCCTCCATCAGACTCCTCTACCCCCATCAGACTCCTCTACCCCCATCAGACTCCTCCTCTACCCTCCATCAGACTCCTCTACCCCCATCAGACTCCTCCTCTACCCCATCAGACTCCTCCTCTACCCCCATCAGACTCCTCCTCTACCCCATCAGACTCCTCCTCTACCCCCATCAGACTCCTCCTCTACCCCCATCAGACTCCTCTACCCCCATCAGACTCCTCCTCTACCCTCCATCAGACTCCTCTACCCCCATCAGACTCCTCCTCTACCCCCATCAGACTCCTCTACCCTCCATCAGACTCCTCTACCCCCATCAGACTCCTCCTCTACCCCCATCAGACTCCTCCTCTACCCCCATCAGACTCCTCTACCCTCCATCAGACTCCTCTACCCCCATCAGACTCCTCTACCCCCATCAGACTCCTCCTCTACCCCCATCAGACTCCTCTACCCCCATCAGACTCCTCCTCTACCCCCATCAGACTCCTCCTCTACCCCCATCAGACTCCTCCTCTACCCCCATCAGACTCCTCTACCCCCATCAGACTCCTCCTCTACCCTCCATCAGACTCCTCTACCCCATCAGACTCCTCTACCCCCATCAGACTCCTCCTCTACCCTCCATCAGACTCCTCTACCCCCATCAGACTCCTCCTCTACCCCCATCAGACTACTCCTCTACCCCCATCAGACTCCTCCTCTACCCCACATCAGACTCCTCCTCTACCCCCATCAGACTCCTCCACCCCCCATCAGACTCCTCCTCTACCCCCATCAGACTCCTCTACCCCCATCAGACTCCTCTACCCCCATCAGACTCCTCTACCCCCATCAGACTCCTCCTCTACCCCCCATCAGACTACTCCTCCACCCCCATCAGACTCCTCTACCCTCCATCAGACTCCTCTACCCCCATCAGACTCCTCCTCTACCCCCATCAGACTCCTCTACCCCCATCAGACTCCTCCTCTACCCTCCATCAGACTCCTCTACCCCCCATCAGACTCCTCCTCTACCCTCTATCAGACTCCTCTACCCCCATCAGACTCCTCCTCTACCCTCCATCAGACTCCTCCTCTACCCTCCATCAGACTCCTCTACCCCCCATCAGACTCCTCTACCCTCCATCAGACTCCTCTACCCCCATCAGACTCCTCTACCCCCATCAGACTCCTCCTCTAACCCCCATCAGACTCCTCCTCTACCCCCATTAGACTCCCCTACCCCCATCAGACTCCTCCTCTACCCTCTATCAGACTCCTCTACCCCCATCAGACTCCTCCTCTACCCTCCATCAGACTCCTCTACCCCCATCAGACTCCTCCTCTACCCCCCATCACACTCCTCTACCCCCATCAGACTCCTCCTCTACCCCCATCAGCTGCTTTCCCCTGGCTACAACCCTCCATCACCCACCCTGCCTGGAGGAGAGCTACCTAACACAGGGGTTCTTCATCCTCTCTTCTGGGACCCCCAGCTTTCTCATTCACCTTGACTAGGTGAATCGGGTGTGGTAGTTCAGGGCTCCAGTAACATGTTGGTCCCCGAGGACTGGTATGAGAATCACTGACCTAAAACATATGTGGCTAGTTTCAGGAAACTAGGCGTGTGTCGAAATGCCTTCTGGAACATATGAACTTTCATGTGCCTTAATACCAAACTTGTATGCACATGTAAATACAAATACAACTGACAAATGACGAGCCTAGTTGGTTTAGCCACAGAAAAAGACAGCAACCTTCCAGCTAACCATGATTGGCTGAGATAATGAGTGGGCTGGACATGCCGAGAGATAAGTTCGGATTGGTCTGCCATGTAGCACTCTTCTGTCTATTTGACCTGGTCAGTATGTGTAGGTAATCCTGTCTAATACGGCTTTTATTTTTTTATATATCGCGTAGTAGAACTCCATAAGTATTGCTCTCCACTTTCTGGAGGACCGGATTTGAAATCAGTGGAATTAGAGTATGATAGCTAAGGAGATGGAAAAAAAAAAACTTTATCTGGATTACATCTTCAAACTAAGGGCAACCGTGGCATCTTTGACATTGAGGGAGCTACGTCCATCCTTGTATACAGGTAAGATAGTCTAGCTAGCTACATTTTCAGATATTACACGTTTCAAATTTTCAAAAAAACGGAAAAGTCAATCCATCAATAGTATAATAATACTTTTAGATAAAATGTTCATATTTAATTTAAATTCTGTAGAAACTATGAGAATTGAAAGGTTCAGAACTTTTGTGAAGCATCACAGCACAGTTGAAAAATTGTGATGAAAGAAATAAAAGCTGAAATAAATCATTCTCTCTACTATTATTCTGACATTTCACATTCTTAAAAAATAAAGTGTTGATCCTAACTGACTTTCTACTAGGATTAAATGTCAGGAATTGTGAAAAACTGAGTTTAAATGTGTTTGGCTAAGGTGTATGTAAACTTCCGACTTCAACTGTACATATATATACAATATTTCCACATAATTTTCCTTCCTCATGATGCCATCTATTTTGTGATGTGCACCAGTCCCTGCAGCAAAGCACCCCCACAATATGATGCTGTCACCCCCGTGCTTCACGGTTGGGATGGTGTTCTTCGGCTTGCAAGCCTCCCCATTTTTCCTCCAAATACAACGATGGTCATTATGGCCAAACAGTTTTATTTTTGTTTCATCAGACCAGAGGACATTTTTCCAAAAAGTAAGATCTTTGTCCCCATGTGCAGTTGCAAACCGTGGTCTGGCTTTTTTATGGCTGTTTTGGAGCAGTGGCTTCTTACTTGCTGAGCAGACTTTCAGGTTATGTTGATATAGGACTCGTTTTACTGTGGATATAGATACTTTTGTACCTGTTTTCTTCCAGCATCTTCACAAGGTCCTTTGCTGTTCTGGGATTGATTTGCACTTTTCGCAGCAAAGTACGTTCATCTTTAAGAGACAGAACGCGTCTCCTTCCTGAGCGGTATGGCGGCTGCGTGGTCCCATGGTGTTTATACTTGCATACTATTGTTTGTACAGATGAACGTGGTTCCTTCAGGCGTTTGGAAATTGCTCCCAAGGATGAACCAGACTTGTGGAGGTCTACAATTTTTCTTCTGAGGTCTTGGCTGATTTCTTTTGATTTTCCCATGATGTCAAGCAAAGAGGCACTGAGTTTGAAGGTAGGCCTTGAAATACATCCACAGGTACACCTCCAATTGACTCAAATGATGTCAATTAGCTTCTAAAGCCATGACATCATTTTCTGGAATTTTCCAAGCAGTTTAAAGGCACAGTCAACTTAGTGTATGTAAACATCTGACCCACTGGAATTGTGATACAGTGAATTACAAGTGAAATAATCTGTCTGTAAACAATTGTTGGAAAAGTTACTTGTGTCATGCACAAAGTAGATGTCCTAACCGACTTGCCAAAACTATAGTTTGTTAACAAGAAATTTGTGGAGTGGTTGGAAAACTAGTTTTAATGACTCCAACCTAAGTGTTTGTAAACTTCCGACTTCAACTGTATATTTACCACAAAAATATATGGGGGATTGGAAATGATGCAGACAATTACATTGATGGAAGCTACAATCTATCTGCAATATTAAAGCTGATCTACCCCCTAAGAAAATGTACAAAAATAACATAACAAAATGTGGAAAAAGTCAATGGGTCTGAAAACTTTCCGAATGCACCACTCCTGCCCTGATGAAGGTAAAGGGTCCTGGTGGAGCTACTGGTGCCAGAGAGGAGGATACCATCAGAGGTTGGTTTCTCTTCCTGACAGCAGGCGTGCCCTGAACAGCACTAACACAGAGACAACAAACTCAAACCCTTCTCTCTCTCTCCTCTCTACCCCTCCCCTCCTCACCCCCTCCCCTTCTCTCCTCTCCCCCTCCTCTCCTATCCTCTCCCACTCCCATAGGTCGGCGCACAATTGGCCCAGCGTCGTCCGGGTTTGGCCGGTGTAGGCCGTCATTGTAAATAAGAATTTGTTCTTAACTGACTTTCCTAGTTAAATAAAGGTTAAAAATACATTTTATTTTAAACACAGGAGGGTGGGTTGATTGGGAGGGAGATTCAGCTCTCTGTCTCTGAGGAGGAAGAATGATGAATAAGGTCTAGTCATGGAGGAGAAGTGAAGAGGTTCAGCCTGGCCCAAAGAAGATCTGTCTACGCCATGTCCTGGCAGCCTCACACCTTCCATCTCCAAACACACTGAGACCTTCCATCTGTCTATTTCCAAACACACTGGGCACAGACCTTCCGTCTACCTATCTCCAAACACACTGAGCAGAGACCTTCCATCTGTCTATTTCCAAACACACTGAGCACAGACCTTCCGTCTACCTATCTCCAAACACACTGAGCAGAGACCTTCCGTCTACCTATCTCCAAACACACTGAGCAGAGACCTTCCATCTGTCTATTTCCAAACACACTGGGCACAGACCTTCCGTCTACCTATCTCCAAACACACTGAGCAGAGACCTTCCGTCTACCTATCTCCAAACACACTGAGCAGAGACCTTCCGTCTACCTATCTCCAAACACACTGGGCACAGACCTTCTGTCTACCTATCTCCAAACACACTGAGCAGAGACCTTCCGTCTACCTATCTCCAAACACACTGAGCAGAGACCTTCCGTCTACCTATCTCCAAACACACTGGGCACAGAACTTCCGTCTACCTATCTCCAAACACACTGAGCAGAGACCTTCCGTCTACCTATCTCCAAACACACTGAGCAGAGACCTTCCATCTGTCTATTTCGAAACACACTGGGCACAGACCTTCCGTCTACCTATCTCCAAACACACTGGGCACAGTCCTTCCGTCTGTCTATCTCCAAACATACTGGGCACAGACCTTCCATCTATATATCTCCAAACACACTGGGCACAGACCTTCCATCTGTCTATCTCCACCACAGATATTATTCTGTTCAGAAACCTGCTCTACGATCGTTTGCCCAGCCAGCGCCGAGGACCTCGTCAGGGACCTCAGGGTTCAAATTCCAACCATATGTTCTGTTCCCCAATGTTCCACTATGATGCCCTGCAGAGAGAGATGTGAGAGACTGATAGTAAAGTTCCCAGGGTTCTGACGTTCTGCTAATGACGTTCTGACATTCCAAAGGTTCTGAGGGTTCTGTGCCAACGTTCCAAGGACTTATGAGGGGAACCCCTCCCCAATTAAACATCAGACACATACGTATCTATGCACACACACACACAGACACACACACACACACACAGTCTTGTTTAACTAACCTTATGGGGACACACAAACCACTCAAAATCCTATTTTCTCTAACCCCTACCCTTAACCCTTAACCCTAACCTTAACACTAAAACTAACCTTAACCCTTACCTAACCCTAATCCTAACCCTAACCCTAACACTAATTCTAACCTTCACCCTAAACCCCCTAGAAATAGCATTTGATCTTGTGGCGAGTAACAAAATGTCGCCAGTTAGTCCACACTCCAAACCCTCCCCCCACACATAAACCACTCCTGTACACACACACTAACCACTCCCCTTACACACAAACCCCTCCCCCTACACACACACACTAACCCCTCCCCTTACACACAAACCCCTTCCCCTACACACACACACTAACCCCTCCCCTTACACACAAACCCCTCCCCCTACACACACACACTAACCCCTCCCCTTACACACAAACCCCTCCCCCTACACACACACACTAACCCCTCCCCTACACACAAACCACTCCCCTCACACACACACTAACCCCTCCCCTTACACACAAACCACTCCCCCTACACACACACACTAATCACTCCCCCTACACACACACACTAACCACTCCCCCTACACACACACTAACCCCTCCCCTACACACACACTAACCACTCCTCTACACAACAACACAATAACCCCTCCCCCTACACACAAACCCCTCCCCCTACACACAAACCCCTCCCCCTACACACACAACCCCTCCCCCTACACACACACACTAACCCCTCCCCCTACACACACACACAAACCCCTCCCCCTACACACACATACTAACCCCTCCCCTTACACACTAACCCCTCCCCTACACACAAACCCCTCACCTTACACACAAACACCTCCCCCTACACACAAACCCCTCCTCCTACACACACACAGCGCTGTGTTTTTTCTCTTTCCTGGTGACATCACAGGTATCCTTCCTGGTGACACCCCAGGTATCCTTCCTGGTGACACCCCAGGTATCCTTCCTGGTGACACCCCAGGTATCCTTCCTGGTGACACCTCAGGTATCCTTCCTGGTGTTACCCCAGGTATCCTGCCTTGTTACACCACAGGTATCCTTCCTGGTGACACCACAGGTATCCTTCCTGGTGACACCCCAGGTATCCTTCCTGGTGACACCACAGGTATCCTTCCTGGTGACACCCCAGGTATCCTTCCTGGTGACACCACAGGTATCCTTCCTGGTGACATCACAGGTATCCTGCCTTGTTACACCACAGGTACCCTGCCTGAATACACCACAGGTATCCTTCCTGGTGACACCACAGGTATCCTTCCTGGTGACACCACAGGTATCCTTCCTGGTGACACCACAGATATCCTTCCTGGTGACACCCCAGGTATCCTTCCTGGTTACACCCCAGGTATCCTTCCTGGTTACACCACAGGTATCCTTCCTGGTGACACCACAGGTATCCTTCCTGGTGACACCACAGGTATCCTTCCTGGTTACACCCCAGGTATCCTTCCTGGTTACACCACAGGTATCCTGCCTGGTTACACCACAGGTATCCTTCCTGGTTACACCACAGGTATCCTGCCTGGTTACACCACAGGTATCTTGCCTGGTTACACCACAGGTATCCTTCCTGGTGTTACCCCAGGTATCCTTCCTGGTGACACCCCAGGTATCCTTCCTGGTGTTACCCCAGGTATCCTTCCTGGTTACACCACAGGTATCCTGCCTGGTTACACCACAGGTATCCAGCCTGGTTACACCACAGGTATCCTGCCTGGTTACACCACAGGTATCCTTCCTGGTGTTACCCCAGGTATCCTTCCTGGTTACACCACAGGTATCCTTCCTGGTCTTACCCCAGGTATCCTTCCTGGTTACACCACAGGTATCCTGCCTGGTTACACCACAGGTATCCTGCCTGGTTACACCACAGGTATCCGTCCTGGTGTTACCCCAGGTATCCTTCCTGGTTACACCACAGGTATCCTGCCTGGTTACACCACAGGTATCCTTCCTGGTTACACCACAGGTATCCTTCCTGGTGACATCACAGGTATCCTGCCTTGTTACACCACAGGTACCCTGCCTGAATACACCACAGGTATCCTTCCTGGTGACACCACAGGTATCCTTCCTGGTGTTACCCCAGGTATCCTTCCTGGTGACACCACAGGTATCCTTCCTGGTGTTACCCCAGGTATCCTTCCTGGTGACACCACAGGTATCCTTCCTGGTGTTACCCCAGGTATCCTTCCTAGTGACACCCCAGGTATCCTTCCTGGTGACACCACAGGTATCCTTCCTGGTGTTACCCCAGGTATCCTTCCTGGTGACACCACAGGTATCCTTCCTGGTGACACCCCAGGTATCCTTCCTGGTGACACCCCAGGTATCCTTCCTGGTGACACCCCAGGTATCCTTCCTGGTGACACCCCAGGTATCCTTCCTGGTGACACCCCAGGTATCCTTCCTGGTTACACCCCAGGTATCATTCCTGGTTACACCACAGGTATCCTGCCTGGTTACACCACAGGTATCCTTCCTGGTTACACCACAGGTATCCTGCCTGGTTACACCACAGGTATCCTGCCTGGTTACACCACAGGTATCCTTCCTGGTGTTACCCCAGGTATCCTTCCTGGTGACACCCCAGGTATCCTTCCTGGTGTTACCCCAGGTATCCTACCTGGTTACACCACAGGTATCCTGCCTGGTTACACCACAGGTATCCTGCCTGGTTACACCACAGGTATCCTTCCTGGTTACACCACAGGTATCCTGCCTGGTTACACCACAGGTATCCTGCCTGGTTACACCACAGGTATCCTTCCTGGTTACACCACAGGTATCCTGCCTGGTTACACCACAGGTATCCTTCCTGGTGACACCACAGGTATCCTTCCTGGTTACACTACAGTCACTTCATTAATCTACAGAAGAGAGGGGAGGAAAAGAGGAGGAGTGTAAGATTGTAAGAAGGTATTCTCACAGACGACTATCTGTAATGACCTCACGGCGAGATCCTGAAATGCGTCCCAAATGGCACCCTATTCCCTATATAGTGCACTAGTTTTGTATGGCCTCCGGTCAAAAGTAGTGCACTATATAGGGTATATGGTGCCATTTGGGACACAGGCCTGTTAGACTTTGAGGAAGGTTGAAGAACATGGAACACACCAAGGATCCTCCAGACATACCCCCTTCTCCCCTCCGCTGTACTGTCACCCTACTCCCAACCCCACTGATTACTATGTTTCCAACAGCCGTGATCTTCTGTAAACAATCTCTGTTTTCATTATCTTTTAAACGGATTATCTCTATGAATGTAAGTTTCCAGTTCTGGTCTAAAACTGCAGAAGAAACAACAGAGTCCATATTGATGCCAGCTGCTGCATCTACATGATCTTACAAGGGAGGGAGGGAGGGAGGGAGGGAGGGATACACCTAGAGAGGGAGGGAGGGAGGGAGGGATACACCTAGAGAGAGAGAGAGGGAGGGAGGGAGGGAGGGAGGGGGGATACACCTAGAGAGGGAGGGAGGGATACACCTAGAGAGAGAGAGAGAGAGGGAGGGAGGGAGGGAGGGAGGGATAGAGGGAAGGAGAGAGAGAAGGATGGATACAACTAGAGATAGAGGGAGGGAGGGAGGGAGGGAGGGAGGGATACACCTAAAGATAGAGGGAAGGAGAGAGAGAAGGAGGGATAGAGGGAAAGAGAGAGGGAAGGAGAGAGGGAGGGAAAGAGAGAAGGAAGGAGAGAGGGAGGGAAAGAGCTGAGCTACACAGAGGGAGAGAAGTAGAGGGAGGGAGAGAGGCAATGAGTGAGGGAGGGAGAGAAGGAGAGAGGGCTGGAGAGAGAAGGAGAGAGGGCTGGAGAGAGGCAATGAGTGAGGGAGGGAGAGAAGGAGAGAGGGCTGGAGAGAGATGGAGAGAGTAAAGCCCAGATTCACACTGTGATAAAGGGAGTGATCGGGGGAGAAAAGGAGAGAGAGACGGAGAGAGGGAAGGAGAGAGAGGGAGGTAGAGTCTTTAACAATGCTTCAAAAAGCTCCATGCTTGTTCAGTACGACAGCCATTGGATCAACAGATATCCTTCAGGGTAATCCTAAACCATACTTGTGGTTTTGCACAATATGCTATTGATTATAGTCAGAACTAACCAATGGGTAAACAGACGTCTAGACTGTTTTCTCTCAGGCTGCTAGACGAGGTCTGGGATTGACAGACGGGTTGGCAACATGGTCACGACAATACACGATACAAACATGACACACAGACACACACAACCACACACACAAACACACACACACACAGAAACACACATCCACACACACACACACACACATAAACACACATAAACAAACACACACACAACCACACACATAAACACACACACACAAACACACACCACACACACAAACACACAAACACACAAACACACACCACACACACAAACACACAAACACACAGACACACACAGACACACACAACCACACACACACATAAACACACACACACACAACCACACACATAAACACACACATAAACACACACCCCACACACACACACACACACACACACACACACACACACACACACACACACACACACAACCACACACCGGAACAGCTTCTAACCTCAAGCCATAACAGCTGAACAGTTAATCAAATTACTACCTGGACTATTTACATTGACCCCTATATTATTTATTTATCTTAACCCACACACTGCACTGGCTGTAGACTCCACCGACACACTGCACTGGCTGTAGACTCCACCCACACACTGCACTGGCTGTAGACTCCACCCACACACTGCACTGGCTGTAGACTCCACCCACACACTGCACTGGCTGTAGACTCCACCCACACACTGCACTGGCTGTAGACTCCACCCACACACTGCACTGGCTGTAGACTCCACCCACACACTGCACTGGCTGTAGACTCCACCGACACACTGCACTGGCTGTAGACTCCACCCACACACTGCACTGGCTGTAGACTCTACCCACACACTGCACTGGCTGTAGACTCTACCTACACACTGCACTGGCTGTAGACTCTACCTACACACTGCACTGGCTGTAGACTCTACCCACACACTGCACTGGCTGTAGACTCTACCCACACACTGCACTGAACTGGCTGTATGTACACCCACTAGACTCCACCCACACACTGCACTGGCTGTAGACTCTACACACATACTGCACTGGCTGTAGACTCCACCCACACACTGCACTAGCTGTAGACTCTACCCACACACTGCACTGGCTGTAGACTCTACCCACACACTGCACTGGCTGTAGACTCTACCTGCACACTACACTGGCTGTAGACTCTACCCACACACTGCACTGGCTGTAGACTCTAACCACACACTGCACTGGCTGTAGACTCCACCCACACACTGCACTGGCTGTAGACTCTACCCACACACTGCACTGGCTGTACGTACACCCACTAGACTCCACCCACACACTGCACTGGCTGTAGACTCTACCCACACACTGCACTGACTGTAGACTCTACCCACACACTGCACTGACTGTAGACTCTCCCCACACACTGCACTGGCTGTAGACTCTACCCACACACTGCACTGGCTGTAGACTCTACCCACACACTGCACTGGCTGTAGACTCTACCCACACACTGCACTGGCTGTAGACTCCACCCACACACTGCACTGGCTGTAGACTCCACCCACACACTGCACTGGCTGTAGACTCTACCCAGACACTGCACTGGCTGTGGAGCACACCCACTCTAGACTCCACCCACACACTGCACTGGCTGTAGACTCCACCCACACACTGCACTGGCTGTAGCTGCACTCAGACTCTACCCAGACACTGCACTGGCTGTAGACTCCACCCACACACTGCACTGGCTGTAGACTCTACCCACACACTGCACTGACTGTAGACTCTACCCACACACTGCACTGGCTTTAGACTCTACCCACACACTGCACTGGCTGTAGACTCCACCCACACACTGCACTGGCTGTAGACTCTACCCACACACTGCACTGGCTGTAGACTCCACCCACACACTGCACTGGCTGTAGACTCTACCCACACACTGCACTGGCTGTAGACTCTACCCACACACTGCACTGGCTGTAGACTCTACCCACACACTGCACTGGCTGTAGACTCTACCCACACACTGCACTGGCTGTAGACTCTACCCACACACTGCACTGGCTGTAGACTCCACCCACACACTACACTGGCTGTAGACTCTACCCAGACACTGCACTGGCTTTAGACTCTACCCACACACTGCACTGGCTGTAGACTCTACCCACACACTGCACTGGCTGTAGACTCTACCCACACACTGCACTGGCTGTAGACTCCACCCACACACTGCACTGGCTGTAGACTCAACCCACAAATTGCACTGGCTGTAGATTCTACCCACACACTGCACTGAACTGGCTGTATGTACACCCACTAGACTCCACACACACACTGCACTGGCTGTAGACTCTACTCCCACACTGCACTAGCTGTAGACTCCACCCACACACTGCACTGGCTGTAGACTCTACCCACACACTGTACTGCACTGGCTGTATGTACACCCACTAGACTCCACCCACACACTGCACTGGCTGTAGACTCTACTCACACACTGCACTGGCTGTAGACTCCACCCACACACTGCACTGGCTGTAGACTCCACCCACACACTGCACTGGCTGTAGACTCTACCCAGACACTGCACTGGCTGTAGACTCTTCCCACACACTGCACTGGATGTAGACTCTACCCACACACTGCACTGGCTGTAGACTCTACCCACACACTGCACTGGCTGCAGACTCCACCCACACACTGCACTGGCTGTAGACTCTACCCACACACTGCACTGGCTGTAGACTCTACCCACACACTGCACTGGCTGTAGACTCTACCCACACACTGCACTGGCTGTAGACTCTACCCACACACTGCACTGGCTGCAGACTCTACTCCCACACTGCACTGGCTGTAGACTCCACCCACACACTGCACTGGCTGTAGACTCTACCCACACACTGCACTGGCTGTAGACTCCACCCCACACACTGCACTGGCTGTAGACTCTACCCACACTGCACTGGCTGTAGCCTCCAACCACACACACTGCACTGGCTGTAGCTCACACCACACACTGCACTGCACTGGCTGGGCTCTACCCACTGCACTGGCTGCAGACTCTACCACACACTGCACTGGCTGCAGACTCCACCCACACACACTGCACTGGCTGTATGATACACCCACTAGACTCTACCCACACACTGCACTGGCTGCAGACTCCTACCCACACACTGCACTGGCTGGAGCTCCACCCACACACACTGGCTGCAGACTCTACCCAGACACTGCACTGGCTGGGCTCTACCACACACTGCACTGGCTGCAGACTCCACACACACTGCACTGGCTGTAGACTCTACCCACACACTGCACTGGCTGTAGACTCTACCCACACACTGCACTGGCTGTAGACTCCACCCACACACTGCACTGGCTGTAGACTCTACCCACACACTGCACTGGCTGTAGCTCTACCCACACACTGCACTGGCTGTAGACTCTACCCACACACTGCACTGGCTGTAGACACACTGCACTGGCTGGAGACTCCTACCACACACTGCACTGGCTGTGACTCACACACTGCACTGGCTGTAGACTCAACCACACACACTGCACTGGCTGGCACCCCAGCACTGCTGTAGACTCCACCCACACACTACACTGGCTGTATGCTACCCAGACACTGCACTGGCTGGGCTCTACACTGAAGCAGACTCTACCCACACACTGCACTGGCTGTAGACTCTACCCACACACTGCACTGGCTGTAGACTCTACCCACACACTGCACTGGCTGTAGACTCTACCCACACACTGCACTGGCTGTAGACTCTACCCACACACTGCACTGGCTGTAGACTCTACCCACACACTGCACTGGCTGCAGACTCTACCCACACACTGCACTGGCTGTAGCTCCACCCACACACTGCACTGGCTGTAGACTCCACCCACACACTGCACTGGCTGCAGACTCTACCACACACTGCACTGCACTGGCTGTACACCCACTAGACTCACCCACACACTGCACTGGCTATGGACTCTCTACCCACACACTGCACTGGCTGTAGACTCACCCACACTACTGCACTGGCTGCTTTTACTAGACTCTACCTGGCTGTAGACTCCACACACTGCACTGGCTGTAGACTCCACCCACACACTGCACTGGCTGTAGTACCACTCACACACACTGCACTGGCTGTGCAGACTCACCGCACTGGCTGTAGACTCCACCACACACTGCACTGGTTCTACCCACACACTGCACTGGCTGTAGACTCTGACTGCACTGCACCCTACCCACACACTGCACTGGCTGTAGACTCTACACACACTGCACTGGCTGTAGACTCTACCCACACACTGCACTGGCTGTAGACTCTACCCACACACTGCACTGGCTGTAGACTCTACCCACACACTGCACTGGCTGTAGACCCACTGGCTGTAGACTCCACCCACACACTGCACTGGCTGTAGACTGCACTCACTCCACACACTGCACTGGCTGTAGACTCTACCCACACACTGCACTGGCTGTAGACTCCACCCACACACCTGCACTGGCTGTATGACTCTGCCCACACACTGCACTGGCTGCAGACTCTACCCACACACTGCACTGGCTGCAGACTCTACCCACACTGCACTGGCTGCCACCCACACACTGCACTGCACTGGCTGTAGACTCTACCCAGACACTGCACTGGCTGGACTCACCCACACACTGCACTGGCTGCAGACTCTACCCACACACTGCACTGGCTGTAGACTCTACCCACACACTGCACTGGCTGTAGACTCTACCCACACACTGCACTGGCTGTAGACTCCACCCACACACTGCACTGGCTGCAGACTCTACCCACACACTGCACTGGCTCACTGGCAGACTCCACCCACACACTGCACTGGCTGTAGACTCTACCCACACACTGCACTGGCTGTGGCACTGGCTGTGCTCCACCACACACTGCACTGACTGGCTGTATGTACACCCACTGCACTCTGCTACCCACACACTGCACTGGCTGTAGACTCTACCCACACACTGCACTGGCTGTAGACTCCACCCACACACTGCACTGGCTGTAGACTCTACCCACACACTGCACTGGCTGTAGACTCCACCCACACACTGCACTGGCTGTAGACTCCACCTGCACTGGCTGTAGGCACTGGCTGTAGACTCTACCCACACACCTGCACTGGCTGCAGACTCTACCCACACACTGCACTGGCTGTAGACTCTACCCACACACTGCACTGGCTGTAGACTCTCACACACTGCACTGGCAGACTACACACTGCACTGGCTGTAGACTCTACCCACACACTGCACTGGCTGTAGACTCCTACCCACACACTGCACTGCTGGCTGTGACTCCACCCACACACTGCACTGGCTGTAGACTCTACCCACACACTGCACTGGCTGTAGACTCTACCCACACACTGCACTGGCTGTAGACTCTACCCACACACTGCACTGGCTGTAGACTCTACCCACACACTGCACTGGCTGTAGACTCACACTGCACTGGCTCCACACACTGCACTGGCTGCACTGCACTGGCTGTAGACTCTACCCACACACTGCACTGGCTGTAGACTCCACCCACACACTGCACTGCACTGGCTGTATGACTCACCCACACACTGCACTGGCTGTAGACTCTACCCACACACCTGCACTGGCTGCAGACTCTGACACACTGCACTGGCTGTAGACTCTACCACACACTGCACTGGCTGTGCTGGCTGACTCTACCCACACACTGCACTGGCTGTAGACTCTACCACACACTGCACTGGCTGTAGACTCTACCCACACACTGCACTGGCTGTAGACTCTACCCACACACTGCACTGGCTGTAGACTCTACCCACACACTGCACTGGCTGTAGACTCTACCCACACACTGCACTGGCTGCACACTGCACTGGCTGTAGACTGTACACTAGACTCCACCCACACACTGCACTGGCTGTAGACACACTGCACTGGCTGCAGACTCCACCCACACACTGCACTGGCTGTAGACTCACCCACACACTGCACTGGCTGTAGACTCTACCCACACACTGCACTGGCTGTAGACTCTACCCACACACTGCACTGGCTGTAGACTCTACCCACACACTGCACTGGCTGTAGACTCTACCCACACACTGCACTGGCTGTAGACTCCACCCACACACTGCACTGGCTGTAGACTCTACCCACACACTGCACTGGCTGTAGACTCTACCCACACACTGCACTGGCTGTAGACTCCACCCACACACTGCACTGGCTGCAGACTCTACCCACACTGCACTGGCTGTAGACTCTACCCACACACTGCACTGGCTGTAGACTCTACCCACACACTGCACTGGCTGTAGACTCTACCCACACACTGCACTGGCTGTAGACTCACCCACACACTGCACTGGCTGTAGACTCTACCCACACACTGCACTGGCTGTAGACTCTACCCACACACTGCACTGGCTGTAGACTCTACCCACACTGCACTGGCTGTAGACTCTACCCACACACTGCACTGGCTGTAGACTCCACCCACACACTGCACTGGCTGTAGACTCTACACCCACTAGACTCCACCCACACACTGCACTGGCTGTAGACTCTACCCACACACTGCACTGGCTGTAGACTCCACCCACACACTGCACTGGCTGTAGACTCCACCCACACACTGCACTGGCTGTAGACTCTACCCACACACTGCACTGGCTGTAGACTCTCCACACACTGCACTGGCTGCAGACTCTACCCACACACTGGCTGCAGACTCACCCACACACTGCACTGGCTGTAGACTCCACCCACACACTGCACTGGCTGTAGACTCTACCCACACACTGCACTGGCTGTAGACTCTACCCACACACTGCACTGGCTGTAGACTCTACCCACACACTGCACTGGCTGTAGACTCTACCCACACACTGCACTGGCTGTAGACTCTACCCACACACTGCACTGGCTGCAGACTCCACCCACACACTGCACTGGCTGTAGACTCTACCCACACACTGCACTGGCTGCACTGGCTGACTGACTGGCTGACTCTACCCACACACTGCACTGGCTGTAGACTCTACCCACACACTGCACTGGCTGTAGACTCTACCCACACACTGCACTGGCTGTAGACTCTACCCACACACTGCACTGGCTGTAGACTCTACCCACACACTGCACTGGCTGTAGACTCTACCCACACACTGCACTGGCTGTAGACTCTACCCACACACTGCACTGGCTGTAGACTCTACCCACACACTGCACTGGCTGTAGACTCTACCCACACACACTGCACTGGCTGTAGACTCTACCCACACACTGCACTGGCTGTAGACTCTACCCACACACTGCACTGGCTGTAGACTCTACCCACACACTGCACTGGCTGTAGACTCTACCCACACACACTGCACTGGCTGTAGACTCTACCCACACACTGCACTGGCTGTAGACTCTTCCAGACACTGCACTGGCTGTAGACCCACACACTGCACTGGCTGTAGACTCCACCCACACACTGCACTGGCTGGCTGTAGACTCTACCCACACACTGCACTGGCTGTAGACTCCACCCACACACTGCACTGGCTGTAGACTCTACCCACACACTGCACTGGCTGTAGACTCTACCACACACTGCACTGGCTGTAGACTCTACCCACACACTGCACTGGCTGTAGACTCTACCCACACACTGCACTGGCTGTAGACTCTACTCCCACACTGCACTGGCTGTAGACTCCACCCACACACTGCACTGGCTGTAGACTCTACCCACACACTGCACTGCACTGGCTGTATGTACACCCACTCAGACTCCACCCACACACTGCACTGGCTGTAGACTCTACTCACACACTGCACTGGCTGTAGACTCCAACCACACACTGCACTGGCTGTAGACTCTACCCACTCACTGAACTGGCTGTAGACTCTACCCACACACTGCACTGGATGTAGACTCTACCCACACACTGCACTGGCTGTAGACTCTACCCACACACTGCACTGGCTGTAGACTCTACCCACACACTGCACTGGCTGTAGACTCTACCCACACACTGCACTGGCTGTAGACTCTACCCACACACTGCACTGGCTGTAGACTCTACCCACACACTGCACTGGCTGTAGACTCCACCCACACACTGCACTGGCTGTAGACTCTACCCACACACTGCACTGGCTGTAGACTCTACCCACACACTGCACTGGCTGTAGACTCTACCCACACACTGCACTGGCTGTAGACTCTACCCACACACTGCACTGGCTGTAGACTCCACCCACACACTGCACTGGCTGTAGACTCTACCCACACTGCACTGGCTGTAGACTCCACCCACACACTGCACTGGCTGTAGACTCTACCCACACACTGCACTGGCTGTAGCCTCTACCCACACACTGCACTGCACTGGCTGTATGTACACCCACTAGACTCTACCCACACACTGCACTAGCTGTAGACTCTACCCACACACTGCACTGGCTGTAGACTCCACCCACACACTGCACTGCACTGTCTGTATGTACACCCACTAGACTCTACCCACACACTGCACTAGCTGTAGACTCCACCCACACACTACACTGGCTGTAGACTCTACCCAGACACTGCACTGGCTTTAGACTCTACCCACACACTGCACTGGCTGTAGACTCTACCCACACACTGCACTGGCTGTAGACTCTACCCACACACTGCACTGGCTGTAGACTCCACCCACACACTGCACTGGCTGTAGACTCTACCCACACACTGCACTGGCTGTAGACTCCACCCACACACTGCACTGGCTGTAGACTCTACCCACACACTGCACTGGCTGTAGACTCTACCCACACACTGCACTGGCTGTAGACTCTACCCACACACTGCACTGGCTGTAGACTCCACCCACACACTGCACTGGCTGTAGACTCTACCACACACTGCACTGCACTGGCTGTATGTACACCCACTAGACTCCACCCACACACTGCACTGGCTGCAGACTCTACCCACACACTGCACTGGCTGTAGACTCCACCCACACACTGCACTGGCTGTAGACTCTACCCACACACTGCACTGGCTGTAGACTCTACCCACACACTGCACTGGCTGTAGACTCTACCCACACACTGCACTGGCTGTAGACTCCACCCACACACTGCACTGGCTGTAGACTCAACCCACAAATTGCACTGGCTGTAGATTCTACCCACACACTGCACTGAACTGGCTGTATGTACACCCACTAGACTCCACACACACACTGCACTGGCTGTAGACTCTACTCCCACACTGCACTAGCTGTAGACTCCACCCACACACTGCACTGGCTGTAGACTCTACCCACACACTGCACTGCACTGGCTGTATGTACACCCACTAGACTCCACCCACACACTGCACTGGCTGTAGACTCTACTCACACACTGCACTGGCTGTAGACTCCACCCACACACTGCACTGGCTGTAGACTCCACCCACACACTGCACTGGCTGTAGACTCTACCCAGACACTGCACTGGCTGTAGACTCTTCCCAGACACTGCACTGGCTGTAGACTCTACCCACACACTGCACTGGCTGTAGACTCTACCCACACACTGCACTGGCTGTAGACTCCACCCACACACTGCACTGGCTGTAGACTCTACCCACACACTGCACTGGCTGTAGACTCCAACCACACACTGCACTGGCTGTAGACTCTACCCACACACTGCACTGGCTTTAGACTCTACCCACACACTGCACTGGCTGTAGACTCTACTCCCACACTGCACTAGCTGTAGACTCCACCCACACACTGCACTGGCTGTAGACTCCTACCCACACACTGCACTGCACTGGCTGTATGTACACCCACTAGACTCCACCCACACACTGCACTGGCTGTAGACTCTACTCACACACTGCACTGGCTGTAGACTCCAACCACACACTGCACTGGCTGTAGACTCTACCCACACACTGCACTGGCTGTAGACTCTACCCACTCACTGAACTGGCTGTAGACTCTACCCACACACTGCACTGGCTGTAGACTCTACCCACACACTGCACTGGCTGTAGACTCTACCCACACACTGCACTGGCTGTAGACTCTACCCACACACTGCACTGGCTGTAGACTCTACCCACACACTGCACAGGCTGTAGACTCTACCCACACACTGCACTGGCTGTAGACTCTACCCACACACTGCACTGGCTGTAGACTCCACCCACACACTGCACTGGCTGTAGACTCTACCCACACACTGCACTGGCTGTAGACTCTACCCACACACTGCACTGGCTGTAGACTCTACCCACACACTGCACTGGCTGTAGACTCTACCCACACACTGCACTGGCTGTAGACTCCACCCACACACTGCACTGGCTGTAGACTCTACCCACACAATGCACTGGCTGTAGACTCCACCCACACACTGCACTGGCTGTAGACTCTACCCACACACTGCGCTGGCTGTAGCCTCCAACCACACACTGCACTGCACTGGCTGTATGTACACCCACTAGACTCTACCCACACACTGCACTAGCTGTAGACTCTACCCACACACTGCACTGGCTGTAGACTCTACCCAGACACTGCACTGGCTTTAGACTCTACCCACACACTGCACTGGCTGTAGACTCTACCCACACACTGCACTGGCTGTAGACTCTACCCACACACTGCACTGGCTGTAGACTCCACCCACACACTGCACTGGCTGTAGACTCAACCCACAAATTGCACTGGCTGTAGATTCTACCCACACACTGCACTGAACTGGCTGTATGTACACCCACTAGACTCCACACACACACTGCACTGGCTGTAGACTCTACTCCCACACTGCACTGGCTGTAGACTCCACCCACACACTGCACTGGCTGTAGACTCTACCCACACACTGCACTGCACTGGCTGTATGTACACCCACTAGACTCCACCCACACACTGCACTGGCTGTAGACTCTACTCACACACTGCACTGGCTGTAGACTCCACCCACACACTGCACTGGCTGTAGACTCCACCCACACACTGCACTGGCTGTAGACTCTACCCAGACACTGCACTGGCTGTAGACTCTTCCCAGACACTGCACTGGCTGTAGACTCTACCCACACACTACACTAGCTGTAGACTCTACCCACACACTGCACTGGCTGTAGACTCCACCCACACACTGCACTGGCTGTAGACTCTACCCACACACTGCACTGGCTGTAGACTCCAACCACACACTGCACTGGCTGTAGACTCTACCCACACACTGCACTGGCTTTAGACTCTACCCACACACTGCACTGGATGTAGACTCTACTCCCACACTGCACTAGCTGTAGACTCCACCCACACACTGCACTGGCTGTAGACTCTACCCACACACTGCACTGCACTGGCTGTATGTACACCCACTAGACTCCACACACACACTGCACTGGCTGTAGACTCTACTCACACACTGCACTGGCTGTAGACTCCAACCACACACTGCACTGGCTGTAGACTCTACCCACACACTGCACTGGCTGTAGACTCTACCCACACACTGCACTGCACTGGCTGTATGTACACCCACTAGACTCCACCCACACACTGCACTGGCTGTAGACTCTACTCACACACTGCACTGGCTGTAGACTCCAACCACACACTGCACTACACTGGCTGTATGTACACCCACTAGACTCTACCCACACACTGCACTAGCTGTAGACTCTACCCACACACTGCACTGGCTGTAGACTCCACCCACACACTGCACTGCACTGGCTGTATGTACACCCACTAGACTCTACCCACACACTGCACTGGCTGTAGACTCCACCCACACACTGCACTGGCTGTAGACTCTACCCACACACTGCACTGGCTGTAGACTCTACCCACACACTGCACTGGCTGTAGACTCTACCCACACACTGCACTGGCTGTAGACTCTACCCACACACTGCACTGGCTGTAGACTCTACCCACACACTGCACTGAACTGGCTGTATGTACACCCACTAGACTCCACCCACACACTGCACTGGCTGTAGACTCTACACACATACTGCACTGGCTGTAGACTCCACCCACACACTGCACTAGCTGTAGACTCTACCCACACACTGCACTGGCTGTAGACTCTACCCACACACTGCACTGGCTGTAGACTCTACCGGCACACTACACTGGCTGTAGACTCTACCCACACACTGCACTGGCTGTAGACTCTAACCACACACTGCACTGGCTGTAGACTCCACCCACACACTGCACTGGCTGTAGACTCTACCCACACACTGCACTGGCTGTACGTACACCCACTAGACTCCACCCACACACTGCACTGGCTGTAGACTCTACCCACACACTGCACTGACTGTAGACTCTACCCACACACTGCACTGGCTGTAGACTCTCCCCACACACTGCACTGGCTGTAGACTCTACCCACACACTGCACTGGCTGTAGACTCTACCCACACACTGCACTGGCTGTAGACTCTACCCACACACTGCACTGGCTGTAGACTCCACCCACACACTGCACTGGCTGTAGACTCCACCCACACACTGCACTGGCTTTAGACTCTACCCACACACTGCACTGGCTGTAGACTCTACCCACACACTGCACTGGCTGTAGACTCTACCCACACACTGCACTGGCTGTAGACTCTACCCACACACTGCACTGGCTGTAGACTCTACCCACACACTGCACTGGCTGTAGACTCTACCCACACACTGCACTGAACTGGCTGTATGTACACCCACTAGACTCCACCCACACACTGCACTGGCTGTAGACTCTACACACATACTGCACTGGCTGTAGACTCCACCCACACACTGCACTGGCTGTAGACTCTACCCACACACTGCACTGGCTGTAGACTCTACCCACACACTGCACTGGCTGTAGACTCTACCGGCACACTACACTGGCTGTAGACTCTACCCACACACTGCACTGGCTGTAGACTCTAACCACACACTGCACTGGCTGTAGACTCCACCCACACACTGCACTGGCTGTAGACTCTACCCACACACTGCACTGGCTGCACGCACACCCACCAGACTCCACCCACACACTGCACTGGCTGTAGACTCTACCCACACACTGCACTGGCTGTAGACTCTACCCACACACTGCACTGGCTGTAGACTCTCCCCACACACTGCACTGGCTGTAGACTCTACCCACACACTGCACTGGCTGTAGACTCTACCCACACACTGCACTGGCTGTAGACTCTACCCACACACTGCACTGGCTGTAGACTCCACCCACACACTGCACTGGCTGTAGACTCCACCCACACACTGCACTGGCTGTAGACTCTACCCACACACTGCACTGGCTGTAGACTCTACCCACACACTGCACTGGCTGTAGACTCTACCCACACACTGCACTGGCTGTAGACTCTACCACACACTGCACTGGCTGTAGACTCTACCCACACACTGCACTGGCTGTAGACTCTACCCACACACTGCACTGAACTGGCTGTATGTACACCCACTCAGACTCCACCCACACACTGCACTGGCTGTAGACTCTACACACATACTGCACTGGCTGTAGACTCCACCCACACACTGCACTAGCTGTAGACTCTACCCACACACTGCACTGGCTGTAGACTCTACCCACACACTGCACTGGCTGTAGACTCTACCGGCACACTACACTGGCTGTAGACTCTACCCACACACTGCACTGGCTGTAGACTCTAACCACACACTGCACTGGCTGTAGACTCTAACCACACACTGCACTGGCTGTAGACTCCACCCACACACTGCACTGGCTGTAGACTCTACCCACACACTGCACTGGCTGTACACCCACTAGACTCCACCCACACACTGCACTGGCTGTAGACTCTACCCACACACTGCACTGACTGTAGACTCTACCCACACACTGCACTGACTGTAGACTCTCCCCACACACTGCACTGGCTGTAGACTCTACCCACACACTGCACTGGCTGTAGACTCTACCCACACACTGCACTGGCTGTAGACTCCACCCACACACTACACTGGCTGTAGACTCTACCCAGACACTGCACTGGCTTTAGACTCTACCCACACACTGCACTGGCTGTAGACTCTACCCACACACTGCACTGGCTGTAGACTCTACCCACACACTGCACTGGCTGTAGACTCCACCCACACACTGCACTGGCTGTAGACTCAACCCACAAATTGCACTGGCTGTAGATTCTACCCACACACTGCACTGAACTGGCTGTATGTACACCCACTAGACTCCACACACACACTGCACTGGCTGTAGACTCTACTCCCACACTGCACTAGCTGTAGACTCCACCCACACACTGCACTGGCTGTAGACTCTACCCACACACTGCACTGCACTGGCTGTATGTACACCCACTAGACTCCACCCACACACTGCACTGGCTGTAGACTCTACTCACACACTGCACTGGCTGTAGACTCCACCCACACACTGCACTGGCTGTAGACTCCACCCACACACTGCACTGGCTGTAGACTCTACCCAGACACTGCACTGGCTGTAGACTCTTCCCACACACTGCACTGGCTGTAGACTCTACCCACACACTGCACTGGCTGTAGACTCCACCCACACACTGCACTGGCTGTAGACTCTACCCACACACTGCACTGGCTGTAGACTCTACCCACACACTGCACTGGCTGTAGACTCCACCCACACACTGCACTGGCTGTAGACTCTACCCACACACTGCACTGGCTGTAGACTCCAACCACACACTGCACTGGCTGTAGACTCTACCCACACACTGCACTGGCTGTAGACTCTACCCACACACTGCACTGGCTGTAGACTCTACCCCACACTGCACTGGCTGTAGACTCCACCCACACACTGCACTGGCTGTAGACTCTACCCACACACTGCACTGCACTGGCTGTATGTACACCCACTAGACTCCACCCACACACTGCACTGGCTGTAGACTCTACTCACACACTGCACTGGCTGTAGACTCCACCACACACTGCACTGGCTGTAGACTCTACCCACACACTGCACTGGCTGTAGACTCTACCCACTCACTGCACTGGCTGTAGACTCTACCCACACACTGCACTGGATGTAGACTCTACCCACACACTGCACTGGCTGTAGACTCTACCCACACACTGCACTGGCTGTAGACTCTACCCACACACTGCACTGGCTGTAGACTCTACCCACACACTGCACAGGCTGTAGACTCTACCCACACACTGCACTGGCTGTAGACTCTACCCACACACTGCACTGGCTGTAGACTCCACCCACACACTGCACTAGCTGTAGACTCTACCCACACACTGCACTGGCTGTAGACTCTACCCACACACTGCACTGGCTGTAGACTCTACCCACACACTGCACTGGCTGTAGACTCTACCCACACACTGCACTGGCTGTAGACTCCACCCACACACTGCACTGGCTGTAGACTCTACCCACACAATGCACTGGCTGTAGACTCCACCCACACACTGCACTGGCTGTAGACTCTACCCACACACTGCGCTGGCTGTAGCCTCCAACCACACACTGCACTGCACTGGCTGTATGTACACCCACTAGACTCTACCCACACACTGCACTAGCTGTAGACTCTACCCACACACTGCACTGGCTGTAGACTCCACCCACACACTGCACTGCACTGGCTGTATGTACACCCACTAGACTCTACCCACACACTGCACTGGCTGTAGACTCCACCCACACACTACACTGGCTGTAGACTCTACCCAGACACTGCACTGGCTTTAGACTCTACCCACACACTGCACTGGCTGTAGACTCTACCCACACACTGCACTGGCTGTAGACTCTACCCACACACTGCACTGGCTGTAGACTCCACCCACACACTGCACTGGCTGTAGACTCAACCCACAAATTGCACTGGCTGTAGATTCTACCCACACACTGCACTGAACTGGCTGTATGTACACCCACTAGACTCCACACACACACTGCACTGGCTGTAGACTCTACTCCCACACTGCACTAGCTGCAGCTCCACCCACACACTGCACTGGCTGCAGACTCTACCACACACTGCACTGCACTGGCTGTATGTACACCCACCAGACTCACCCACACACTGCACTGGCTGTAGACTCTACTCACACACTGCACTGGCTGTAGACTCCACCCACACACTGCACTGGCTGTAGACTCACACCACACACTGCACTGGCTGTAGACCCTACCCAGACACTGCACTGGCTGTAGACTCTTCCCACACACTGCACTGGCTGTAGACTCTACCCACACACTGCACTGGCTGTAGACTCTACCCACACACTGCACTGGCTGTAGACTCCACCCACACACTGCACTGGCTGTAGACTCTACCCACACACTGCACTGGCTGTAGACTCCAACCACACACTGCACTGGCTGTAGACTCTACCCACACACTGCACTGGCTTTAGACTCTACCCACACACTGCACTGGCTGTAGACTCTACTCCCACACTGCACTGGCTGTAGACTCCACCCACACACTGCACTGGCTGTAGACTCTACCCACACACTGCACTGCACTGGCTGTATGTACACCCACTAGACTCCACCCACACACTGCACTGGCTGTAGACTCTACTCACACACTGCACTGGCTGTAGACTCCAACCACACACTGCACTGGCTGTAGACTCTACCCACACACTGCACTGGCTGTAGACTCTACCCACTCACTGAACTGGCTGTAGACTCTACCCACACACTGCACTGGATGTAGACTCTACCCACACACTGCACTGGCTGTAGACTCTACCCACACACTGCACTGGCTGTAGACTCTACCCACACACTGCACTGGCTGTAGACTCTACCCACACACTGCACAGGCTGTAGACTCTACCCACACACTGCACTGGCTGTAGACTCTACCCACACACTGCACTGGCTGTAGACTCCACCCACACACTGCACTGGCTGTAGACTCTACCCACACACTGCACTGGCTGTAGACTCTACCCACACACTGCACTGGCTGTAGACTCTACCCACACACTGCACTGGCTGTAGACTCTACCCACACACTGCACTGGCTGTAGACTCCACCCACACACTGCACTGGCTGTAGACTCTACCCACACAATGCACTGGCTGTAGACTCCACCCACACACTGCACTGGCTGTAGACTCTACCCACACACTGCGCTGGCTGTAGCCTCCAACCACACACTGCACTGCACTGGCTGTATGTACACCCACTAGACTCTACCCACACACTGCACTAGCTGTAGACTCTACCC
Source organism: Brachymystax lenok tsinlingensis (assembly GCA_030435695.1). NCBI lineage: Eukaryota > Metazoa > Chordata > Actinopteri > Salmoniformes > Salmonidae > Brachymystax > Brachymystax lenok. Next base: position 1,150,197 of record CM059789.1, read on the forward strand.
ACACACTGCACTGGCTGTAGACTCCACCCACACACTGCACTGCACTGGCTGTATGTAAACCCACTAGACTCTACCCACACACTGCACTAGCTGTAGACTCTACCCACACACTGCACTGGCTGTAGACTCTACCCACACACTGCACTGAACTGGCTGTATGTACACCCACTAGACTCCACCCACACACTGCACTGGCTGTAGACTCTACACACATACTGCACTGGCTGTAGACTCCACCCACACACTGCACTAGCTGTAGACTCTACCCACACACTGCACTGGCTGTAGACTCTACCCACACACTGCACTGGCTGTAGACTCTACCGGCACACTACACTGGCTGTAGACTCTACCCACACACTGCACTGGCTGTAGACTCTAACCACACACTGCACTGGCTGTAGACTCCACCCACACACTGCACTAGCTGTAGACTCTACCCACACACTGCACTGGCTGTACGTACACCCACTAGACTCCACCCACACACTGCACTGGCTGTAGACTCTACCCACACACTGCACTGACTGTAGACTCTACCCACACACTGCACTGACTGTAGACTCTCCCCACACACTGCACTGGCTGTAGACTCTACCCACACACTGCACTGGCTGTAGACTCTACCCACACACTGCACTGGCTGTAGACTCTACCCACACACTGCACTGGCTGTAGACTCCACCCACACACTGCACTGGCTGTAGACTCCACCCACACACTGCACTGGCTGTAGACTCTACCCAGACACTGCACTGGCTGTACGTACACCCACTAGACTCCACCCACACACTGCACTAGCTGTAGACTCCACCAACACACTGCACTGGCTGTAGACTCTACCCAGACACTGCACTGGCTGTAGACTCCACCCACACACTGCACTGGCTGTAGACTCTACCCACACACTGCACTGGCTGTAGACTCTACCCACACACTGCACTGGCTGTAGACTCTACCCACACACTGCACTGGCTGTAGACTCTACCCACACACTGCACTGGCTGTAGACTCTACCCACACACTGCACTGGCTGTAGACTCCACCCACACACTGCACTGGCTGTAGACTCTACCCACACACTGCACTGGCTGTAGACTCCACCCACACACTACACTGGCTGTAGACTCTACCCAGACACTGCACTGGCTTTAGACTCTACCCACACACTGCACTGGCTGTAGACTCTACCCACACACTGCACTGGCTGTAGACTCTACCCACACACTGCACTGGCTGTAGACTCCACCCACACACTGCACTGGCTGTAGACTCAACCCACAAATTGCACTGGCTGTAGATTCTACCCACACACTGCACTGAACTGGCTGTATGTACACCCACTAGACTCCACACACACACTGCACTGGCTGTAGACTCTACTCCCACACTGCACTGGCTGTAGACTCCACCCACACACTGCACTGGCTGTAGACTCTACCCACACACTGCACTGCACTGGCTGTATGTACACCCACTCAGACTCCACCCACACACTGCACTGGCTGTAGACTCTACTCACACACTGCACTGGCTGTAGACTCCACCCACACACTGCACTGGCTGTAGACTCCACCCACACACTGCACTGGCTGTAGACTCTACCCAGACACTGCACTGGCTGTAGACTCTTCCCACACACTGCACTGGCTGTAGACTCTACCCACACACTGCACTGGCTGTAGACTCTACCCACACACTGCACTGGCTGTAGACTCCACCCACACACTGCACTGGCTGTAGACTCTACCCACACACTGCACTGGCTTTAGACTCTACCCACACACTGCACTGGCTGTAGACTCTACTCCCACACTGCACTAGCTGTAGACTCCACCCACACACTGCACTGGCTGTAGACTCTACCCACACACTGCACTGCACTGGCTGTATGTACACCCACTACACTCCACCCACACACTGCACTGGCTGTAGACTCTACTCACACACTGCACTGGCTGTAGACTCCAACCACACACTGCACTGGCTGTAGACTCTACCCACACACTGCACTGGCTGTAGACTCTACCCACTCACTGAACTGGCTGTAGACTCTACCCACACACTGCACTGGATGTAGACTCTACCCACACACTGCACTGGCTGTAGACTCTACCCACACACTGCACTGGCTGTAGACTCTACCCACACACTGCACTGGCTGTAGACTCTACCCACACACTGCACAGGCTGTAGACTCTACCCACACACTGCACTGGCTGTAGACTCTACCCACACACTGCACTGGCTGTAGACTCCACCCACACACTGCACTAGCTGTAGACTCTACCCACACACTGCACTGGCTGTAGACTCTACCCACACACTGCACTGGCTGTAGACTCTACCCACACACTGCACTGGCTGTAGACTCCTACCCACACACTGCACTGGCTGTAGACTCCACCCACACACTGCACTGGCTGTAGACTCTACCCACACAATGCACTGGCTGTAGACTCCACCCACACACTGCACTGGCTGTAGACTCTACCCACACACTGCGCTGGCTGTAGCCTCCAACCACACACTGCACTGCACTGGCTGTATGTACACCCACTAGACTCTACCCACACACTGCACTAGCTGTAGACTCTACCCACACACTGCACTGGCTGTAGACTCCACCCACACACTGCACTGCACTGGCTGTATGTACACCCACTAGACTCTACCCACACACTGCACTAGCTGTAGACTCTACCCACACACTGCACTGGCTGTAGACTCTACCCACACACTGCACTAGCTGTAGACTCTACCCACACACTGCACTGGCTGTAGACTCTACCCACACACTGCACTGGCTGTAGACTCTACCCACACACTGCACTGACTGTAGACTCTCCCCACACACTGCACTGGCTGTAGACTCTACCCACACACTGCACTGGCTGTAGACTCCACCAACACACTGCACTAGCTGTAGACTCTACCCACACACTGCACTGGATGTAGACTCTACCCACACACTGCACTGGATGTAGACTCTACCCACACACTGCACTGGATGTAGACTCTACCCACACACTGCGCTGGCTGTAGCCTCCACCCACACACTGCACTGCACTGGCTGTATGTACACCCACTAGACTCTACCCACACACTGCACTAGCTGTAGACTCTACCCACACACTGCACTGGCTGTAGACTCTACCCACACACTGCACTGGCTGTAGACTCTACCCACACACTGCACTGGCTGTAGACTCTACCCACACACTGCACTGGCTGTAGACTCTACCCACACACTGCACTGGCTGTAGACTCTACCCACACACTGCACTGGCTGTAGACTCTACCCACACACTGCACTGGCTGTAGACTCCACCCACACACTGCACTGGCTGTAGACTCTACCCACACACTGCACTGGCTGTAGACTCCACCCACACACTGCACTGCACTGGCTGTATGTACACCCACTAGACTCTACCCACACACTGCACTAGCTGTAGACTCTACCCACACACTGCACTGGCTGTAGACTCTACCCACACACTGCACTAGCTGTAGACTCTACCCACACACTGCACTGGCTGTAGACTCTACCCACACACTGCACTGGCTGTAGACTCTACCCACACACTGCACTGACTGTAGACTCTCCCCACACACTGCACTGGCTGTAGACTCTACCCACACACTGCACTGGCTGTAGACTCCACCAACACACTGCACTAGCTGTAGACTCGACCCACACACTGCACTGGATGTAGACTCTACCCACACACTGCACTGGATGTAGACTCTACCCACACACTGCACTGGATGTAGACTCTACCCACACACTGCACTGGCTGTAGACTCTACCAACACAGCACTGGCTGTAGACTCTACCCACACACTGCACTGGCTGTAGACTCACACACTGAGTCTACAGTGTGTGAGTCTACAGCCAGTGCAGTGTGTGGGTACTGCACTAGTCTACAGCCAGTGCAGTGTGTGGGTGGAGTCAAGTGGGTGTACATACAGCCAGTGCAGTGCAGTGTGTGGGTAGAGTCTACAGCCAGTGCAGTGTGACTGTAGACTCCACCCACACACTGCACTGGCTGTAGACTCCACCCACACACTGCACTGGCTGTAGACTCCACCCACACACTGCACTGGCTGTAGACTCTACCCAGACACTGCACTGGCTGTAGACTCCACCCACACACTGCACTGGCTGTAGACTCTACCCACACACTGCACTGGCTGTAGACTCTACCCACACACTGCACTGGCTGTAGACTCCACCCACACACTGCACTGCACTGGCTGTATGTACACCCACTAGACTCTACCCACACACTGCACTAGCTGTAGACTCTACCCACACACTGCACTGGCTGTAGACTCTACCCACACACTGCACTGGCTGTAGACTCTACCCACACACTGCACTGGCTGTAGTCTCTACCCACACACTGCACTGGCTGTAGACTCCACCCACACACTGCACTGGCTGTAGACTCTACCCACACACTGCACTGGCTGTAGACTCCACCCACACACTGCACTGCACTGGCTGTATGTACACCCACTAGACTCTACCCACACACTGCACTAGCTGTAGACTCTACCCTCACACTGCACTGGCTGTAGACTCTACCCACACACTGCACTGGCTGTAGACTCTACCCACACACTGCACTGGCTGTAGACTCTACCCACACACTGCACTGGCTGTAGACTCTACCCACACACTGCACTGGCTGTAGACTCTACCCACACACTGCACTGGATGTAGACTCTACCCACACACTGCACTGGCTGTAGACTCTACCCACAGACTACATCACAACTATCCACCCTCCTCCTCAGCCACCTCCTTTTCCACCTCCTTCTCCTCCTCCTCCTCCTCTACATCACAACTATCCACCCTCCTCCTCCTCCTCCTCCCCCACCTCCTTCTCCTCCTCCTCTACATCACAACTATCCACCCTCCTCCTCCTCCTCCTCCCCCACCTCCTTCTCCTCCTCCTCTACATCACAACTATCCACCCTGCTTCAACATCAAATTCTGCTCAGACCTCAGATAGATTCACTGTTGTTGTTTCTGCTGCAATTTGACCATCCAGTGAACCCACTGCCTTCCACTAATTTGCCAACCATCCCTTTGGCCCAATGAAAGTAGAGTGTGAGTGATGGAGCTGTGTAATGTCCCACAGCACGCTAGCTACATGGAGACTAGGCTACAGCTTCTGTTTGGTAAACACTCTGGCTGTATCTCATATAGCACCCTATTCCCTAAGGGCTCTGGTCGTAAGTAGAGCATTATGTAGAGAATAGGCTGCCATTTGGGACAGAGACGCTTACTCTCTCCATCATAACACACAGAGATCTGCCACAGGCTCACACAACAGAGTGGCTCACTAAATCAATCTCTCGGGGAAGCAAATTTCCTGTAATTTGTAATAAATTATCTGGAATATGTCAGATCTCAGCCCAGGTATTCACTCTGTGTCAACAACAACTTGCATGTGTCAGATGAAAAAAGAGAGAGAGGCACGGAGAGAGAGAGAGAGAGAGAGAGAGAGAGAGAGAGAGAGAGAGAGAGAGAGAGAGAGAGAGACAGACAGACAGAGAGAGAGAGAGAGAGAGAGAGAGAGAGAGAGAGAGAGAGAGAGAGAGAGAGAGAGACACTGAATAGTAACATTTACATAGTAAGCAGTAACTTACTAATTATTACTATTATTGATTTGATTGTTAGTTTAATGATTTGATAGCAGTTTAATGATGGTGGGGGGGTAGTAGTAATGATGATGGTAATGATAGCAGTTTAATGATGGTGGGGGGGTAGTAATGATGATGATGGTAATGATAGCGGTTTAATGATGGTGGGGGGGTAGTAGTAATGATGATGGTAATGATAGCAGTTTAATGATGGTGGGGTAGTAGTAGTAATGATGATGGTAATGATAGCAGTTTAATGATGGTGGGGGGGTAGTAGTAATGATGACGGTAATGATAGCAGTTTAATGATGGTGGGGGGGTAGTAGTAGTAATGATGATGGTAATGATAGCAGTTTAATGATGGTGGGGGGGTAGTAGTAGTAATGATGATGGTAGTTGTAGTACTGATGTATTGGTGAATGTTAGTTATAGTTTCATTTCCAATATTTAGATTTGTATATGTATTACATTTCTACTATTGACTGTTAACAATTTATTGTTATTATTTTTGTATTTAATTTTGTGTTATTTACTACCATTTTATAATATTATTTGTTATTGTTTATAATTTTATTACAATGTATATTGTATACATTGTTGCTTTGGCAATATTGACACAATGTTTTTCATGCCAATAAAGCATCTTGAATTTGAATTTGAATTTTAGAGAGAGGCATAGAGAGAGAGAGAGATCGAGAAAGAGAGAGAGAAACAGAGAAAGAGAGAAACAGAGAGAGAGACACACAGAGAAAGAGAGAGACAGAGAAAGAGAGAGAGACACACAGAGAAAGAGAGAGACAGAGAAAGAGAGAGAGAGAGAGAGAGAGAGAGAGAGAGAGAGAGAGAGAGAGAGAGAGAGAGAGAGAGAGAGAGAGAGAGTTCCATCCACCAAACTACCAGGTGTGACACAGGGAAGAGACTCAGGGGGTATGCTAAATTGGTATAGAGCAGACCTAACTCACTCTATTAAATACATCAAAACAGGAACATTTTAAAATTTGGCTAGAAATTCAAAGGGAAATGATCTCAACAGAGAAAAATGTCCTCCTGTGTGCTACCTACATCCCCCATCAGAATCCCCATACTGTAATGAAGACAGCTTCTCCATCCTGGAGGGGGAAATCAATCATTTCCAGGCCCAGGGACATGTACTAGTCTGTGGCGACCTAAATGCCAGAACTGGACAAGAACCTGACACTCTCAGCACACAGGGGGGATAACCGTAAGGCTCTCCAGATGGTAGTGAGGTCACAACGCATCACCGGGGGTAAACTACCTGCCCTCCAGGACTCCTACACCACCCGATGTCACAGGAAGGCCAAAAAGATCATCAAGGACAACAACCACCCGAGCCACTGCCTGTTCACCCCGCTATCATCCAGAAGGCGAGGTCAGTACAGGTGCATCAAAGTTGGGACCGAGAGACTGAAAACCAGCTTCGATCTCAAGGCCACCAGACTGTTAAACAGCCACCACTAACATTGAGTGGCTGCTGCCAACATACTGACTCAAATCTCTAGCCACTTTAATAATAAAACATTTGTTGTAACAAATGTATCACTAGTCACTTAAACAATGCCACTTTACATAATGTTTACATCATCTCATATGTATATACTGTACTCCATACCATCTACTGCATCTTGCCTATGCCTCACGGCCATCGCTCATCCATATATTTATATGTACATACTCGTATTCATTCCTTTACTCTTGTGTGTATAAGGTATTTGTTGTGAAATTGTTAGATTACTTGTTAGATACTACTGCATGGTCGGAACTAGAAGCACAAGCATTTCACTACACTCGCATTAACATCTGCTAACCATGTGTATGTGACCAATAAAATTTGATTTGATTTGACAAACACCTACCTGTAGGTGACAGTATTCCCTCCCCCATAGACACAACATAACCAACCAAAACGGTTCACAACTCCTGAAGCTCTGTCACGCGCTGTTCATAGTCATTGGTAGGCTTCGGAGCGACTCCTATGGTAGGTACACCTATAGCTCATCTCTTGGCAGTAGTACTGTAACCTACTTTAGCACCGACCTCAACCCAGTCTCTCAGAGCGTTCACAGTCAGTCCACTGACACCCATATCAGATCACAGCAAAATCACAGTATACTAGAACAGAGCAATACTCAAATCATGAGGCATCAAAGCCAAAGGAACTGAGTAATATTAAGAAATGCTATAGATGGAAGGAAAGTAGTGTGGAAACCTACCAAAAAACCATTAGGCAACAACAAATTCAATCCCTTTTAGACAACTTCCTGGACAAAACGTTCCACTGTAATAGTGAAGGTGTAAACTTGGCAGTAGAAAACCTGAACAGGATATTTCACCTCTCAGCTTCACTATCAAATATATATTTTTTTTTACAGAAAACCAAAACAATTAACAGCAATAACAAACGGTTTGATGAAGAATGCAAAAACCTAAGAAAGAAATTGAGAAACCTGTCCAACCAAAAACATAGAGACCCAGAAAACCTGAGTCTTCGCTTTCACTATGGTGAATCACCAAACAATACAGAAATACACTATGGAAGAAGAAGGAACAGCACATCAGAAATCAGCTCAATGTAATTGAAGACTCCATAGAATCTAACCACTTCTGGGAAACATTTTAAACACTAAACACGAAGAGTTATCGATCCAAAACAGAGATGGATAAACCACTTCTCCAATCTGTTTGGCCCAAAAAAGAACAAACAAATTCATTTACATTTGTATTTTTATTTATTATGGATCCCCATTAGTTCCTGCCAAAGCAGCAGCTACTCTTCGTGGGGTCCAGCAAAATTAAGGCAGTTTATACAATTTTAAAAACATTACAGTACATTCACAGATTTCACAACACACTGTGTGCCCTCAGGCCCCTACTCTACCACTACCACATGTCTACATTACTAAATCCATGTGTATGTACAGTGCGTATGTTTTCGTGTGTGTGTGTGTATGTGTGTGTGTGTGTGTAAGCATGTGTCTGTGCCAAGGTTAGGATTCTCCATCAGTCAGACCTGACAGACCTGGGTCTAACAGAAGAGCCTGAGAAGAGGAGGAGAAGGAGGATGAGGGGGAGAGGGTGGAGGAGGAGAGGAGTGTGAGGAGGACGGGGAGAGGGTGGAGGAGGAGGACGGGGAGAGGGTGGAGGAGGAGGGGGAGGAGGAGGAGGGGGAGAGGGTGGAGGAGGGGTGGAGGAGGAGGAGGAGGAGGGGGAGGAGGATGAGGGGGAGAGGGTGGAGGAGGAGGGGGAGGGAGGATGAGGGGAGAGGGTGGAGGAGGAGGAGGGAGGAGGATGAGGATGAGGGGGGAGAGGGTGGAGGAAGAGGGGGAGGAGGATGAGGGGGAGAGGGTGGAGGAGGAGGGGAGGATGAGGGGGAGAGGGTGGAGGAAGAGGGGGAGGAGGATGAGGATGAGAGGGTGGAGGATGAGAGGGTGGAGGAGGAGGAAGAGGAGGAGGAGGATGAGGATGAGGATGAGGGGGAGAGGGTGGAGGAGGAGGAGGAGGAGGATGAGGGAGGAGGGGGAGAGGAGGAGGAGGATGAGGGGAGAGGGTGAAGGAGGAGGGGAGGAGGATGAGGATGAGGGGAGAGGGTGGAGGAGGAGGAGGAGGAGGAGGAGGAGGAAGAGGGGAGAGGGTGGAGGAGAGGGTGGAGGAGGAGGGGGAGGAGGATGAGGGGGAGAGGGTGGAGGAGGAGGGGAAGGAGGATGAGGGGGAGAGGGTGGAGGAGGAGGGGGAGGAGGAGGAGGATGGGGGGGAGAGGGTGGAGGAGAGACAGGGCTTTTATAGCACCCTGCACTGGTGGTTGGTCAGGGAGATGTGATGTAGTCATAGTAACCACTGGTGGTTGGTCAGGGAGATGTGATGTAGTCATAGTAACCACTGGTGGTTGGTCAGGGAGATGTGATGTAGTCATAGTAACCACTGGTGGTTGGTCAGGGAGACGTGATGTAGTCATAGTAACCACTGGTGTTTGGTCAGGGAGATGTGATGTAGTCATAGTAACCACTGGTGGTTGGTCAGGGAGATGTGATCACTGGAAACTGTAAGACTGTAAAGCCCAGGCGATGAGAAACAGGTACAGGGGGTGACCCGTTTAATATAGATGGACATGCAACGGAACAAGAACAGCGTCTGGACATCAACACTGCAAACAGTTACTACTGCTTAGCTACAACAGGGAACGACCCAGAGCAGACACAGGGACAATCAACACAATGAGGGAGTCCAGGTGAGTCCAATGAGCACAGCTGCTCGTAATGATGGTAACAGGTGCACGTAACGACAGGCAGCCTGGTTGAAAGCTTCAAGTTCCTAGGTGTCCAACAAACTAACATGGTCCAAGCACACCAAGACAGTTGTGAAGAGGGCACGACAACACCTTTTCCCCCTCAGGAGACTGAAAAGATTTGGCATGGGTCCTCAGATCCTCAAAAGGTTCTACAGCTGCACCAACGAGAGCATCCTGACTGGTTGCATCACTGCCTGGTACAGAGGGCAGTGCGAACGGCCCAGTACATCACTGGGGCCAAGCTTCCTGCCATCCAGGACCTCTATACCAGGCGGTGCCTGAAAAATTGTCAGAAACTCCAGCCACCCTAGTCATAGACTGTTCTCTCTGCTACCGCACGGCAAGCGGTACCGGAGCACCAAGTCTAGGTCCAAGAGGCTTCTAAACAGCTTCTACCCCCAAGCCATAAGACTCCTGAACAGCTAATCAAATGGCTTCCCAGACTATTTGCATTGCCCCCCCCCCTCCTCTTTTACACTGCTGCTACTCTCTGTTATTATCTATGCATAGTCACTTTAATAACTCTACCTATATGTACATATTACCTCAATTACCTCGACTAACCGTTGCCCCCGCACATTGACTCGGTTACCCCCTTTATATAGTCTCGCTATTGTTATTTTACTGCTGTTCTTTAATTTTTGGTTAGGGGCTCGTAAGTAAGGTAACACATGTTGTGTTCAGCGTTTCACTGTGAGGTCTACACCTGTTGTATTCAGCATTTCACTGTAAGGTCTACACCTGTTGTATTCAGCATTTCACTGTAAGGTCTACACCTGTTGTAGTCAGCATTTCACTGTAAGGTCTACACCTGTTGTATTCAGCATTTCACTGTGAGGTCTACACCTGTTGTATTCAGAATTTCACTGTAAGGTCTACACCTGTTGTATTCAGCATTTCACTGTAAGGTCCACACCTGTTGTATTCAGCATTGCTCTGTAAGGTGACACCTGTTGTATTCAGAATTTCACTGTAAGGTCCACACCTGTTGTATTCAGCATTTCACTGTAAGGTAACACCTGTTGTATTCAGCATTTCACTGTGAGGTCTACACATGTTGTGTTCAGCGTTTCACTGTAAGGTCTACACCTGTTGTATTCAGCATTTCACTGTAAGGTCTACACCTGTTGTAGTCAGCATTTCACTGTAAGGTCTACACCTGTTGTATTCAGCATTTCACTGTAAGGTCTACACCTGTTGTATTCAGCATTGCTCTGTAAGGTGACACCTGTTGTATTCAGAATTTCACTGTAAGGTCTACACCTGTTGCAGTCAGCGATTCACCGTAAGGTCTACACCTGTTGTATTCAGCATTTCACTGTGAGGTCTACACCTGTTGTATTCAGCATTTCACTGTAAGGTCTACACCTGTTGTATTCAGCATTTCACTGTAAGGTCTACACCTGTTGTATTCAGCATTTCACTGTGAGGTCTACACCTGTTGTATTCAGCATTTCACTGTGAGGTCTACACCTGTTGTATTCAGCATTTCACTGTAAGGTCTACACCTGTTGTATTCAGCGCATGTGACAAATAACATTGATTTGATTTGAGATCATGTAATTACGTAATAATGGTATCAGATGACTTTAACCACTAGCAGAGCCAGGCGGGACTAATATAGCAACATGGTTTAACATGTATCAGATGACTTTAACCACTAGCAGAGGCAGGCGGGACTAATATAGCAACATGGTTTAACATGTATCAGATGACTTTAACCATTAGCAGAGCCAGGCGGGACTAATATAGCAACATGGTTTAACATGTATCAGATGACTTTAACCATTAGCAGAGCCAGGCGGGACTAATATAGCAACATGGTTTAACATGTATCAGATGACTTTAACCATTAGCAGAGCCAGGCGGGACTAATATAGCAACATGGTTTAACATGTATCAGATGACTTTAACCACTAGCAGAGCCAGGCGGGACTAATATAGCAACATGGTTTAACATGTATCAGATGACTTTAACCATTAGCAGAGCCAGGCGGGACTAATATAGCAACATGGTTTAACATGTATCAGATGACTTTAACCATTAGCAGAGCCAGGCGGGACTAATATAGCAACATGGTTTAACATGTATCAGATGACTTTAACCACTAGCAGAGCCAGGCGGGACTAATATAGCAACATGGTTTAACATGTATCAGATGACTTTAACCACTAGCAGAGCCAGGCGGGACTAATATAGCAACATGGTTTAACATGTATCAGATGACTTTAACCATTAGCAGAGCCAGGCGGGACTAATATAGCAACATGGTTTAACATGTATCAGATGACTTTAACCATTAGCAGAGCCAGGCGGGACTAATATAGCAACATGGTTTAACATGTATCAGATGACTTTAACCACTAGCAGAGCCAGGCGGGACTAATATAGCAACATGGTTTAACATGTATCAGATGACTTTAACCATTAGCAGAGCCAGGCGGGACTAATATAGCAACATGGTTTAACATGTATCAGATGACTTTAACCATTAGCAGAGCCAGGCGGGACTAATATAGCAACATGGTTTAACATGTATCAGATGACTTTAACCATTAGCAGAGCCAGGCGGGACTAATATAGCAACATGGTTTAACATGTATCAGATGACTTTAACCATTAGCAGAGCCAGGCGGGACTAATATAGCAACATGGTTTAACATGTATCAGATGACTTTAACCATTAGCAGAGCCAGGCGGGACTAATATAGCAACATGGTTTAACATCTACACTGGTGAGAAAACTGATATAAACACACAAAGAAAGCATTTAGGAATTCCCCTCCCTCTACGTGTTTTCTAGATGAAGCAGATCAGCAGGTATAAAAACCCAGGGTATTTTGGGCCTGTGAGTGTCTGGGATAGAGTAAACAGTGTGTGTGTGTGTGTGTGTGTGTGTGTGTGTGTGTGTGTGTGTGTGTGTGTGTGTGTGTGTGTGTGTTGGCGTTAGGGTAAGCAAACTTAGTGGTGTGTAAGAGACAATCTGGAGAAACTCTGGGTCAGGTTCCGTTACAAAGCCAAACATATCTACACAAAAAAGGGTATTTCTAGAACCCAAAAGGGTTAATTGGCTGTCCCCATAGAAGAACCCTTTGGGTTCCATATAGAACCATTTACGCAGAGTGTTCTACATGGAACAAAATAGGGTTCTGCCTGAAAGAGTGTACTACAATCATTTACTGTTAGCTACAGTCACTAACACCCCCTAAAGTCTCTATCTAACAGGCATCTACAGTCACTAATAACCCCCTAAAGTCTCTATCTAACAGGCATCTACAGTCACTAACACCCCCTAAAGTCTCTATCTAACAGGCATCTACAGTCACTAACACCCCCTAAAGTCTCTAACAGGCATCTACAGTCACTAACACCCCCCTAAAGTCTCTAACAGGCATCTACAGTCACTAACACCCCTAATGTCTCTAACAGGCATCTACAGTCCCTAACACCCCCCTAAAGTCTCTATCTAACAGGCATCTACAGTCACTAACACCCCCTAAAGTCTCTAACTAACAGGCATCTACAGTCACTAATACCACCCCTAAAGTCTCTAACTAACAGGCATCTACAGTCACAAACACCCACCCTAAAGTCTCTAACTAACAGGCATCTACAGTCACTAACACCCCCTAAAGTCTCTATCTAACAGGCATCTACAGTCACTAACACCCCTAAAGTCTCTAACTAACAGGCATCTACAGTCACTAATACCCCCCCTAAAGTCTCTAACTAACAGGCATCTACAGTCACAAACACCCACCCTAAAGTCTCTAACTAACAGGCATCTACAGTCACCAATAACCCCCCTAAAGTCTCTAACTAACAGGCATCTACAGTCACTAATAACCCCCTAAAGTCTCTAACTAACAGGCATCTACAGTCACTAACACCCTAAAGTCTCTAACTAACAGGCATCTACTCTGCAGTCACTAACACCCCCTAAAGTCTCTAACTAACAGGCATCTACAGTCACTAATACCCCCTAAAGTCTCTATCTAACAGGCATCTACAGTCACTAACAACCCCCTAAAGTCTCTATCTAACAGGCATCTACAGTCACTAACACCCCCTAAAGTCTCTATCTAACAGGCATCTACAGTCACTAATACCCCCTAAAGTCTCTATCTAACAGGCATCTACAGTCACTAATACCCCCTAAAGTCTCTAACTAACAGGCATCTACAGTCACTAACACCCCCTAAAGTCTCTATCTAACAGGCATCTACAGTCACTAACACCCCCACCCCCTAAAGTCTCTATCTAACAGGCATCTACAGTCACTAACAACCCCCTAAAGTTTCTATCTAACAGGCATCTACAGTCACTAACACCCCTAAAGTCTCTATCTAACAGGCATCTACAGTCACTAACACCCCCTAAAGTCTCTATCTAACAGGCATCTACAGTCACTAACAACCACCCCTAAAGTCTCTAACGAACATGCATCTACAGTGACCAACACCCCCTAAAGTCTCTAACTAACAGGCATCTACAGTCACAAACACCCCCTAAAGTCTCTATCTAACAGGCATCTACAGTCACTAACACCCCCACCCCTAATGTCTCTAACAGGCATCTACAGTCACTAACACCCCCCTAAAGTCTCTAACTAACAGGCATCTACAGTCACTAACACCCCCTAAAGTCTCTAACTAACAGGCATCTACAGTCACTAATACCCCCTAAAGTCTCTAGCAGACAGGCATCTACAGTCACTAACACCCCTAAAGTCTCTATCTAACAGGCATCTACAGTCACTAACACCCTAAAGTCTCTATCTAACAGGCATCTACAGTCACTAACACCCCTAAAGTCTCTAACTAACAGGCATCTACAGTCACTAACACCCCTAAAGTCTCTATCTAACAGGCATCTACAGTCACTAATACCCCCTAAAGTCTCTAACTAACAGGCATCTACAGTCACTAATACCCCCTAAAGTCTCTAACTAACAGGCATCTACAGTCACTAACACCCCTAAAGTCTCTATCTAACAGGCATCTACAGTCACTAATACCCCCCCTAAAGTCTCTAACTAACAGGCATCTACAGTCACTAACACCCCCTTAAAGTCTCTAACTAACAGGCATCTACAGTCACTAACACCCCTAAAGTCTCTATCTAACAGGAATCTACAGTCACTAACAACCTCCCAAAGTCTCTATCTAACAGGCATCTACAGTCACTAACACCCCGCCTAAAGTCTCTATCTAACAGGCATCTACAGTCACTAACACCCCCAAAGTCTCTAACTAACAGGCATCTACAGTCACAAACACCCCCTAAAGTCTCTATCTAACAGGCATCTACAGTCACTAACACCCTATAGTCTCTAACTAACAGGCATCTACAGTCACTAACACCCCCTAAAGTCTCTAACTAACAGGCATCTACAGTCACTAATACCCCCTAAAGTCTCTAACTAACAGGCATCTACAGTCACTAACACCCCTAAAGTCTCTATCTAACAGGCATCTACAGTCACTAATACCCCCTAAAGTCTCTAACTAACAGGCATCTACAGTCACTAATACCCCCTAAAGTCTCTAACTAACAGGCATCTACAGTCACTAACACCCCTAAAGTCTCTATCTAACAGGCATCTACAGTCACTAACACCCCTAAAGTCTCTAACTAACAGGCATCTACAGTCACTAACACCCCCTAAAGTCTCTAACTAACAGGCATCTACAGTCACTAACACCCCCTAAAGTCTCTAACTAACAGGCATCTACAGTCACTAATACTCTAAAGTCTCTAACTAACAGGCATCTACAGACTAACAGGCATCTACAGTCACTAATACCCTAAAGTCTCTAACTAACAGGCATCTCAGTCTAAAGTCTCTAACTAACAGGCATCTACAGTCACTAACACCCCCTAAAGTCTCTATCTAACAGGCATCTACAGTCACTAATACCCCCTAAAGTCTCTAACTAACAGGCATCTACAGTCACTAACACCCCCCTAAAGTCTCTAACTAACAGGCATCTACAGTCACTAACACCCCCTAAAGTCTCTATCTAACAGGAATCTACAGTCACTAACAACCCCCTAAAGTCTCTATCTAACAGGCATCTACAGTCACTAACAACCCCTAAAGTCTCTATATAACAGGCATCTACAGTCACTAACACCCCTAAAGTCTCTAACTAACAGGCATCTACAGTCACTAACACCCCTAAAGTCTCTAACTAACAGGCATCTACAGTCACTAATACCCCTAAAGTCTCTAACTAACAGGCATCTACAGTCACTAACACCCCCTAAAGTCTCTATCTAACAGGCATCTACAGTCACTAATACCCCCTAAAGTCTCTAACTAACAGGCATCTACAGTCACTAATACCCCCTAAAGTCTCTAACTAACAGGCATCTACAGTCACTAACACCCCCTAAAGTCTCTATCTAACAGGCATCTACAGTCACTAATACCCCCAAAGTCTCTAACTAACAGGCATCTACAGTCACTAACACCCCCTAAAGTCTCTAACTAACAGGCATCTACAGTCACTAACACCCCCTAAAGTCTCTATCTAACAGGAATCTACAGTCACTAACAACCCCTAAAGTCTCTATCTAACAGGCATCTACAGTCACTAACAACCCCCCCTAAAGTCTCTATATAACAGGCATCTACAGTCACTAACACCCCCTAAAGTCTCTAACTAACAGGCATCTACAGTCACTAACACCCCCTAAAGTCTCTATCTAACAGGAATCTACAGTCACTAACAACCCCCTAAAGTCTCTATCTAACAGGCATCTACAGTCACTAACACCCGCGCTAAAGTCTCTATCTAACAGGCATCTACAGTCACTAACAACCCCCTAAAGTCTCTAACTAACAGGCATCTACAGTCACTAATACCCCCTAAAGTCTCTAACTAACAGGCATCTACAGTCACTAACACCCTCCCTAAAGTCTCTATCTAACAGGCATCTACAGTCACTAACACCCCCTAAAGTCTCTATCTAACAGGCATCTACAGTCACTAATACCCCCTAAAGTTTCTAACTAACAGGCATCTACAGTCACTAACACCCCCTAAAGTCTCTATCTAACAGGCATCTACAGTCACTAACACCCTCCCTAAAGTCTCTAACTAACAGGTATCTACAGTCACTAACACCCCCCTAAAGTCTCTATCTAACAGGCATCTACAGTCACTAATACCCCCTAAAGTCTCTATCTAACAGGCATCTACAGTCACTAACACCCCCCTAAAGTCTCTATCTAACAGGCATCTACAGTCACTAATACCCCCTAAAGTCTCTAACTAACAAGCATCTACAGTCACTAACACCCCCTAAAGTCTCTATCTAACAGGCATCTACAGTCACTAACACCCCCTAAAGTCTCTAACTAACAGGCATCTACAGTCACTAACACCCCTAAAGTCTCTAACTAACAGGCATCTACAGTCACTAACACCCCCTAAAGTCTCTAACTAACAGGCATCTACAGTCACTAACACCCCCACCCCTAAAGTCTCTAACTAACAGGCATCTACAGTCACTAACACCCCCTAAAGTCTCTAACTAACAGGCATCTACAGTCACTAACACCCCCTAAAGTCTCTATCTAAAGGCATCTACAGTCACTAACACCCCCTAAAGTCTCTATCTAACAGGAATCTACAGTCACTAACAACCCCTAAAGTCTCTATCTAACAGGCATCTACAGTCACTAACACCCCGCCTAAAGTCTCTATCTAACAGGCATCTACAGTCACTAACAACCCCTAAAGTCTCTAACTAACAGGCATCTACAGTCACTAACAACCCCCTAAAGTCTCTAACTAACAGGCATCTACAGTCACTAACACCCTCCCTAAAGTCTCTATCTAACAGGCATCTACAGTCACTAACACCCCCTAAAGTCTCTATCTAACAGGCATCTACAGTCACTAATACCCCCTAAAGTCTCTAACTAACAGGCATCTACAGTCACTAACACCCCCTAAAGTCTCTATCTAACAGGCATCTACAGTCACTAACACCCTCCCTAAAGTCTCTAACTAACAGGTATCTACAGTCACTAACACCCCCTAAAGTCTCTATCTAACAGGCATCTACAGTCACTAATACCCCCTAAAGTCTCTATCTAACAGGCATCTACAGTCACTAACAACCCCCTAAAGTCTCTATCTAACAGGCATCTACAGTCACTAATACCCCCTAAAGTCTCTAACTAACAAGCATCTACAGTCACTAACACCCCTAAAGTCTCTATCTAACAGGCATCTACAGTCACTAACACCCCCTAATTTCTCTAACTAACAGGCATCTACAGTCACTAACACCCCCTAAAGTCTCTAACTAACAGGCATCTACAGTCACTAACACCCCTAAAGTCTCTAACTAACAGGCATCTACAGTCACTAACACCCCCACCCCTAAAGTCTCTAACTAACAGGCATCTACAGTCACTAACACCCCCTAAAGTCTCTAACTAACAGGCATCTACAGTCACTAACACCCCCTAAAGTCTCTATCTAAAAGGCATCTACAGTCACTAACACCCCCTAAAGTCTCTAACTAACAGGCATCTACAGTCACTAATACCCCCTAAAGTCTCTAACTAACAGGCATCTACAGTCACTAACACCCCGCCTAAAGTCTCTATCTAACAGGCATCTACAGTCACTAACAACCCCCTAAAGTCTCTATCTAACAGGCATCTACAGTCACTAACACCCCCTAAAGTCTCTAACTAACAGGCATCTACAGTCACTAACACCCCCTAAAGTCTCTATCTAACAGGCATCTACAGTCACTAATACCCCCTAAAGTCTCTAACTAACAGGCATCTACAGTCACTAACACCCCCTAAAGTCTCTAACTAACAGGCATCTACAGTCACTAACACCCCGCCTAAAGTCTCTATCTAACAGGCATCTACAGTCACTAACACCCCCTAAAGTCTCTAACTAACAGGCATCTACAGTCACTAACACCCCCTAAAGTCTCTATCTAACAGGCATCTACAGTCACTAACACCCCCCCCTAAAGTCTCTATCTAACAGGCATTTGTCTGTCTGTCCTGCTGAACTGAACAAACCTCTATCTCTGACTGATTAAAGTTGCCTTGAGGTTTCATACACCACCAATCTCACTATCACTGAGAGAACTAGAGAGAAGAGAGAGGGATAAGAGAGGGGGATAAGAGAGAGGGGGGAAGAGAGAGGGGATAAGAGAGAGGGGGAAGAGAGGGGATAAGAGAGAGGGGATAAGAGAGAGGGGGAAGAGAGAGGGGGATAAGAGAGAGGGGATAAGAGAGAGGGGGAAGAGAGAGGGGATAAGAGAGAGGGGGATAAGAGAGAGGGGATAAGAGAGAGAGGGAAGAGAGAGGGGATAAGAGAGAGGGGATAAGAGAGAGGGGGAAGAGAGAGGGGGAAAAGAGAGAGGGGGATAAGAGAGAGGGGGAAGAGAGAGGGGATAAGAGAGAGGAGGATAAGAGAGAGGGGGATAAGAGAGAGGGGATAAGAGAGAGAGGGATAAAAGAGAGGGGGAAGAGAGAGGGATAAGAGAGAGGGGGAAGAGAGAGCGGGATAAGAGAGAGGGGGAAGAGAGAGGGAATAAGAGAAAGGTGGATAAGAGAGAGGGATAAGAGAGAGGGGATAAGAGAGAGGGGATAAGAGAGAGGGGGATAAGAGAGAGGGGGATAAGAGAGAGGGGATAAAAAGAGAGGGGATAAGAGAGAGGGGATAAGAGAGAGGGGATAAGAGAGAGGGGGAAGAGAGAGGGGGTAGGGGAATAAAAAGAGAGAGATAGAAAATGAACGGGGGAGGGAGAATGAGAGACAGAAGAACAGAGGGAGGAGCTAGTTAGAATACAGAGAGTAAGAGACACAGAGAGAATGAGAAACAGAGAGAGAGAGAGAAACAGGGAGAGAGAGACAGAGTTAAACAGAGAGATAGAGAGTGAGAGAGAAACAGGGAGAGAGAGTGAAACAGAGAGATAGAGAGTGAGAGAGAAACAGGGAGAGAGAGTGAAACAGAGAGATAGAGAGTGAGAGAGAAACAGGGAGAGAGAGACTGAGAGAGAATGAGAAAAAGAGCAGTGTAGAAAATGAGAAACAGAGAGAGAGAGAGAGTATGGTATGGGGGTGAGAGATGAGGCAGGGAGGGGAGAGCAGCTGCCTTGCCATGTAAATAGTTGTGGAGATAGGTAGGGTTGGTCTTGGAGCCAAGGGTTCTACAAAGAGACTTCACCATCTGTTACAGGCCTGATTCCTGCTCTGTTCTACTCTCCTCTGCTATTTTCTAATCTGCTCTGTTCTGTTCTGTTCTTGTTTTATAGTGTAACCTTTATTTAACTAGGCAAGTCAGTTAAGAACACATTCTTATTTACAATGACGGCCTACCGCGGCCAAACCCGGACGATGCTGCGCCAATTGTGATACAGCCTGGAATCGAGCCAGGGTCTGTAGTGACGCCCCTAGCACTGAGATACAGTTCTATTCGGTTCTGCTCTGCTCTGTTCTACTCTATTCTATTCGGTTCTTCTCTGTTCTGTTCTACTCTGTTCTATTCGGCTCTTCTCTGCTCTGTTCTGTTCTATTCGGTTCTTCTCTGCTCTGTTCTACTCTGTTCTATTCGGCTCTTCTCCGCTCTGTTCTACTCTGTTCTATTCGGTTCTTCTCCGCTCTGCTCTGTTCTGTTCTACTCTGTTCTATTCGGTTCTGCTCTGTTCTGTTCTATTCGGTTCTTCTCTGCTCTGCTCTGTTCTACTCTGTTCTATTCGGTTCTTCTCTACTCTGTTCTGTTCTACTCTGTTCTATTTGGTTCTTCTCTGCTCTGCTCTGTTCTACTCTGTTCTATTCAGTTCTCTGCTCTGTTCTGTTCTGTTGAAGTTACAATAACAGTCTCCTTCTCACAGCATTGTTTTCTCATCACCCTGGATCATGATCATGCATACATAGTTCCATACTCTCCTCTCTCTCTCTCTCTCTCTCTCTCTCTCTCTCTCTCTCTCTCTCTCTCTCTCTCTCTCTCTCTCTCTCTCTCTCTCTCTCTCTCTCTCTCTCTCTCTCTCTCTCTCTGTGTCTCTCTCTCTCTCTCTCTGTCTCTCTCTCCGTCACAGACAGGTGATGGACACACAGACAGACAGGTGAGGGACAGACAGGTGTTGTCATCAGCTGTGAGACCATCCTGATGACTCGCACCTCAGTAGATATCACCATCACCACCCTCCCATTGTTCTGCACAGCTCCAGTTAAGCCAGATCAGCCATCATATATCGACTAAGGATTTCCTGCATTCCTTAGTCATGTAGCGTTTTAGGACTGACTGACTGGCCGGCTAACTGACTGGCTGACTGGCTGGCTGACTAAATGGCTAACTGACTGGCTGACTGACTGGCTGACTGGCTAACTGGCTGACTGGCTGACTGGCTAACTGACGGACTGACTGGCCGGCTAACTGACTGGCTGACTGGCTGGCTGACTAAATGGCTAACTGACTGGCTAACTGGCTAACTGGCTAACTGGCTGGCTGACTGGCTGGCTGACTGGCTGGCTGACTGGCTGACTGGCTAACTGACGGACTGACTGACTGGCTGACATGCTGACTAATTAAAGAGCTGCATGGAAGCTGAATGGAAGGCCCTAACTAGGCCTGTGCCAGCTGAATGGAAGGCCCTAACTAGGCCTGTGTGAGGTCTACACCTGTTGTATTCAGCATTTCACTGTAAGGTCTACACCTGTTGTATTCAGCATTTCACTGTAAGGTCTACACCTGTTGTATTCAGCATTTCACTGTAAGCTCTACACCTGTTGTATTCAGCATTTCACTGTAAGGTCTACACCTGTTGTATTCAGCATTTCACTGTAAGGTCTACACCTGTTGTATTCAGCATTTCACTGTAAGGTCTACACCTGTTGTATTCAGCATTTCACTGTAAGGTCTACACCTGTTGTATTCAGCATTTCACTGTAAGGTCTACACCTGTTGTATTCAGCATTTCACTGTGAGGTCTACACCTGTTGTAGTCAGCATTTCACTGTGAGGTCTACACCTGTTGTATTCAGCATTACACTGTAAGGTAACACCTGTTGTATTCAGCATTTCACTGTAAGGTCTACACCTGTTGTGACTAATTACATTTATTTGATTTGATTTGAACTAGGCCTGTGCTTAAAACACTATTTTCTTTATAGGTCACTACTTTAGACCAGGGCCCAGAAGGTAGTGCACTACTTTAGACCAGGGCCCAGAGGGTAGTGCACTACTTTAGACCAGGGCCCAGAAGGTAGTGCACTACTTTAGACCAGGGCCCAGAGGGTAGTGCACTACTTTAGACCAGGGCCCAGAAGGTAGTGCACTACTTTAGACCAGGGCCCAGAGGGTAGTGCACTACTTTAGACCAGGGCCCAGAGGGTAGTGCACTACTTTAGACCAGGGCCCAGAAGGTAGTGCACTACTTTAGACCAGGGCCCAGAGGGTAGTGCACTACTTTAGACCAGGGCCCAGAAGGTAGTGCACTACTTTAGACCAGGGCCCAGAAGGTAGTGCACTACTTTAGACCAGGGCCCAGAAGGTAGTGCACTACTTTAGACCAGGGCCCAGAGGGTAGTGCACTACTTTAGACCAGGGCCCAGAGGGTAGTGCACTACTTTAGACCAGGGCCCAGAGGGTAGTGCACTACTTTAGACCAGGGCCCAGAAGGTAGTGCACTACTTTAGACCAGGGCCCAGAGGGTAGTGCACTACTTTAGACCAGGGCCCAGAAGGTAGTGCACTACTTTAGACCAGGGCCCAGAGGGTAGTGCACTACTTTAGACCAGGGCCCAGAGGGTAGTGCACTACTTTAGACCAGGGCCCAGAAGGTAGTGCACTACTTTAGACCAGGGCCCAGAGGGTAGTGCACTACTTTAGACCAGGGCCCAGAAGGTAGTGCACTACTTTAGACCAGGGCCCAGAAGGTAGTGCACTACTTTAGACCAGGGCCCAGAAGGTAGTGCACTACTTTAGACCAGGGCCCAGAGGGTAGTGCACTACTTTAGACCAGGGCCCAGAGGGTAGTGCACTACTTTAGACCAGGGCCCAGAGGGTAGTGCACTACTTTAGACCAGGGCCCAGAAGGTAGTGCACTACTTTAGACCAGGGCCCAGAGGGTAGTGCACTACTTTAGACCAGGGCCTAGAAGGTAGTGCACTACTTTAGACCAGGGCTCTCTCTCTCTCTCTCTCTCTCTCTCTCTCTCTCTCTCTCCATAGATACTTCCGGCGCCGACAGAGATGGCAGCCTCGCTTCACGTTCTCAGGAAACCATGCAGTATTTTGTTTTTATGTATTACTTCTTACATTGTTACCCGGAAAATATTAAGTTTTATTACATACAACCGGGAGGAACTATTGGATATAAGAGCAACGCCAACTTACCAACATTACGACCAGGAATACGACTTTCCCAAAGAGGATTCTCCTTTAGATTAACCCAAACACAACAACAGACTGGATAGCACGTGGCTACTCAAAACAACAGCGGCGCAGGAGAGAAGAGGGAAACGCGCCGATCTTTGGTCAAGCTACGTCGGACGGGCGCATCGTGCACCTCTCCCGAGTATTTTAATCGCCAATGTACAGTCTCTTGACAACAAAGTAGACGAAATCCGATCGAGGTTGCCTTTCAGAGACATTCGAGACTGCAACGTTCTTTGCTTCACGGAAACATGGCTCACTCAGGACACGTTATCAGAGTCGGTACAGCCACCTGGTTTCTCCACGCATCGCGCCAGAAACAAACATCTCTCTGGTAAGAAGAAGGGCGGGGTGTGTGTCTTATGATTAACGAGACGTGGTGTGATCATAACAACATACAGGAACTCAAGTCCTTTTGTTCACCTGACATAGAATTCTTACAATCAAATGCAGACCGTGATTATCTACCAAGAGAATTCTCTTCGATTATAATCACAGCCGTGTACATCCCCCTCAAGCTGATACATCGACGGCACTGAAAGAAATTCATCGGACTCTATGTAAACTGGAAACCACATATCCTGAGGCTGCATTTATTGTGGCTGGGGATTTTAATAAGGCTAATTTAAGAACAAGGCTCCCGAAATTTTACCAGCATATCGAATGTGCCACCCGGGCTGGTAAAATCCTGGACCACTGTTATTCCAACTTCCGTGATGCATACAAGGCTATTCTCCGCCCTCCTTTCGACAAGTCTGACCATGACTCCATTTTGTTGCTCCCAGCCTACAAACAGAAACTAAAACAGGAAACGCCCGTTCTCAGGTCTGTTCAACGCTGGTCCGACCAATCTGATTCCATGCTGCAAGATTGCTTCGAGCACGTGGACTGGGATATGTTCCGATAGCATCTGACAACAACATTGATGTATACGCTGATTCGTGAGCGAGTTTATTAGCAAATGCATTGGTGATGTTGTACCCATAGCAAATATCAAAACCTTCCCCAACCAGAAACCATGGATTGATGGCAGCATTCGCAAAACTGAAAGCGCGAACCACTGCTTTAACCAGGTAAAGGCTACCGGAAACATGACTGAATACAAACAGTGCAGCTACTCCCTCCGCAAGGCAATCAAACAAGCTAAGCGTCAATATAGAGACAAAGTAGAGTCACAATTCAATGGCTCAGACACAAGAGGAATGTGGCAGGGTCTACAGTCAATCACGGACTACAAAAAGAAAAACCAGCCCGTCGCGGACCATGGCGTCCTGCTCCCAGACAAACTAAACAACTTCTTTGCTCGCTTTGAGGACAATACAGTGCCACCGACACGCGACCGCTACCAAAACCTGCGGTGTCACCACCTTCACGCAGCCAATGTGAGAAAAACATTTAAATGTGTTAACCCTGCATAGGCTGCCGGCCCAGATGGCATCTGGCCGTGGTCCTCAGAGTACATGCGCAGACCAGCTGGCTGGTGTGTTTACGGACATATTCAATCAGTCCCTATCCCGGTCTGCTGTTCCCACATGCTTCAAGAGGGCCACCATTGTTCCTGTTCCCAAGAAAGCTAAGGTGACTGAGCTAAATGACTATCGCCCGTAGCACTCACTTCCGTCATCATGAAGTGCTTTGAGAGATTAGTCAAGGATCATATCACCTCCATCCTGCCAGACACCCTGGACCCACTCCAATTTGCTTACCGTCCCAATAGGGTCCACAGACGACGCAATCGCAATCACACTGCATACTGCCCTAACCCATCTGGACAAGAGGAATACTTATGTAAGAATGCTGTTCATCGACTACAGCTCAGCATTTAACACCATAGTTCCTCCAAGCTCGTCATTAAGCTCGAGACCCTGGGTCTCGGACCCAGCCCTGTGCAACTGGGTCCTGACTTCCTGACGGGCCGGTCCCAGGTGGTGAGGGTAGGAAACAACATCTCCACCCCGCTGATCCTCAACACTGGGGCCCCACAAGGGTGCGTCAGCCCTCTCCTGTACTCCCTGTTTACCGCATGACTGCGTGGCCAAGCACGCATCCAACTCAATCATCAAGTTTGCTGGCGACACTACAGTGGTAGGCTTGATTACCAACAACGGACGAGGACGGCCTACAGAGAGAGGTGAGGGCCCTCGGAGTGTGGTGTCAGGAAAATAACCTCTCACTCCAATGTCAACAAAACAAAGGAGATGATCGTGGACTTCAGGAAACAGGAGAGGGAGCACCCCCTATCCACATCGAGGGGACAGTAGTGGAGAAGGTGGAAAAGTTTTAAGTTCCTCGTACACATCACGGACAAACTGAATTGGTCCACCCACACAGACAGCGTGGTGAAGAAGGCGCCAATAGCGCCTCTTCAACCTCAGGAGGCTGAAAGAAATTTGGCTTGTCACCAAAATCACTCACAAACTTTTACAGATGCACAATCGAGAGCATCCTGTCGGGCTGTATCACCGCCTGGTACGGCAACTGCTCCGCCCACAACCGTAAGGCTCTCCAGAGGGTAGTGAGGACTGCACAACGATCACCGGGGTTAAACTACCTGCCCTCCAGGACACCTACACCACCCGATGTCACAGAAAGGCCAAAAGATCATCAAGGACAACAACCACCCGAGCCACTGCCTATTCACCCCGCTATCATCCAGAAAGGCGAGGTCAGTACAGGTGCATCAAAGCTGGGACCGAGAGACTGAAAAACAGCTTCTACCTCAAGGCCATCAGACTGTTAAACAGCCATCACTAACATTGAGTGGCTGCTGCCAACATACTGACTTAAATCTCTAGCCACTTTATACATAGGAATTGGATGTAACAAATGTATCACTAGCCACTTTAAACAATTTTGTATATAATGTTTTACGTATCCGACATACTCATATCAAATGTATACACTGTACTCTAAACCATCTACTGTATCTTGCCTATGCTGCTCGGTCATCGACCCAAATCTCTAGCCACTTTAATAATTATAATTGGATGAAATAATGTATCACTAGCCACTTTAAACAATGCCATTTATATAATGTTTACATATCTACATTACTCATCTCATATATATGTGTATATACTGTACTCCATACCATCTACTGCATCTTGCCTATGCCGGTCAGCCATCGCTTCATCCATATATTTATATGTACATACTGTATTCATTCCTTTACTCTTGTGTGTATAAGGTAGTTGTTGTGAATTTGTTAGATTACTTGTTAGATACTACTGCATGGTCGGAACTAGAAGCACAAGCATTTCGCTACACTCGCATTAACATCTGCTAACCATGTGTATGTGACAAATAAAATTTGATTTGATTTGATTTGATTTGATTTATATCTCTCTCTCTCCACCTATCTCTCTTTCTCTCTCTTCAGAGAATAACACATGTGAATAATTTGTCTAACAAATTTTGGTTTTAGACGTTGTTCCTCCGTGCACACGGCTCCTCTAAAGCTGGAGGGCTTCGTTGGTTAGAGGTTTAAAGAAAAGCAAACAGATTAATTATCACTATCTCTACACACTGTGACCAGCCGGCTGGGCTAACAGGCCAAGGAAAGCAGGCGCTGAAATGTAACACCCTTACCTAAATTCGCATGCATCTGTCCATGTCTTCACCCCCCAACCCTCCTCTTCCTCCCCTCCCCTCCGCCCCGGGACCCTAGCCCCAGCGCAGCGTGGCCTTGAACACAGTCTTCGTTGTGTGTGTGTCGAGGCAGAGGGACCACCTGTGTGTTATGTCTCTGGAATAGAGTTACACGGAATCCAGCTCTGCAAATAACTCACTGAGAAGATCATTTTCCGCCACGTGCCGCTCGCTAGACAAAAGGTAAAATAAGAACAGATGATATCATTTCATTCCTCTCGTTCCCCTTCTTTCTCTCTGTTCTGGGATCAGGGTTCTTTCTTTCTTTTTCTTCAAATAAAGAGGGTGAGAGGACCTCTGTTGGAGGTCATGGAATAACAATAACCATAGTAGGAGAGCATCCATACAGGTCTAGTAGTGTTCGAGGAGTAGGGGGACACCACTCAGACATCTGCAGGTTTGGGGTCCTCAGAGATAACCCCGTATGTTCTGTTCTCCTCCCTGTAGAGGAGACAGATGCAGGTTTGGGGTCCTCAGAGACCAGGAACCCAGACTTCATCAAAGAAATTGGAAATACAGACATTGTCATCCTACAAGAAACATGGTATAGATGAGATGGACACACTGGTTGCCCTCTAGGTTACAGAGAGCTGGTAGTCCCATCCACCAAACTACCAGGTGTGAAACAGGGAAGAGACTCAGGGGGGGTATGCTAATTTGGTATGGAGCAGACGTAACCCACTCTATTATAATTAATCAAAACAGGAACATTTTACATCGGTCTAGAAATTAGTAAGGAGATTATCTCATCAGGGAGAAAAGTCCTCATGTGTTCTACCTATATCCCCCCACTAGAATCCTCATACTTTAATGTTCTTCCAATGTCTTTGATGAAGTCTGGGTTCCTGCCCTTTAGGCCAAATACCTTGGATATTCCAGGATGAGATAGTCAAGACTTTGTGTTCCATAGTGTCTAGTGTTGTTTTGGTGTGGTTTAGGCCCGGACCATCACAGTAGGTGTGAGCATGTTGAGCATCTGATGCGTACAGTACCTCTTAGGTCACAGCTTCTCCATCCTAGAGGGGGAGATCAACCATTTCCAGGCCCAGGGACATGTACTAGTCTGTGGCGACCTAAATGTCAGAACTGGACAAGAACCTGACACTCTCAGCACACAGGGGGACAAACCACCAACACAGTTGTGCAGGGGACTGGTGGGGGCGTCCGCTGCCATGGAGGGAGCATCTAAGTCCCCGGGAAATGTATGTTCCCTTGGACCGTCGGCAGTGAAAACTCCTTTGAATCTGCTGGGGACTCGAATGCTATTAATTGCATAATCTGCCACATGTTCATAGTTGTCACGGGGGAAAGGTCTGATGAATACCTTCATTAGTGAAAAATGTATTGAACTTGACGCAGCTAAATAAAATATTATCACTCTTCATGAAGAAATAAAACATTGAACTGAATAAGGATTCTGTGAGACTATCGGCATCTTTCAATGCTTCCTATCAAAACATCCAAGAGGATCATAATTGGACCCTTCCTGGACTATAATAATATATCAATATCCCCCACTGCACACCTCTACCAGCTTGAACAAGAAAATGGCTGCTCATTGTTGGACTCCAGGTGAGCGTAAATGAATGCGTGTCGGAACCAGAAAGAAGGAGAAGAATCGTTCTCGGCACCTGCCTTCTTCCCCCGGGTCCGGACTTAAGACTTTGAAATTGTTTTGAGCCCCTGCACCAGCTGTCTTCTGCCGGGGGCTTGGGTGTTCCCTCCATGGCTGTGGATGGCCCTCCTGCTACCTCTCCCTGTCCTAGTCAGTCAACTGCCTGGGCACAGCCTGGACCACCGCAGCCCCCCCTCCGCTGGGCCGTGCTCTCTGGATCAGAGCTCTCTTTGGCTGTTGTGGCCTGCACGCAGCCGGCGTCTCAGCAGCCCTCTTCTCAGGTGAGTTCTGTGGCTCTGGCCTCGCAATCTGCTTTGGAACACGGCAGAGGACGGATCATTCCAGCTATTGTGATAGGGAGTTCGATGTTGAGGCATATATCTGTACCTGGGATGTCACCAGGTTGCTTCCCGAAGCTGTGAGTCAGTCACCAGGGGGCTGATACTGTCATAGTTCAGATTTATACTGCTAGCACTGAGGTGGTGTGTCCTAGGAGCACTAATAAAAATAACCTGAGCATGTCTACCTCTGCTAAGCTTGTCAGTAAAGCAAGAAACACAATCAAGCATCGCAGAAGTGTTAAAAAGAGCCCACGTTAACATATGTAGCCTAAGAAACAAGGTTCATGAAATCAATAATCTGTAGTAACAGATGACATTCATATTCTGACCATCTCTGAAACTCACTTAGATAATACCTATGATAATACAGTGGTAGCAATACATGGTTATAAGAAAATACAGAAATTCCATAGGTGGAGGTGTTGCTGTTTATATTCAGAACCACATTGCTGTAAAGCTTAGAGAGGATCTCATGTTAAATACTGTTGAAGTAATATGGCTACAGGTTCATCTGCCTCACCTAAAGCCCATTCTGGTGGGAAGCTGCTATAGACCACCAAGTGCTAACAGTCAGTATATGGATAATATATGTGAAACGCTTGATAATGTATGTGATATCAATAGAGAGGTATATTTTCTGGGTGATAAAAATGTTGACTGATATTGCCAACTACTTTAATGATTTTTTTAATTGGCAAGATGAGCAAACTTTGGAATAACATGCCAACAACAAACGCTGACACTACACATCCAAGTATATCGGACCAAATTATGAAAGACAAGCACTGTCATTTTAAATGATTGCTGTCTATTCAACAATGACAAGCCACCGGGGTCTGACATCTTAGATGGAAAATTACTGAGGATGACAATATTGCCGCTCCGATTTGCCATATCTTAAATTTAAGCCTACTAGAAAGCATGTGTCCTCAGGCCTGGAGGGAAGCAAAAGTCATTCCCCTACCTAAGAATAGTAAAGCCCCCTTTACTGGCTCAAATGGCCTACTGATCAGCCTGTTACTAAGCCTTAGTAAACTTCTGGAAACAATTGTGTTTGACCAGATACAATGCTTTTTTACAGTAAACAAATAGACAACAGACTTTCAGCATGCTTATAGGGAAGGACATTCAACAAGCACAGCACCTACACAACTGACCGATGATTGGCTGAGAGAAATTAATGATAAAAATAATGTGGGAGCTGTTTTGTTAGACTTCAGTGCGGCATTTGACATTATTGATCAGTCTGTTACTGGAAAAACGTATGTTATGGCTTTACACCACCTGCTATATTGTGGATAAGGAGTTGCCTGTCCAACAGATCACAGAGTGTCACGGTCTTCAGGTGGAGCGGACCAAGACGCAGTGAGGGTTCCAGTATACATACCTTATTTAAAGTGCAAACTGGAAAAAACAATAAACAATGAAACAAACCGTCCCGCAGGTGTGGCACACACAGGTACACACACAGGTACACACACACAAATGAAAACAATAGCCCACAAGGCAAGTGGGGCAGGGAACCAACTTAAATAGGATTCCCAATTAGAGCTGCCTGAACAGCTGCCTCTAATTGGGAACCCAAACCAACCAACATAGAAATATAACCATAGAACCAAAAACACCCCTGATCACGTCCTGACCAAAAGGGCTATCTATGGCCAGGACGTGACAGTCCCCCCCAAAGGTGTGGACTACGACCGCACCCAAAAGTCACTGGGAGGGTCTATCGACCCACCCGACCAGGCTGGGGCGACACCCAAGAGGCCTGGTGCGTGAAGCAGGCACAGTACGTATCAGGCTGGGACAACATCCTAGAGACCTGGTGCGTGAAGCGAGAACAGGACGTACCAGGCTGGGACGACATCCTAGAGGCCTGGTGCGTGGAACAGGAACAGTCCGTGCCGGTCTCTCGATGCGCACAGGGGACCTGATGCGTGGAGCAGGGACAGGACATGCCGGACTCTCGATGCGCACAGGGGACCTGATGCATGGAGCAGGAACAGGACGTGCCGGGCACTCAATGCGTGCAGGGGACCTGATGCGTGGAGCAGGAACAGGCCGTGCCGGGTTCTGAATACGCACAGGGGACCTGGTGCGTGGAGCAGGGACAGGACGTGCCGGGCTCTCGATGCGCACAGGGGACCTGGTGCGTGGAGCAGGGACGTGCCGGGCACTTGATGCGCACAGGGGACCTGATGCGTGGAGCAGGGACAGGACGTGCCGGGCTCTGGATGCGCACACAGGGGACCTTCAGACTACCTCCTCAACACTGTCAATATCTGAAGAGAGAGGATTACCTCCTCATCACCATCACTATCTGAAGAGAGAGGATTACCTCCTCATCACCGTCACTAACTGAAGAGAGAGGATTACCTCCTCATCTTCGTCACTATCTGAAGAGAGAGGACTACCTCCTCATCACCGTAAGTATATGAAGAGAGAGGATTACCTCCTCATCACCGTCACAATCTGACGAGAGAGGACTACCTCCTCATCACGGTCACTATCTGAAGAGAGAGGATTACCTCCTCATCACCTTCACTATCTGAAGAGAGAGGATTACCTCCTTATCACCGTCACTATCTAAAGAGAGAGGTCTAGCTCCTCATCACCATCACTAGTCACTAGATAGTGACCTCATGAATATCAACTTCCGGCGCCGACAGAGATGGCAGCCTCACTTCACGTTCTCAGGAAACCATGCAGTATTTTGTTTTTTTATGTTTTACTTCTTACATTGTTACCCCGGGAAATATTAAGTTTTATTACATACAACCGGGAGGAACTATTGGATATAAGAGCAACGTCAACTTACCAACATTACGACCAGGAATACGAGTTTCCCGAAGAGGATTCTCTGTTTGTTACCCCAGCCAGGACAATAGACTGGATAGCACCCGGCGACTCAAAACAACGGCGGCACCGGAGAAGAGGGAAACGTGCCGGTCTTTTGGTCAAGCTACGTCGGACGGGCGCATCGTGCACCTCTCCGAGTATTTTAATCGCCAATGTACAATCTCTTGACAACAAAGTAGACGGAAATCAGATCAAGGGTTGCCTTTCAGAGAGACATCCGAGACTGCAACGTTCTTTGCTTCACGGAAACATGGCTCACTCAGGACACGTTATCGGAGTCGGTACAGCCACCTGGCTTCTCCACGCATCGCGCCCGACAGAAACAAACTTCTATCTGGTAAGAAGAAGGGTGGGGTGTGTATCTTATGATTAACGAGACGTGGTGTGATCATAACAACATACAGGAACTCAAGTCCTTTTGTTCACCTGACATAGAATTCCTTACAATCAAATGCAGACCGCATTATCTACCAAGAGAATTCTCCTCGATTATAATCACAGCTGTGTACATCCCCCCTCAAGCTGACACATCGACGGCACTGAAAGAAATTCATCGGACTCTATGTAAACTGGAAACCACATATCCTGAGGCTGCATTTATTGTGGATGGGGATATTAATAAGGCTAATTTAAGAACAAGGCTCCCGAAATTTTACCAGCATATCGAATGTGCCACTCGGGCTGGTAAAAACCTGGATCACTGTTATTCCAACTTCCGTGATGCATACAAGGCTATTCTTCGTCCTCCTTTCGGCAAGTCTGACCATGACTCCATTTTGTTGCTCCCAGCCTACAAACAGAAACTAAAACAGGAAACGCCCGTTCTCAGGTCTGTTCAACGCTGGTCCGACCAATCTGATTCCATGCTGCAAGATTGCTTCGAGCACGTGGACTGGGATATGTTCCGGATAGCATCGGACAACAACATTGATGTATATGCTGATTCGGTGAGCGAGTTTATTAGCAAGTGCATTGGTGATGTTGTGCCCATAGCAAATATTAAAACCTTCCCCAACCAGAAACCGTGGATTGATGGCAGCATTAGCGCCAAAACTGAAAGCGCGAACCACTGCTTTAACCAGGGTAAGGCTACCGAAACATGACTGAATACAAACAGTGTAGCTATTCCCTCCGCAAGGCAATCAAACAAGCTAAGCGTCAATATAGAGACAAAGTAGAGTCACAATTCAACGGCTCAGACACAAGAGGAATGTGGCAGGGTCTACAGTCAATCACGGACTACAAAAAGAAAACCAGCCCGTTGCGGACCATGACGTCCTGCTCCCAGACAAACTAAACAACTTCTTTGCTCGCTTTGAGGACAATACAGTGCCACCGACACGGCCCGCTACCAAAACCTGCGGGCTCATCTTCACCGCAGCCAATGTGAGAAAAACATTTAAATGTGTTAACCCTCGCAAGGCTGCCGGCCCAGATGGCATCCTGGTCGTGTCCTCAGAGCATGCGCAGACCAGCTGGCTGGTGTGTTTACGGACATATTCAATCAGTCCCTATCCCAGTCTGCTGTTCCCACATGCTTCAAGAGGGCCACCATTGTTCCTGTTCCCAAGAAAGCTAAGGTGACTGAGCTAAATGACTATCGCCCGTAGCACTCACTTCCGTCATCATGAAGTGCTTTGAGAGATTAGTCAAGGATCATATCACCTCCATCCTGCCAGACACCCTGGACCCACTCCAATTTGCTTACCGTCCCAATAGGTCCACAGGCAGCGCTTAATCGCAATCACACTGCATACTGCCCTAACCCATCTGGACAACAGGAATACTTATGTAAGAATGCTGTTCATCGACTACAGCTCAGCATTTAACACCATAGTTCCCTCCAAGCTCGTAATTAAGCTCGAGACCCTGGGTCTCAACCCAGCCCTGTGCAACTGGGTCCTGGACTTCCTGGACGGGCCGGTCCCAGGTGGTGAGGGTAGGAAACAACATCTCCACCCCGCTGATCCTCAACACTGGGGCCCCACAAGTGCGTTCTCAGCCCTCTCCTGTACTCCCTGTTTACCCATGACTGCGTGGCCAAGCACGCATCCAACTCAATCATCAAGTTTGCTGGCGACACTACAGTGGTAGGCTTGATTACCAACAACGACGAGACGGCCTACAGAGAGGAGGTGAGGGCCCTCGGAGTGTGGTGTCAGGAAAATAACCTCTCACTCAATGTCAGTAAAACAAAGGAGATGATCGTGGACTTCAGGAAACAGGAGAGGGAGCACCCCCCTATCTACATCGAGGGGACAGTAGTGGAGAAGGTGGAAAGTTTTAAGTTCCTCGGCGTACACATCACGGACAAACTGAATTGGTCCACCCACACAGACAGCGTGGTGAAGAAGGCGCAACAGCGCCTCTTCAACCTCAGGAGGCTGAAGAAATTCGGCTTGTCACCAAAATCACTCACAAACTTTTACAGATGCACAATCGAGAGCATCCTGTCGGGCTGTATCACCGCCTGGTACGGCAACTGCTCC
The DNA here is from genome assembly GCA_030435695.1 of Brachymystax lenok tsinlingensis. NCBI lineage: Eukaryota > Metazoa > Chordata > Actinopteri > Salmoniformes > Salmonidae > Brachymystax > Brachymystax lenok. The sequence continues at coordinate 1,184,536 of CM059789.1, forward strand.
GCCCACAACCGTAAGGCTCTCCAGAGGGTAGTGAGGACTGCACAGCGCATCACCGAGGGTAAACTACCTGCTCTTCAGGACACCTACACCACCCGATGTCACAGGAAGGCCAAAAAGATCATCAAGGACAACAACCACCCGACAACCAGCCACTGCCTGTTCACCCCGCTATCATCCAGAAGGCGAGGTCAGTACAGGTGCATCAAAGCTGGGACCGAGAGACTGAAAAACAGCTTCTACCTCAAGGCCATCAGACTGTTAAACAGCCATCACTAACATTGAGTGGCTGCTGCCAACATACTGACTTAAATCTCTAGCCACTTTAAACATAGGAATTGGATGTAACAATGTATCACTAGCCACTTTAAACAATTGTGTATATAATGTTTACGTATCCGACATACTCATATCAAATGTATACACTGTACTCTAAACCATCTACTGAATCTTGCCTATGCCGTTCGGCCATCGACCCAAATCTCTAGCCACTTTAATAATTATAATTGGATGAAATAATGTATCACTAGCCACTTTAAACAATGCCATTCATATAATGTTTACATATCTTATATTACTCATCTCATATATATATATGTGTATATACTGTACTCCATTCCATCTACTGCATCTTGCCTATGCCGGTCAGCCATCGCTCATCCATATATTTATATGTACATACTCGTATTCATTCCTTTACTCTTGTGTGTATAAGGTAGTTGTTGTGAATTTGTGAGATTACTTGTTAGATACTACTGCATGGTCGGAACTAGAAGCAGAAGCATTTCGCTACACTCGCATTAACATCTGCTAACCATGTGTATGTGACCAATAAAATTTGATTTGATTTGAATTCATGTGGAGGTCATATCTGAAGAGAGAGGACTACCTCATCATCACCGTCACTATCTGAAGAGAGAGGATTACCTCCTCATCACCGTCACTATCTGACGAGAGAGGACAACCTCCTCATCATCGTCACTATCTGAAGAGAGAGGATTACCTCCTCCACATATAATCTATCTGAAGAGAGATGATTACCTCCTCCTCATAGAATCTATCTGAAGAGAGAGGACTACCTCTTCATCACCGTCATAATCTGAAGAGAGAGGATTACCTCTTCATCACCGTCATAATCTGAAGAGAGAGGATTACCTCCTCATCACCGTCAGTATCTGAAGAGAGAAGATTACCTCCTCATCACCGTCACTATCTGAAGAGAGAGGACTACCTCCTCATCACCGTCACTATCTGAAGAGAGAAGATTACCTCCTCATCACAGAATCTATATGAAGAGAGAGGATTCCCTCCTCATCACCGTCACAATCTGAAGAGAGAGGATTACATCCTCATCACCGTCACTATCTAAAGAGAGAGGATTACCTCCTCATCACCGTTACTAACTGAAGAGAGAGGATTACCTCCTCATCACCGTCACAATCTGAAGAGAGAGAATTACCTCCTCATCACCGTCACTATCTGAAGAGAGAGGATTACCTCCTCATCACCGTCACTATCTGAATAGAGAGGATTACATCCTCATCACCGTCACTATCTGAAGAGAGAGGATTACCTCCTCATCACCGTCACTATCTGAAGAGGGAGGACTACCTCATCATCACCGTCACAATCTGAAGAGAGAGGATTACATCCTTATCACTGTCACTATCTAAAGAGAGAGGATTACCTCCTCATCACCGTTACTAACTGAAGAGAGAGGATTACCTCGTCATCACCGTCACTATCTGAAGAGAGAGGATTACCTCCTCATCACCGTCACTATCTGAAGAGAGAGGATTACCTCCACATCACCGTCACTATCTGAAGAGAGAGGATTACCTCCTCATCACCGTAAGTATATGAAAAGAGAGGACTACCTCATCATCACATTCACTATCTGAAGAGAGAGGATTACCTCCTCATCACCGTGAGTATATGAAAAGAGAGGACTACCTCATCATCACATTTACTATCTGAAGAGAGAGGATTACCTCCTCATCACTGTCACTATCTGAAGAGAGAGGATTACATCCTCATCACCGTCCCAATCTGACTAGAGAGGACTACTTCCTCATCACGGTCACTATCTGAAGAGAGAGGATTACCTCCTCATCACCGTCATTATCTAAAGAGAGAGGTCTATCTCCTCATCACCATCACAAGTCACTAGATAGTGACCTCATGAGGAGGTCATATCTGAAGAGAGAGGATAACCTCATCATCACCGTCACTATCTGAAGACAGAGGATTACCTCCTCATCACCATCACTATCTGAAAAGAGAGGATTACCTCCTCATCACAGAATCTATCTGAAGAGAGAGGACTACCTCCTCATCACCGTCACAATCTGAAGAGAGAGGACATTCTCCTCAACACCGTCACTATCTGAAGAGAGAGGACTAACTCCTCATCACCGTGACTATCTGAAGAAAGAGGATTACCTCCTCATCACCGTCACTATCTGAAGAGAGAGAATTACCTACTCATCACCGTCACTATCTGAAGAGAGAGGATTACCTCCTCATCACCGTCACTATCTGAATAGAGAGGATTACATCCTCATCACCGTCACTATCTGAAGAGAGAGGATTACCTCCTCATCACAGTCACTATCTGAAGAGAGAGGACTACCTCCTCATCACCGTCACAATCTGAAGAGAGAGGATTACATCCTTATCACTGCCACTATCTAAAGAGAGAGGATTACCTCCTCATCACCGTTACTAACTGAAGAGAGAGGATTACCTCCTCATCACCGTCACTATCTGAAGAGAGAGGATTACCTCCTGATCACCGTAAGTATATGAAAAGAGAGGACTACCTCATCATCACATTCACTATCTGAAGAGAGAGGATTACCTCCTCATCACCGTTACAATCTGACGAGAGAGGACAACCTCCTCATCATCGTCACTATCTGAAGAGAGAGGATTACCTCCTCATCACCGTGAGTATATGAAAAGAGAGGACTACCTCATCATCACATTCACTATCTGAAGAGAGAGGATTACCTTCTCATCACTGTCACTATCTGAAGAGAGAGGATTACATCCTCATCACCGTCACAATCTGACGAGAGAGGACTTTCTCCTCATCACCGTCACTATCTGAAGAGAGAGGACTAACTCCTCATCACTGTCACTATCTGAAGAGAGAGGATTACATCCTCATCACCGTCACAATCTGACGAGAGAGGACTTTCTCCTCATCACCGTCACTATCTGAATAGAGAGGACTACATCCTCATCACCATCACTATCTGAAGAGAGAGGATTACCTCCTCATCACAGTCACTATCTGAAGAGAGAGGATTACCTCCTCATCACAGTCACTATCTGAAGAGAGAGGACTACCTCCTCATCACCGTCACAATCTGAAGAGAGAAGATTACATCCTTATCACTGCCACTATCTAAAGAGAGAGGATTACCTCCTCATCACCGTAAGTATATGAAAAGAGAGGACTACCTCATCATCACATTCACTATCTGAAGAGAGAGGATTACCTCCTCATCACCGTGAGTATATGAAAAGAGAGGACTACCTCATCATCACAATAACTATCTGAAGAGAGAGGATTACCTCCTCATCACTGTCACTATCTGAAGAGAGAGGACTAACTCCTCATCACCGTCACTATCTGAAGAAAGAGGATTACCTCCTCATCACCGTCACTATCTGAAGAGAGAAGACTACCTCCACAACACCGTCACTATCTGAAGAGAGAGGACTACCTCCTCATCACCGTCACTATCTGAAGAGAGAGGATTACCTCCTCATCACCATCACTATCTGAATAGAGAGGATTACATCCTCATCACCGTCACTATCTGAAGAGAGAGGATTACCTCCTCATCACCGTCACTATCTGAAGAGAGAGGATTACCTCCTCATCACCGTAAGTATATGAAAAGAGAGGACTACCTCATCATCACATTCACTATCTGAAGAGAGAGGATTACCTCCTCATCACCGTGAGTATATGAAAAGAGAGGACTACCTCATCATCACAATAACTATCTGAAGAGAGAGGATTACCTCCTCATCACTGTCACTATCTGAAGAGAGAGGACTAACTCCTCATCACCGTCACTATCTGAAGAAAGAGGACTACCTCCTCATCACCGTCACTATCTGAAGAGAGAGGATTACCTCCTCATCACCGTCACTATCTGAAGAGAGAGGATTACCTCCTCATCACCGTAAGTATATGAAAAGAGAGGACTACCTCATCATCACATTCACTATCTGAAGAGAGAGGATTACCTCCTCATCACCGTGAGTATATGAAAAGAGAGGACTACCTCATCATCACATTCACAATCTGAAGAGAGAGGACTTTCTCCTCATCACCGTCACTATCTGAAGAGAGAGGACTAACTCCTCATCACCATCACTATCTGAAGAAAGAGGATTACCTCCTCATCACCGTCACTATCTGAGAGAGAAGACTACCTCCACAACACCGTCACTATCTGAAGAGAGAGGACTACCTCCTCATCACCGTCACTATCTGAAGAGAGGACTACCTCCTCAACACCATCAATATCTGAAGAGAGAGGATTACCTCCTCATCACCGTCACTATCTGAAGAGAGAGGATTACCTCCTCATCACCGTAAGTATATGAAAAGAGAGGACTACCTCATCATCACATTCACTATCTGAAGAGAGAGGATTACCTCCTCATCACTGTCACTATCGGAAGAGAGAGGATTACCTCCTCATCACCGTCACAATCTGACGAGAGAGGACTACTTCCTCATCACGGTCACAATCTGAAGAGAGAGGATTACCTCCTCATCACCGTCATTATCTAAAGAGAGAGGTCTAGCTCCTCATCACCATCACAAGTCACTAGATAGTGACATCATGAGGAGGTCATATCTGAAGAAAGAGGATTACCTCCACATCACCGTCACTATCTGAAGAGAGAGGATTACCTCCTCATCACCGTACGTATATGAAAAGAGAGGACTACCTCATCATCACATTCACTATCTGAAGAGAGAGGATTACCTCCTCATCACCGTGAGTATATGAAAAGAGAGGACTACCTCATCATCACATTCACTATCTGAAGAGAGAGGATTACCTCCTCATCACTGTCACTATCTGAAGAGAGAGGATTACATCCTCATCACCGTCCCAATCTGACTAGAGAGGACTACTTCCTCATCACGGTCACAATCTGAAGAGAGAGGATTACCTCCTCATCACCGTCATTATCTAAAGAGAGAGGTCTAGCTCCTCATCACCATCACAAGTCACTAGATAGTGACCTAATGAGGAGGTCATATCTGAAGAGAGAGGATAACCTCATCATCACTGTCACTATCTGAAGACAGAGGATTACCTCCTCATCACCATCACTATCTGAAAAGAGAGGATTACCTCCTCATCACAGAATCTATCTGAAGAGAGAGGACTACCTCCTCATCACCGTCACAATCTGAAGAGAGGACATTCTCCTCAACACCGTCACTATCTGAAGAGAGAGGACTAACTCCTCATCACCGTGACTATCTGAAGAAAGAGGATTACCTCCTCATCACCGTCACTATCTGCAGAGAGAGAATTACCTACTCATCACCGTCACTATCTGAAGAGAGAGGATTACCTCCTCATCACCGTCACTATCTGAATAGAGAGGATTACATCCTCATCACCGTCACTATCTGAAGAGAGAGGATTACCTCCTCATCACAGTCACTATCTGAAGAGAGGACTACCTCCTCATCACCGTCACAATCTGAAGAGAGGATTACATCCTTATCACTGCCACTATCTAAAGAGAGAGGATTACCTCCTCATCACCGTTACTAACTGAAGAGAGAGGATTACCTCCTCATCACCGTCACTATCTGAAGAGAGAGGATTACCTCCTCATCACCGTAAGTATATGAAAAGAGAGGACTACCTCATCATCACATTCACTATCTGAAGAGAGAGGATTACCTCCTCATCACCGTTACAATCTGACGAGAGAGGACAACCTCCTCATCATCGTCACTATCTGAAGAGAGAGGATTACCTCCTCATCACCGTGAGTATATGAAAAGAGAGGACTACCTCATCATCACATTCACTATCTGAAGAGAGAGGATTACCTCCTCATCACTGTCACTATCTGAAGAGAGAGGATTACATCCTCATCACCGTCACAATCTGACGAGAGAGGACTTTCTCCTCATCACCGTCACTATCTGAAGAGAGAGGACTAACTCCTCATCACCGTCACTATCTGAAGAAAGAGAATTACCTCCTCATCACCGTCACTATCTGAAGAGAGAGAATTACCTCCTCATCACTGTCACTATCGGAAGAGAGAGGATTACCTCCTCATCACCATCACTATCTGAATAGAGAGGATTACATCCTCATCACCATCACTATCTGAAGAGAGAGGATTACCTCCTCATCACAGTCACTATCTGAAGAGAGAGGACTACCTCCTCATCACCGTCACAATCTGAAGAGAGAGGATTACATCCTTATCACTGCCACTATCTAAAGAGAGAGGATTACCTCCTCATCACCGTAAGTATATGAAAAGAGAGGACTACCTCATCATCACATTCACTATCTGAAGAGAGAGGATTACCTCCTCATCACCGTGAGTATATGAAAAGAGAGGACTACCTCATCATCACAATAACTATCTGAAGAGAGAGGATTACCTCCTCATCACTGTCACTATCTGAAGAGAGAGGACTAACTCCTCATCACCGTCACTATCTGAAGAAAGAGGATTACCTCCTCATCACCGTCACTATCTGAAGAGAGAAGACTACCTCCACAACACCGTCACTATCTGAAGAGAGAGGACTACCTCCTCATCACCGTCACTATCTGAAGAGAGAGGATTACCTCCTCATCACCATCACTATCTGAATAGAGAGGATTACATCCTCATCACCGTCACTATCTGAAGAGAGAGGATTACCTCCTCATCACCGTCACTATCTGAAGAGAGAGGATTACCTCCTCATCACCGTCACTATCTGAAGAGAGAGGATTACCTCCTCATCACCATCACTATCTGAAGAGAGAGGATTACCTCCTCATCACCGTAAGTATATGAAAAGAGAGGACTACCTCATCATCACATTCACTATCTGAAGAGAGAGGATTACCTCCTCATCACCGTGAGTATATGAAAAGAGAGGACTACCTCATCATCACAATAACTATCTGAAGAGAGAGGATTACCTCCTCATCACTGTCACTATCTGAAGAGAGAGGACTAACTCCTCATCACCGTCACTATCTGAAGAAAGAGGACTACCTCCTCATCACCGTCACTATCTGAAGAGAGAGGATTACCTCCTCATCACCGTCACTATCTGAAGAGAGAGGATTACCTCCTCATCACCGTAAGTATATGAAAAGAGAGGACTACCTCATCATCACATTCACTATCTGAAGAGAGAGGATTACCTCCTCATCACCGTGAGTATATGAAAAGAGAGGACTACCTCATCATCACATTCACAATCTGAAGAGAGAGGACTTTCTCCTCATCACCGTCACTATCTGAAGAGAGAGGACTAACTCCTCATCACCGTCACTATCTGAAGAAAGAGGATTACCTCCTCATCACCGTCACTATCTGAAGAGAGAAGACTACCTCCACAACACCGTCACTATCTGAAGAGAGAGGACTACCTCCTCATCACCGTCACTATCTGAAGAGAGAGGACTACCTCCTCAACACCATCAATATCTGAAGAGAGAGGATTACCTCCTCATCACCGTCACTATCTGAAGAGAGAGGATTACCTCCTCATCACCGTAAGTATATGAAAAGAGAGGACTACCTCATCATCACATTCACTATCTGAAGAGAGAGGATTACCTCCTCATCACTGTCACTATCTGAAGAGAGAGGATTACCTCCTCATCACCGTCACAATCTGACGAGAGAGGACTACTTCCTCATCACGGTAACAATCTGAAGAGAGAGGATTACCTCCTCATCACCGTCATTATCTAAAGAGAGAGGTCTAGCTCCTCATCACCATCACAAGTCACTAGATAGTGACCTCATGAGGAAGTCATATCTGAAGAGAGGATTACCTCATCATCACCGTCACTATCTGAAGACAGAGGATTACCTCCTCATCACCACCACTACCTGAAAAGAGAGGATTACCTCCTCATCACAGAATCTATCTGAAGAGAGAGGACTACCTCCTCATCACCGTCACAATCTGAAGAGAGAGGACTTTCTCCTCATCACCGTCACTATCTGAAGAGAGAGGACTAACTCCTCATCACCGTCACTATCTGAAGAAAGAGGATTACCTCCTCATCACCGTCACTATCTGAAGACAGAGAATTACCTCCTCATCACCGTCACTATCTGAAGAGAGAGGATTACCTCCTCATCACCATCACTATCTGAATAGAGAGGATTACCTCCTCATCACAGTCACTATCTGAAGAGAGATTACTACCTCCTCATCACCGTCACAATCTGAAGAGAGAGGATTACATCCTTATCACTGCCACTATCTAAAGAGAGAGGATTACCTCCTCATCACCGTTACTATCTGAAGAGAGAGGATTACCTCCTCATCACCGTCACTATCTGAAGAGAGAGGATTACCTCCTCATCACCGTCACTATCTGAAGAGAGAGGATTACCTCCTCATCACCGTAAGTATATGAAAAGAGAGGACTACCTCATCATCACATTCACTATCTGAAGAGAGAGGATTACCTCCTCATCACTGTCACTATCTGAAGAGAGAGGATTACCTCCTCATCACCGTCACAATCTGACGAGAGAGGACAACCTCCTCATCATCGTCACTATCTGAAGAGAGAGGATTACCTCCTCATCACCGTGAGTATATGAAAAGAGAGGACTACCTCATCATCACATTCACTATCTGAAGAGAGAGGATTACCTCATCATTGTCACTATCTGAAGAAAGAGGATTACCTCCTCATCACCGTCACTATCTGAAGAGAGAAGACTACCTCCACAACACCGTCACTATCTGAAGAGAGAGGACTACCTCTTCATCACCGTCACTATCTGAAGAGAGAGGACCACCTCCTCAACACCATCAATATCTGAAGAGAGAGGATTACCTCCTCATCACATTCACTATATGAAGAGAGAGTATTACCTCCTCATCACTGTCACTATCTGAAGAGAGAGGATTACCTCCTCATCACCGTCACATTCTGACGAGAGAGGACTACTTCCTCATCACGGTCACAATCTGAAGAGAGAGGATTACCTCCTCATCACCGTCATTATCTAAAGAGAGAGGTCTAGCTCCTCATCACCATCACAAGTCAATAGATAGTGACCTCATGAGGAGGTCATATCTGAAGAGAGAGGATAACCTCATCATCACCGTCACTATCTGAAGAAAGAAGACTAACTCCTCATCACCGTCACTATCTGAAGAAAGAGGATTACCTCCTCATCACCGTCACTATCTGAAGAGAGAGAATTACCTCCTCAACACCGTCACTATATGAAGAGAGAGGATTACCTCCTCATCACCATCCCTATCTGAATAGAGAGGATTACATCCTCATCACCGTCACTATCTGAAGAGAGAGGATTACCTCCTCATCACAGTCACTATCTGAAGAGAGAGGACTACCTCCTCATCACCGTCACAATCTGAAGAGAGAGGATTACATCCTTATCACTGCCACTATCTAAAGAGAGAGGATTACCTCCTCATCACCGTTACTAACTGAAGAGAGAGGATTACCTCCTCATCACCGTCACTATCTGAAGAGAGAGGATTACCTCCTCATCACCATCACTATCTGAAGAGAGAGGATTACCTCCTCATCACCGTCACTAACTGAAGAGAGAGGATTACCTCCTCATCATCGTCACTATCTGAAGAGAGAGGACTACCTCATCATCACATTCACTATCTGAAGAGAGAGGATTACCTCCTCATCACCGTGAGTATATGAAAAGAGAGGACTACCTCATCATCACAATAACTATCTGAAGAGAGAGGATTACCTCCTCATTACTGTCACTAAATGAAGAAAGAGGATTACCTCCTCATCATCGTCACTATCTGAAGAGAGAGGATTACCTCCTCATCACTGTCACTAACTGAAGAAAGAGGATTACCTCATCACCGTCACTATCTGAAGAGAGAGGATTACCTCCTCATCACTGTCACTATCTGAAGAGAGAGGATTACATCCTCATCACCGTCACAATCTGATGAGAGAGGACTACCTCATCACGGTCACTATCTGAAGAGAGAGGATTACCTCCTCATCACCGTCATTATCTAAAGAGAGAGGTCTAGCTCCTCATCACCATCACTAGTCACTAGATAGTTACCTCATGAGGAGGTCATATCTGAAGAGAGAGGATTACCTCCTCATCACCGTCACTATCTGAAGAGAGAGAATTACCTCCTCATCACCGTCACTATCTGAAGAGAGAGAATTACCTCCTCATCACCATCACTATCTGAATAGAGAGGATTACATCCTCATCACCGTCACTATCTGAAGAGAGAGGATTACCTCCTCATCACAGTCACTATCTGAAGAGAGAGGACTACCTCCTCATCACCGTCACAATCTGAAGAGAGAGGATTACATCCTTATCACTGCCACTATCTGAAGAGAGAGGATTACCTCCTCATCACTGTCACTAACTGAAGAAAGAGGATTACCTCATCACAATAACTATCTGAAGAGAGAGGATTACCTCCTCATTACTGTCACTAAATGAAGAAAGAGGATTACCTCCTCATCATCGTCACTATCTGAAGAGAGAGGATTACCTCCTCATCACTGTCACTAACTGAAGAAAGAGGATTACCTCATCACCGTCACTATCTGAAGAGAGAGGATTACCTCCTCATCACCGTCACTATCTGAAGAGAGAGAATTACCTCCTCATCACCGTCACTATCTGAAGAGAGAGAATTACCTCCTCATCACCATCACTATCTGAATAGAGAGGATTACATCCTCATCACCGTCACTATCTGAAGAGAGAGAATTACCTCCTCATCACCGTCACTATCTGAAGAGAGAATTACCTCCTCATCACCATCACTATCTGAATATAGAGGATTACATCCTCATCACCGTCACTATCTGAAGAGAGGACTACCTCCTCATCACCGTCACTATCTGAAGAGAGGATTACATCCTTATCACTGCCACTATCTAAAGAGAGGATTACCTCCTCATCACCGTTACTAACTGAAGAGAGAGGATTACCTCCTCATCACCGTCACTATCTGAAGAGAGAGGATTACCTCCTCATCACCGTCACTATCTAAAGAGAGAGGATTACCTCCTCATCACCGTCACTATCTGAAGAGAGAGGATTACCTCCTCATCACCGTAAGTATATGAAAAGAGAGGACTACCTCATCATCACATTCACTATCTGAAGAGAGGATTACCTCCTCATCACCGTGAGTATATGAAAGAGAGGACTACCTCATCATCACAATAACTATCTGAAGAGAGAGGATTACCTCCTCATCACTGTCACTATCTGAAGAGAGAGGACTAACTCCTCATCACTGTCACTATCTGAAGAAAGAGGATTACCTCCTCATCACCGTCACTATCTGAAGAGAGAAGACTACCTCCACAACACCGTCACTATCTGAAGAGAAAGGACTACCTCTTCATCACCGTCACTATCTGAAGAGAGAGGACTACCTCATCATCACATTCACTATATGAAGAGAGAGGATTACCTCCTCATCACTGTCACTATCTGAAGAGAGAGGATTACATCCTCATCACCGTCCCAATCTGACTAGAGAGGACTACGTCCTCATCACGGTCACAATCTGAAGAGAGAGGATTACCTCCTCATCAACGTCATTATCTAAAGAAAGAGGATTACCTCATCACAATAACTATCTGAAGAGAGAGGATTACCTCCTCATTACTGTCACTAAATGAAGAAAGAGGATTACCTCCTCATCATCGTCACTATCTGAAGAGAGAGGATTACCTCCTCATCACTGTCACTAACTGAAGAAAGAGGATTACCTCATCACCGTCACTATCTGAAGAGAGAGGATTACCTCCTCATCACCGTCACTATCTGAAGAGAGAGAATTACCTCCTCATCACCGTCACTATCTGAAGAGAGAGAATTACCTCCTCATCACCATCACTATCTGAATAGAGAGGATTACATCCTCATCACCGTCACTATCTGAAGAGAGAGAATTACCTCCTCATCACCGTCACTATCTGAAGAGAGAGAATTACCTCCTCATCACCATCACTATCTGAATAGAGAGGATTACATCCTCATCACCGTCACTATCTGAAGAGAGAGGACTACCTCCTCATCACCGTCACTATCTGAAGAGAGAGGATTACATCCTTATCACTGCCACTATCTAAAGAGAGAGGATTACCTCCTCATCACCGTTACTAACTGAAGAGAGAGGATTACCTCCTCATCACCGTCACTATCTGAAGAGAGAGGATTACCTCCTCATCACCGTCACTATCTAAAGAGAGAGGATTACCTCCTCATCACCGTCACTATCTGAAGAGAGAGGATTACCTCCTCATCACCGTAAGTATATGAAAAGAGAGGACTACCTCATCATCACATTCACTATCTGAAGAGAGAGGATTACCTCCTCATCACCGTGAGTATATGAAAAGAGAGGACTACCTCATCATCACAATAACTATCTGAAGAGAGAGGATTACCTCCTCATCACTGTCACTATCTGAAGAGAGAGGACTAACTCCTCATCACTGTCACTATCTGAAGAAAGAGGATTACCTCCTCATCACCGTCACTATCTGAAGAGAGAAGACTACCTCCACAACACCGTCACTATCTGAAGAGAAAGGACTACCTCTTCATCACCGTCACTATCTGAAGAGAGAGGACTACCTCATCATCACATTCACTATATGAAGAGAGAGGATTACCTCCTCATCACTGTCACTATCTGAAGAGAGAGGATTACATCCTCATCACCGTCCCAATCTGACTAGAGAGGACTACGTCCTCATCACGGTCACAATCTGAAGAGAGAGGATTACCTCCTCATCAACGTCATTATCTAAAGAGAGAGGTCAAGCTCCTCATCACCATCACAAGTCACTAGATAGTGACCTCATGAGGAGGTCATATCTGACGAGAGAGGATTACCTCATCATCACCGTCACTATCTGAAGACAGAGGATTACCTCCTCATCACCATCACTATCTGAAAAGAGAGGATTACCTCCACATCACAGAATCTATCTGAAGAGAGAGGACTACCTCCTCATCACCGTCACTATCTGAAGAGAGAGGACTAACTCCTCATCACCGTCACTATCTGAAGAAAGAGGATTACCTCCTCATCACCGTCACTATCTGAAGAGAGAGAATTACCTCCTCATCACCGTCACTATCTGAAGAGAGAGGATTACCTCCTCATCACCATCACTATCTGAATAGAGAGGATTACATCCTCATCACCGTCACTATCTGAAGAGAGAGGATTACCTCCTCATCACAGTCACTATCTGAAGAGAGAGGACTACCTCCTCATCACCGTCACAATCTGAAGAGAGAGGATTACATCCTTATCACTGCCACTATCTAAAGAGAGAGGATTACCTCCTCATCACCGTTACTAACTGAAGAGAGAGGATTACCTCCTCATCACCGTCACTATCTGAAGAGAGAGGATTACCTCCTCATCACCGTCACTATCTGAAGAGAGAGGATTACCTCCTCATCACCGTCACTATCTGAAGAGAGAGGATTACCTCCTCATCACCGTAAGTATATGAAAAGAGGACTACCTCATCATCACATTCACTATCTGAAGAGAGAGGATTACCTCCTCATCACCGTGAGTATATGAAAAGAGAGGACTACCTCATCATCACATTCACTATCTGAAGAGAGAGGATTACCTCCTCATCACTGTCACTATCTGACTAGAGAGGACTACGTCCTCATCACGGTCACAATCTGAAGAGAGGATTACCTCATCACCGTCACTATCTGAAGAGAGAGGATTACCTCCTCATCACTGTCACTATCTGAAGAGAGAGGATTACATCCTCATCACCATCACAATCTGATGAGAGAGGACTACCTCATCACGGTCACTATCTGAAGAGAGAGGATTACCTCCTCATCACCGTCACTATCTGAAGACAGAGGATTACCTACTCATCACCGTCACAATCTGAAGAGAGGACTTTCTCCTCATCACCGTCACTATCTGAAGAGAGAGGACTAACTCCTCATCACCGTCACTATCTGAAGAGAGAGGATTACCTCCTCATCACCGTGAGTATATGAAAAGAGAGGACTACCTCATCATCACAATAACTATCTGAAGAGAGGATTACCTCCTCATCACTGTCACTATCTGAAGAGAGAGGACTAACTCCTCATCACTGTCACTATCTGAAGAAGAGGATTACCTCCTCATCACCGTCACTATCTGAAGAGAAGACTACCTCCACAACACCGTCACTATCTGAAGAGAAAGGACTACCTCTTCATCACCGTCACTATCTGAAGAGAGGACTACCTCATCATCACATTCACTATATGAAGAGAGGATTACCTCCTCATCACTGTCACTATCTGAAGAGAGGATTACATCCTCATCACCGTCCCAATCTGACTAGAGGACTACGTCCTCATCACGGTCACAATCTGAAGAGAGAGGATTACCTCCTCATCAGCGTCATTATCTAAAGAGAGAGGTCAAGCTCCTCATCACCATCACAGAAGTCACTAGATAGTGACCTCATGAGGAGGTCATATCTGACGAGAGAGGATTACCTCATCATCACCGTCACTATCTGAAGACAGAGGATTACCTCCTCATCACCATCACTATCTGAAAGAGAGGATTACCTCCACATCACAGAATCTATCTGAAGAGAGAGGACTACCTCCTCATCACCGTCACTATCTGAAGAGAGAGGACTAACTCCTCATCACCGTCACTATCTGAAGAGAGAGGATTACATCCTTATCACTGCCACTATCTAAAGAGAGAGGATTACCTCCTCATCACCGTTACTAACTGAAGAGAGAGGATTACCTCCTCATCACCGTCACTATCTGAAGAGAGAGGATTACCTCCTCATCACCGTCACTATCTGAAGAGAGAGGATTACCTCCTCATCACCGTCACTATCTGAAGAGAGAGGATTACCTCCTCATCACCGTAAGTATATGAAAAGAGAGGACTACCTCATCATCACATTCACTATCTGAAGAGAGAGGATTACCTCCTCATCACCGTGAGTATATGAAAAGAGAGGACTACCTCATCATCACATTCACTATCTGAAGAGAGAGGATTACCTCCTCATCACTGTCACTATCTGACTAGAGAGGACTACGTCCTCATCACGGTCACAATCTGAAGAGAGAGGATTACCTCATCACCGTCACTATCTGAAGAGAGAGGATTACCTCCTCATCACTGTCACTATCTGAAGAGAGAGGATTACATCCTCATCACCATCACAATCTGACTAGAGAGGACTACGTCCTCATCACGGTCACAATCTGAAGAGAGAGGATTACCTCCTCATCAGCGTCATTATCTAAAGAGAGAGGTCAAGCTCCTCATCACCATCACAAGTCACTAGATAGTGACCTCATGAGAGGTCATATCTGGCGAGAGAGGATTACCTCATCATCACCGTCACTATCTGAAGACAGAGGATTACCTCCTCATCACCATCACTATCTGAAAAGAGGATTACCTCCACATCACAGAATCTATCTGAAGAGAGGACTACCTCCTCATCACCGTCACTATCTGAAGAGAGGACTAACTCCTCATCACCGTCACTATCTGAAGAAGAGGATTACCTCCTCATCACCGTCACTATCTGAAGAGAGAAAATTACCTCCTCATCACCGTCACTATCTGAAGAGAGAGGATTACCTCCTCATCACCATCACTATCTGAATAGAGAGGATTACATCCTCATCACCGTCACTATCTGAAGAGAGGATTACCTCCTCATCACAGTCACTATCTGAAGAGAGAGGACTACCTCCTCATCACCGTCACAATCTGAAAGAGAGGATTACATCCTTATCACTGCCACTATCTAAGAGAGAGGATTACCTCCTCATCACCGTTACTAACTGAAGAGAGGATTACCTCCTCATCACCGTCACTATCTGAAGAGAGAGGATTACCTCCTCATCACCGTCACTATCTGAAGAGAGGATTACCTCCTCATCACCGTCACTATCTGAAGAGAGAGGATTACCTCCTCATCACCGTAAGTATATGAAAGAGAGGACTACCTCATCATCACATTCACTATCTGAAGAGAGGATTACCTCCTCATCACCGTGAGTATATGAAAAGAGAGGACTACCTCATCATCACATTCACTATCTGAAGAGAGGATTACCTCCTCATCACTGTCACTATCTGACTAGAGAGGACTACGTCCTCATCACGGTCACAATCTGAAGAGAGGATTACCTCATCACCGTCACTATCTGAAGAGAGGATTACCTCCTCATCACTGTCACTATCTGAAGAGAGGATTACATCCTCATCACCATCACAATCTGATGAGAGAGGACTACCTCATCACGGTCACTATCTGAAGAGAGAGGATTACCTCCTCATCACCGTCACTATCTGAAGACAGAGGATTACCTACTCATCACCGTCACAATCTGAAGAGAGGACTTTCTCCTCATCACCGTCACTATCTGAAGAGAGGACTAACTCCTCATCACCGTCACTATCTGAAGAAGAGAGGATTACCTCCTCATCACCGTCACAATCTGAAGAGAAGACTACCTCCTCATCACCGTCACTATCTGAAGAGAGAGGACTACCTCCTCATCACCGTCACTATCTGAAGAGAGAGGACTACCTCCTCAACACCATCAATATCTGAAGAGAGAGGATTACCTTCTCATCATCGTCACTATCTGAAGAGAGAGGATTACCTCCTCATCACCGTCACTATCTGAATAGAGATGACTACCTCCTCATCACCGTCACTATCCAAAGAGAGGATTACCTCCTCATCACCGTCACTATCTGAAGAGAGGATTACCTCCTCATCTTCGTCCCTCACTGAAGAGAGGATTACCTCCTCATCACCGTCACTATCTGAAGAGAGGATTACCTCCTCATCACCATCACTATCTGAATAGAGAGGATTACCTCCTCAACACCGTCACTAACTGAAGAGAGAGGATTACCTCCTCATCATCGTCACTATCTGAAGAGAGGATTACCTCCTCATCACCGTAACTATCTGAAGAGAGTGGACAACCTCCTCATCATGGTCACTATCTGAAGAGAGAGGATTACCTCCTCATCACCGTAAGTATATGAAAGGAGAGGACTACCTCATCATCACCGTCACTATCTGAAGAGAGGATTACCTCCTCATCACCGTCACTATCTGAAGAGAGAGGACTACCTCCTCAACACCATCAATATCTGAAGAGAGAGGATAACCTCCTCATCATCGTCCCTAACTGAAGAGAGGATTACCTCCTCATCATCGTCACTATCTGAAGAGAGTATTACCTCCTCATCACCGTCACTATCTGAATAGAGATGACTACCTCCTCATCACCATCACTATCTGAAGAGAGGATTACCTCCTCATCACCGTCACTGTCTGAAGAGAGGATTACCTCCTCATCACCGTAAGTATATGAAAAGAGAGGACTACCTCATCATCACATTCACTATCTGAAGAGAGAGGATTACCTCCTCATCACTGTCACTATCTGAAGAGAGAGGATTACCTCCTCATCACTGTCACTAACTGAAGAAAGAGGATTACCTCCTCATCATCGTCACTATCTGAAGAGAGAGGATAACCTCCTCATCACTGTCACTATCTGAAGAGAGAGGATTACATCCTCATCACCGTCACAATCTGATGAGAGAGGACTACCTCATCACGGTCACTATCTGAAGAGAGGATTACCTCCTCATCACCGTCATTATCTAAAGAGAGAGGTCTAGCTCCTCATCACCATCACTAGTCACTAGATAGTTACCTCATGAGGAGGTCATATCTGAAGAGGATTACCTCATCATCACCGTCACTATCTGAAGACAGAGGATTACTTACTCATCACCGTCACAATCTGAAGAGAGAGGACTTTCTCCTCATCACCGTCACTATCTGAAGAGAGAGGACTAACTCCTCATCACCGTCACTATCTGAAGAAAGAGGATTACCTCCTCATCACCGTCACTATCTGAAGAGAGAAGACTACCTCCTGATCACCGTCACTATCTGAAGAGAGAGGATTACCTACTCATCACCGTCACAATCTGAAGAGAGAGGACTTTCTCCTCATCACCGTCACTATCTGAAGAGAGAGGACTAACTCCTCATCACCGTCATTATCTGAAGAAAGAGGATTACCTCCTCATCACCGTCACAATCTGAAGAGAGAAGACTACCTCCTCATCACCGTCACTATCTGAAGAGAGGACTACCTCCTCATCACCGTCACTATCTGAAGAGAGAGGACTACCTCCTCAACACCATCAATATCTGAATAGAGATGACTACCTCCTCAACACCATCAATATCTGAATAGAGAGGACTACCTCCTCATCACCGTCACTATCTGAAGAGAGAGTATTACCTCCTCATCACCGTCACTATCTGAATAGAGATGACTACCTCCTCATCACCATCACTATCTGAGGAGAGAGGATTACCTCCTCATCACCGTCACTATCTGAAGAGAGAGGACAACTTCCTCATCAACGTCACTATCTGAAGAGAGAGGATTACATCCTCATCACCGTCACTATCTGAAGAGAGAGGATTACCTCCTCATCACCGTCACTATCTGAAGAGAGAGGATTACCTCCTCATCACCGTAAGTATATGAAAAGAGAGGACTACCTCATCATCACCGTAAGTATATGAAAAGAGAGGACTACCTCATCATCACATTCACTATCTGAAGAGAGAGGATTACCTCCTCATCACTGTCACTATCTGAAGAGAGAGGACTAACTCCTCATCACTGTCACTATCTGAAGAAAGAGGATTACCTCCTCATCACCGTCACTATCTGAAGAGAGAAGACTACCTCCACAACACCGTCACTATCTGAAGAGAAAGGACTACCTCTTCATCACCGTCACTATCTGAAGAGAGAGGACTACCTCATCATCACATTCACTATATGAAGAGAGAGGATTACCTCCTCATCACTGTCACTATCTGAAGAGAGAGGATTACATCCTCATCACCGTCCCAATCTGACTAGAGAGGACTACGTCCTCATCACGGTCACAATCTGAAGAGAGAGGATTACCTCCTCATCAACGTCATTATCTAAAGAGAGAGGTCAAGCTCCTCATCACCATCACAAGTCACTAGATAGTGACCTCATGAGAGGTCATATCTGACGAGAGAGGATTACCTCATCATCACCGTCACTATCTGAAGACAGAGGATTACCTCCTCATCACCATCACTATCTGAAAAGAGAGGATTACCTCCACATCACAGAATCTATCTGAAGAGAGAGGACTACCTCCTCATCACCGTCACTATCTGAAGAGAGAGGACTAACTCCTCATCACCGTCACTATCTGAAGAAAGAGGATTACCTCCTCATCACCGTCACTATCTGAAGAGAGAGAATTACCTCCTCATCACCGTCACTATCTGAAGAGAGAGGATTACCTCCTCATCACCATCACTATCTGAATAGAGAGGATTACATCCTCATCACCGTCACTATCTGAAGAGAGAGGATTACCTCCTCATCACAGTCACTATCTGAAGAGAGAGGACTACCTCCTCATCACCGTCACAATCTGAAGAGAGGATTACATCCTTATCACTGCCACTATCTAAAGAGAGAGGATTACCTCCTCATCACCGTTACTAACTGAAGAGGAGAGGATTACCTCCTCATCACCGTCACTATCTGAAGAGAGGATTACCTCCTCATCACCGTCACTATCTGAAGAGAGGATTACCTCCTCATCACCGTAAGTATATGAAAAGAGAGGACTACCTCATCATCACATTCACTATCTGAAGAGAGAGGATTACCTCCTCATCACCGTGAGTATATGAAAAGAGAGGACTACCTCATCATCACATTCACTATCTGAAGAGAGAGGATTACCTCCTCATCACTGTCACTATCTGACTAGAGAGGACTACGTCCTCATCACGGTCACAATCTGAAGAGAGAGGATTACCTCATCACCGTCACTATCTGAAGAGAGAGGATTACCTCCTCATCACTGTCACTATCTGAAGAGAGAGGATTACATCCTCATCACCATCACAATCTGATGAGAGAGGACTACCTCATCACGGTCACTATCTGAAGAGAGAGGATTACCTCCTCATCACCGTCACTATCTGAAGACAGAGGATTACCTACTCATCACCGTCACAATCTGAAGAGAGAGGACTTTCTCCTCATCACCGTCACTATCTGAAGAGAGAGGACTAACTCCTCATCACCGTCACTATCTGAAGAAAGAGGATTACCTCCTCATCACCGTCACAATCTGAAGAGAGAAGACTACCTCCTCATCACCGTCACTATCTGAAGAGAGAGGACTACCTCCTCATCACCGTCACTATCTGAAGAGAGAGGACTACCTCCTCAACACCATCAATATCTGAAGAGAGGATTACCTCATCATCTCACTATCTGAAGAGAGAGGATTACCTCCTCATCACCGTCACTATCTGAATAGAGATGACTACCTCCTCATCACCGTCACTATCCAAAGAGAGAGGATTACCTCCTCATCACCGTCACTATCTGAAGAGAGGATTACCTCCTCATCTTCGTCCCTCACTGAAGAGAGAGGATTACCTCCTCATCACCGTCACTATCTGAAGAGAGAGGATTACCTCCTCATCACCATCACTATCTGAATAGAGAGGATTACCTCCTCAACACCGTCACTAACTGAAGAGAGAGGATTACCTCCTCATCATCGTCACTATCTGAAGAGAGAGGATTACCTCCTCATCACCGTAACTATCTGAAGAGAGTGGACAACCTCCTCATCATGGTCACTATCTGAAGAGAGAGGATTACCTCCTCATCACCGTAAGTATATGAAAGGAGAGGACTACCTCATCATCACCGTCACTATCTGAAGAGAGAGGATTACCTCCTCATCACCGTCACTATCTGAAGAGAGAGGACTACCTCCTCAACACCATCAATATCTGAAGAGAGAGGATAACCTCCTCATCATCGTCCCTAACTGAAGAGAGAGGATTACCTCCTCATCATCGTCACTATCTGAAGAGAGAGTATTACCTCCTCATCACCGTCACTATCTGAATAGAGATGACTACCTCCTCATCACCATCACTATCTGAAGAGAGAGGATTACCTCCTCATCACCGTCACTGTCTGAAGAGAGAGGATTACCTCCTCATCACCGTAAGTATATGAAAAGAGAGGACTACCTCATCATCACATTCACTATCTGAAGAGAGAGGATTACCTCCTCATCACTGTCACTATCTGAAGAGAGAGGATTACCTCCTCATCACTGTCACTAACTGAAGAAAGAGGATTACCTCCTCATCATCGTCACTATCTGAAGAGAGAGGATAACCTCCTCATCACTGTCACTATCTGAAGAGAGAGGATTACATCCTCATCACCGTCACAATCTGATGAGAGAGGACTACCTCATCACGGTCACTATCTGAAGAGAGAGGATTACCTCCTCATCACCGTCATTATCTAAAGAGAGAGGTCTAGCTCCTCATCACCATCACTAGTCACTAGATAGTTACCTCATGAGGAGATCATATCTGAAGAGGATTACCTCATCATCACCGTCACTATCTGAAGACAGAGGATTACTTACTCATCACCGTCACAATCTGAAGAGAGAGGACTTTCTCCTCATCACCGTCACTATCTGAAGAGAGAGGACTAACTCCTCATCACCGTCACTATCTGAAGAAAGAGGATTACCTCCTCATCACCGTCACTATCTGAAGAGAGAAGACTACCTCCTGATCACCGTCACTATCTGAAGAGAGAGGATTACCTACTCATCACCGTCACAATCTGAAGAGAGAGGACTTTCTCCTCATCACCGTCACTATCTGAAGAGAGAGGACTAACTCCTCATCACCGTCATTATCTGAAGAAAGAGGATTACCTCCTCATCACCGTCACAATCTGAAGAGAGAAGACTACCTCCTCATCACCGTCACTATCTGAAGAGAGAGGACTACCTCCTCATCACCGTCACTATCTGAAGAGAGAGGACTACCTCCTCAACACCATCAATATCTGAATAGAGATGACTACCTCCTCAACACCATCAATATCTGAATAGAGAGGACTACCTCCTCATCACCGTCACTATCTGAAGAGAGAGTATTACCTCCTCATCACCGTCACTATCTGAATAGAGATGACTACCTCCTCATCAACGTCACTATCTGAAGAGAGAGGATTACATCCTCATCACCGTCACTATCTGAAGAGAGAGGATTACCTCCTCATCACCGTCACTATCTGAAGAGAGGATTACCTCCTCATCACCGTAAGTATATGAAAAGAGAGGACTACCTCATCATCACCGTAAGTATATGAAAAGAGAGGACTACCTCATCATCACATTCACTATCTGAAGAGAGAGGATTACCTCCTCATCACTGTCACTATCTGAAGAGAGAGGATTACCTCCTCATCACCGTCACAATCTGACGAGAGAGGACTACCTCCTAATCATCGTCACTATCTGAAGAGAGAGGATTACCTCCTCATCACCATAAGTTTATGAAAAGAGAGGACTACCTCATCATCACATTCACTATCTAAAGAGAGAGGATTACCTCCTCATCACTGTCACTATCTGTAGAGAGAGGATTACCTCCTCATCACTGTCACTAACTGAAGAAAGAGGATTACCTCCTCATCATCGTCACTATCTGAAGAGAGAGGATTACCTCCTCATCACTGTCACTATCTGAAGAGAGAGGATTACATCCTCATCACCGTCACAATCTGACGAGAGAGGACTACCTTCTATTCACGGTCACTATCTGAAGAGAGAGGATTACCTCCTCATCACCGTCATTATCTAAAGAGAGAGGTCTAGCTCCTCATCACCATCACTAGTCACTAGATAGTTACCTCATGAGGAGGTCATATCTGAAGACAGAGGATTACCTCATCATCACCGTCACTATCTGAAGACAGAGGATTACCTCCTCATC
Source organism: Brachymystax lenok tsinlingensis (assembly GCA_030435695.1). Taxonomy (NCBI): domain Eukaryota; kingdom Metazoa; phylum Chordata; class Actinopteri; order Salmoniformes; family Salmonidae; genus Brachymystax; species Brachymystax lenok. The sequence continues at coordinate 1,207,770 of CM059789.1, forward strand.
ACCATCACTATCTGAAGAGAGAGGATTACCTCTTCATCACCGTCACTAACTGAAGAGAGAGGATTACCTCCTCATCATCGTCACTATCTGAAGAGAGAGGACTACCTCCTCATCACCGTCACTATCTGAAGAGAGAGGATTACCTCCTCATCACCGTAACTATCTGAAGAGAGAGGACAACCTCCTCATCATGGTCACTATCTGAAGAGAGAGGATTACCTCCTCATCACCGTAAGTAAATGAAACGAGAGGACTACCTCATCATCACCGTCACTATCTGAAGAGAGAGGATTACCTCCTCATCACCGTCACTATCTGAAGAGAGAGGACTACCTCTTCATCACCGTCATTATCTGAAGAGAGAGGACAACCTCCTCAACACCATCAATATCTGAAGAGAGAGGATTACCTCCTCATCATCGTCCCTAACTGAAGAGAGAGGATAACCTCCTCATCATCGTCACTATCTGAAGAGAGAGTATTACCTCCTCATCACCGTCACTATCTGAATAGAGATGACTACCTCCTCATCACCATCACTATCTGAAGAGAGAGGATTACCTCCTCATCACCGTCACTATCTGAAGAGAGAGGACAACCTCCTCATCAACGTCACAATCTGAAGAGAGAGGATTACATCCTAATCACCGTCACTATCTGAAGAGAGAGGATTACCTCCTCATCACCGTCACTATCTGAAGAGAGAGGATTACCTCCTCATCACCGTAAGTATATGAAAAGAGAGGACTACCTCATCATCACATTCACTATCTGAAGAGAGAGGATTACCTCCTCATCACTGTCACTATCTGAAGAGAGAGGATTACCTCCTCATCACCGTCACAATCTGAAGAGAGAGGACTACCTCCTCATCATCGTCACTATCTGAAGAGAGAGGGTGACCTCCTCATCACCGTAAGTATATGAAAAGAGAGGACTACCTCATCATCACATTCACTATCTAAAGAGAGAGGTTTACCTCCTCATCACTGTCACTATCTGAAGAGAGAGGATTACCTCCTCATCACCGTCATTATCTAAAGAGAGAGGTCTAGCTCCTCATCACCATCACTAGTCACTAGATAGTTACCTCATGAGGAGGTCATATCTGAAGAGAGAGGATTACCTCATCATCACCGTCACTATCTGAAGACAGAAGATTACCTACTCATCACCGTCACTATCTGAAGAGAGAGGATTACCTCCTCATCACCGTCACTAACTGAAGAGAGAGGATTACCTCCTCATCATCGTCACTATCTGAAGAGAGAGGATTACCTCCTCATCACCGTCACTATCTGAAGAGAGAGGATTACCTCCTCATCACCGTCACTATCTGAATAGAGATGACTACCTCCTCATCACCGTCACTATCCAAAGAGAGAGGATTACCTCCTCATCACCGTCACTATCTGAAGAGAGAGGATTACCTCCTCATCTTCGTCCCTCACTGAAGAGAGAAGATTACCTCCTCATCACCGTCACTTTCTGAAGAGAGAAGATTACCTCCTCATCACCGTCACTATCTGAAGAGAGAGGATTACCTCCTCATCACCGTCACAATCTGACGAGAGAGGACTAACTCCTCATCATCGTCACTATCTGAAGAGAGAGGATTACCTCCTCATCACCGTAACTATCTGAAGAGAGTGGACAACCTCCTCATCATGGTCACTATCTGAAGAGAGAGGATTACCTCCTCATCACCGTAAGTATATTAAACGAGAGGACTACCTCATCATCACCGTCACTATCTGAAGAGAGAGGATTACCTCCTCATCACCGTCACTATCTGAAGAGAGAGTATTACCTCCTCATCACCGTCACTATCTGAATAGAGATGACTACCTCCTCATCACCAACACTATCTGAGGAGAGAGGATTACCTCCTCATCACCGTCACTATCTGAAGAGAGAGGACAACTTCCTCATCAACGTCACAATCTGAAGAGAGAGGATTACATCCTCATCACCGTCACTATCTGAAGAGAGAGGATTACCTCCTCATCACCGTCACTATCTGAAGAGAGAGGATTACCTCCTCATCACCGTAAGTATATGAAAAGAGAGGACTACCTCATCATCACCGTAAGTATATGAAAAGAGAGGACTACCTCATCATCACATTCACTATCTGAAGAGAGAGGATTACCTCCTCATCACTGTCACTATCTGAAGAGAGAGGATTACCTCCTCATCACCGTCACAATCTGACGAGAGAGGACTACCTCCTAATCATCGTCACTATCTGAAGAGAGAGGATTACCTCCTCATCACCATAAGTATATGAAAAGAGAGGACTACCTCATCATCACATTCACTATCTAAAGAGAGAGGATTACCTCCTCATCACTGTCACTATCTGTAGAGAGAGGATTACCTCCTCATCACTGTCACTAACTGAAGAAAGAGGATTACCTCCTCATCATCGTCACTATCTGAAGAGAGAGGATTACCTCCTCATCACTGTCACTATCTGAAGAGAGAGGATTACATCCTCATCACCATCACAATCTGACGAGAGAGGACTACCTCCTATTCACGGTCACTATCTGAAGAGAGAGGATTACCTCCTCATCACCGTCATTATCTAAAGAGAGAGGTCTAGCTCCTCATCACCATCACTAGTCACTAGATAGTTACCTCATGAGGAGGTCATATCTGAAGAGAGAGGATTACCTCATCATCACCGTCACTATCTGAAGACAGAGGATTACCTACTCATCACCGTCACAATCTGAAGAGAGAGGACTTTCTCCTCATCACCGTCACTATCTGAAGAGAGAGGACTAACTCCTCATCACCGTCACTATCTGAAGAAAGAGGATTACCTCCTCATCACCGTTACTATCTGAAGAGAGAGGATTACCTCCTCATCACCATCACTATCTGAAGAGAGAGGATTACCTCCTCATCACCGTCACTAACTGAAGAGAGAGGATTACCTCCTCATCATCGTCACTATCTGAAGAGAGAGGACTACCTCCTCATCACCGTCACTATCTGAAGAGAGAGGATTAACTCCTCATCACCATAACTATCTGAAGAGAGAGGACAACCTCCTCATCATGGTCACTATCTGAAGAGAGAGGATTACCTCCTCATCATCGTCACTATCTGAAGAGAGAGGACTACCTCCTCATCACCGTCACTATCTGAAGAGAGAGGATTACCTCCTCATCACCGTAACTATCTGAAGAGAGAGGACAACCTCCTCATCATGGTCACTATCTGAAGAGAGAGGATTACCTCCTCATCACCGTAAGTATATGAAACGAGAGGACTACCTCCTCATCACCGTCACTATCTGAAGAGAGAGGATTACCTCCTCATCACCATAACTATCTGAAGAGAGTGGACAACCTCCTCATCATGGTCACTATCTGAAGAGAGAGGATTACCTCCTCATCACCGTAAGTATATTAAACGAGAGGACTACCTCATCATCACCGTCACTATCTGAAGAGAGAGGATTACCTCCTCATCACCGTCACTATCTGAAGAGAGAGTATTACCTCCTCATCACCGTCACTATCTGAATAGAGATGACTACCTCCTCATCACCAACACTATCTGAGGAGAGAGGATTACCTCCTCATCACCGTCACTATCTGAAGAGAGAGGACAACTTCCTCATCAACGTCACAATCTGAAGAGAGAGGATTACATCCTCATCACCGTCACTATCTGAAGAGAGAGGATTACCTCCTCATCACCGTCACTATCTGAAGAGAGGATTACCTCCTCATCACCGTAAGTATATGAAAGAGAGAGGACTACCTCATCATCACCGTAAGTATATGAAAAGAGAGGACTACCTCATCATCACATTCACTATCTGAAGAGAGGATTACCTCCTCATCACTGTCACTATCTGAAGAGAGAGGATTACCTCCTCATCACCGTCACAATCTGGAGAGGACTACCTCCTAATCATCGTCACTATCTGAAGAGAGAGGATTACCTCCTCATCACCATAAGTATATGAAAAGAGAGGACTACCTCATCATCACATTCACTATCTAAAGAGAGGATTACCTCCTCATCACTGTCACTATCTGTAGAGAGAGGATTACCTCCTCATCACTGTCACTAACTGAAGAAGAGGATTACCTCCTCATCACCGTCACTATCTGAAGAGAGAGGATTACCTCCTCATCACTGTCACTATCTGAAGAGAGAGGATTACATCCTCATCACCATCACAATCTGACGAGAGAGGACTACCTCCTATTCACGGTCACTATCTGAAGAGAGAGGATTACCTCCTCATCACCGTCATTATCTAAAGAGAGAGGTCTAGCTCCTCATCACCATCACTAGTCACTAGATAGTTACCTCATGAGGAGGTCATATCTGAAGAGAGAGGATTACCTCATCATCACCGTCACTATCTGAAGACAGAGGATTACCTACTCATCACCGTCACAATCTGAAGAGAGAGGACTTTCTCCTCATCACCGTCACTATCTGAAGAGAGAGGACTAACTCCTCATCACCGTCACTATCTGAAGAGAGGAAGACTAGAGAGGATTACCTCCTCATCACCGTCACTATCTGAAGAGAGAGGATTACCTCCTCATCACTACTAATCTGAAGAGAGAGGATTACCTCCTCATCACATCACTATCTGAAGAGAGAGGATTACCTCCTCATCACCGTCACTATCTGAAGAGAGGATTACCTCCTCATCACCGTCACTATCTGAAGAGAGAGGACTACCTCTCATCACCATCACTATCTGAAGAGAGGATTACTCCTCATCACCATAACTATCTGAAGAGAGAGGACAACCTCCTCATCATCATCTGGTCACTATCTGAAGAGAGAGGATTACCTCTCATCATACTATCTCACTCCTCATCACCGTCACTATCTGAAGAGAGAGGATTACCTCCTCATCACCGTCACTATCTGAAGAGAGAGGACAACCTCCTCATCATGGTCACTATCTGAAGAGAGAGGATTACTCCTCATCACCACTACTATCTGAAGAGAGAGGACTACCTCCTCATCACCGTCACTATCTGAGAGAGAGGATTACCTCCTCATCACCATAACTATCTGAAGAGAGAGGACAACCTCTCATCATGGTCACTATCTGAAGAGAGAGGATTACCTCCTCATCACCGTAAAGAGAGAGGACTACCTCCTCATCACCGTCACTATCTGAAGAGAGAGGATTACCTCCTCATCACCATAACTATCTGAAGAGAGTGGACAACCTCCTCATCATGGTCACTATCTGAAGAGAGAGGATTACCTCCTCATCACCGTAAGTATATTAAACGAGAGGCCTACCTCATCATCACCGTCACTATCTGAAGAGAGAGGATTACCTCCTCATCACCGTCACTATCTGAAGAGAGAGTATTACCTCCTCATCACCGTCACTATCTGAATAGAGATGACTACCTCCTCATCACCAACACTATCTGAGGAGAGAGGATTACCTCCTCATCACCGTCACTATCTGAAGAGAGAGGATTACCTCCTCATCACCGTCACTATCTGAAGAGAGAGGATTACCTCCTCATCACCGTCACTATCTGAAGAAAGAGGATTACCTACTCATCACCGTCACAATCTGAAGAGAGAGGACTTTCTCCTCATCACCGTCACTATCTGAAGAGAGAGGACTAACTCCTCATCACCGTCACTATCTGAAGAGAGAGGATTACCTCCTCATCACTGTCACTATCTGAAGAGAGAGGATTACATCCTCATCACCATCACAATCTGACGAGAGAGGACTACCTCCTATTCACGGTCACTATCTGAAGAGAGGATTACCTCCTCATCACCGTCATTATCTAAAGAGAGAGGTCTAGCTCCTCATCACCATCACTAGTCACTAGATAGTTACCTCATGAGGAGGTCATATCTGAAGAGAGAGGATTACCTCATCATCACCGTCACTATCTGAAGACAGAGGATTACCTACTCATCACCATCACAATCTGAAGAGAGAGGACTTTCTCCTCATCACCGTCACTATCTGAAGAGAGAGGACTAACTCCTCATCACCGTCACTATCTGAAGAAAGAGGATTACCTCCTCATCACCGTTACTATCTGAAGAGAGAGGATTACCTCCTCATCACCGTAACTATCTGAAGAGAGAGGATTACCTCCTCATCATGGTCACTATCTGAAGAGAGAGGATTACCTCCTCATCACCGTAAGTATATGAAACGAGAGGACTACCTCATCATCACCGTCACTATCTGAAGAGAGAGGATTACCTCCTCATCACCGTCACTATCTGAAGAGAGAGGACTACCTCCTCATCACCGTCATTATCTGAAGAGAGAGGACTACCTCCTCAACACCATCAATATCTGAAGAGAGAGGATTACCTCCTCATCATCGTCCCTAACTGAAGAGAGAGGATAACCTCATCATCGTCACTATCTGAAGAGAGAGTATTACCTCCTCATCACCGTCACTATCTGAATAGAGATGACTACCTCCTCATCACCATCACTATCTGAAGAGAGAGGATTACCTCATCACCGTCACTATCTGAAGAGAGAGGACAAACACCTCATCAACGTCACAATCTGAAGAGATAGGATTACATCCTCATCACCGTCACTATCTGAAGAGAGAGGATTACCTCCTCATCACCGTCACTATCTGAAGAGAGAGGATTACCTCCTCATCACCGTAAGTATATGAAAAGAGAGGACTACCTCATCATCACCGTAAGTATATGAAAAGAGAGGACTACCTCATCATCACATTCACTATCTAAAGAGAGAGGATTACCTCCTCATCACTGTCACTATCTGAAGAGAGAGGATTACCTCCTCATCACCGTCACAATCTGACGAGAGAGGACTACCTCCTCATCATCGTCACTATCTGAAGAGAGAGGATGACCTCCTCATTACCGTAAGTATATGAAAAGAGAGGACTATCTCATCATCACATTCACTATCTAAAGAGAGAGGTTTACCTCCTCATCACTGTCACTATCTGAAGAGAGAGGATTACCTCCTCATCACCGTCATTATCTAAAGAGAGAGGTCTAGCTCCTCATCACCATCACTAGTCACTAGATAGTTACCTCATGAGGAGGTCATATCTGAAGAGAGAGGATTACCTCATCATCACCGTCACTATCTGAAGACAGAGGATTACCTACTCATCACCGTCACAATCTGAAGAGAGAGGACTTTCTCCTCATCACCGTCACTATCTGAAGAGAGAGGACTAACTCCTCATCACCGTCACTATCTGAAGAAAGAGGATTACCTCCTCATCACCGTTACTATCTGAAGAGAGAGGATTACCTCCTCATCACCGTAACTATCTGAAGAGAGAGGATTACCTCCTCATCATGGTCACTATCTGAAGAGAGAGGATTACCTCCTCATCACCGTAAGTATATGAACCGAGAGGACTACCTCATCATCACCGTCACTATCTGAAGAGAGAGGATTACCTCCTCATCACCGTCACTATCTGAAGAGAGAGGACTACCTCCTCATCACCGTCATTATCTGAAGAGAGAGGACTACCTCCTCAACACCGTCAATATCTGAAGAGAGAGGATTACCTCCTCATCATCGTCCCTAACTGAAGAGAGAGGATAACCTCCTCATCATCGTCACTATCTGAAGAGAGAGTATTACCTCCTCATCACCGTCACTATCTGAATAGAGATGACTACCTCCTCATCACCATCACTATCTGAAGAGAGAGGATTACCTCCTCATCACCGTCACTATCTGAAGAGAGAGGACAAACACCTCATCAACGTCACAATCTGAAGAGAGAGGATTACATCCTCATCACCGTCACTATCTGAAGAGAGAGGATTACCTCCTCATCACCGTCACTATCTGAAGAGAGAGGATTACCTCCTCATCACCGTAAGTATATGAAAAGAGAGGACTACCTCATCATCACCGTAAGTATATGAAAAGAGAGGACTACCTCATCATCACATTCACTATCTGAAGAGAGAGGATTACCTCCTCATCACTGTCACTATCTGAAGAGAGAGGATTACCTCCTCATCACCGTCACAATCTGACGAGAGAGGACTACCTCCTCATCATCGTCACTATCTGAAGAGAGAGGATGACCTCCTCATTACCGTAAGTATATGAAAAGAGAGGACTACCTCATCATCACATTCACTATCTAAAGAGAGAGGTTTACCTCCTCATCACTGTCACTATCTGAAGAGAGAGGATTACCTCCTCATCACCGTCATTATCTAAAGAGAGAGGTCTAGCTCCTCATCACCATCACTAGTCACTAGATAGTTACCTCATGAGGAGGTCATATCTGAAGAGAGAGGATTACCTCATCATCACCGTCACTATCTAAAGAGAGAGGACTACCTCCTCATCACGTCACTATCTGAAGAGAGACGATTACCTCCTCATCACCGTCAATATCTGAAGAGAGAGGATTACCTCCTCATCACCGTCATTATCTGACGAGAGAGGATTACCTCCTCATCACCGTCACTATCTGAAGAGAGAGGATTACCTCCTCATCACCGTCACTATCTGAAGAGATAGGACTAACTCCTCATCACCGTCACTATCTGAAGAGAGAGGATTACCTCCTCATCACGGTAACTATCTGAAGAGAGAGGATTACCTCCTCATCACCTTCACTATCTGAAGAGAGAGGATTACCTCCTCATCACCCTCACTATCTGAAGAGAGAGAACTACCTCCTCATCACCATCACAAGTCACTAGATAGTGACCTCATGAGTAGGTCACTATCTGAAGAGAGAGGATTACCTACTCATCACTGTCACTATCAGAAAAAAGAGAGGATTACCTCCTCATCACGGTCACTATCCGAAGAGAGAGGATTACATCCTCATCACCATCACTATCTGAAGAGAGAGGATTACCTCCTCATCACCGTAAGTATATGAAAAGAGAGGACTACCTCATCATCACCGTAAGTATATGAAAAGAGAGGACTACCTCATCATCACATTCACTATCTGAAGAGAGAGGATTACCTCCTCATCACTGTCACTATCTGAAGAGAGAGGATTACCTCCTCATCACCGTCACTATCTGAAGAGAGAGGATTACCTCCTCATCACAGTCACTATCTGAAGAGAGGATTACCTCCTCATCACCGTCACAATATGAAAAGAGAGGACTACTTCCTCATCACGGTCACTATCTGAAGAGAGAGGATTACCTCCTCATCACCGTTTCTATCTGAAGAAAGAGGATAACCGCCTCATCACCGTCACTATCTAAAGAGAGAGGACTACCTCCTCATCACCGTCACTATCTGAAGAGAGACGATTACCTCCTCATCACCGTCAATATCTGAAGAGAGAGGATTACCTCCTCATCACCGTCATTATCTGAAGAGAGAAGACTACCTCCTCATCACCGTCACTATCTGAAGAGAGAGGATTACCTCCTCATCACCGTCACTATCTGAAGAGATAGGACTAACTCTTCATCACCGTCACTATCTGAAGAGAGAGGATTACCTCCTCATCACCGTCACTATCTGAATAGAGATTACTACCTCCTCATCACCGTCACTATCTGAAGAGAGAGGATTACCTCCTCATCACAGTCACTATCTGAAGAGAGAGGATTACCTCCTCATCACCGTCACTAACTGAAGAGAGAGGATTACCTCCTCATGATCGTCACTATCTGAAGAGAGAGGACTACCTCCTCATCACCGTCACTATCTGAAGAGAGAGGATTACCTCCTCATCACCGTCACAATATGAAAAGAGAGGACTACTTCCTCATCACGGTCACTATCTGAAGAGAGAGGATTACCTCCTCATTACCGTTTCTATCTGAAGAAAGAGGATAACCTCCTCATCACCATCACTATCTAAAGAGAGAAGACTAAAACCTCATCACCGTCACTATCTGAAGAAAGAGGATTACCTCCTCAACACCGTCAATATCTGAATAGAAATGACTACCTCCTCATCACCGTCACAATATGAAGAGAGAGGACTTTCTCCTCGTCACCGTCACTATCTGAAGAGAGAGGACTAACTCTTCATCACCGTCACTATCTGAAGAGAGAGGATTAACTCCTCATCACCGTCACTATCTGAATAGAGATTACTACCTCCTCATCACCGTCACTATCTGAAGAGAGAGGATTACCTCCTCATCACAGTCACTATCTGAAGAGAGAGGATTACCTCCTCATCACCGTCACAATATGAAAAGAGAGGACTACTTCCTCATCACGGTCACTATCTGAAGAGAGAGGATTACCTCCTCATCACCGTTTCTATCTGAAGAAAGAGGATAACCTCCTCATCACCGTCACTATCTAAAGAGAGAGGACTACCTCCTCATCACCGTCACTATCTGAAGAGAGACGATTACCTCCTCATCACCGTCAATATCTGAAGAGAGAGGATTACCTCCTCATCACCGTCATTATCTGAAGAGAGAAGACTACCTCCTCATCACCGTCACTATCTGAAGAGAGAGGATTACCTCCTCATCACCGTCACTATCTGAAGAGATAGGACTAACTCCTCATCACCGTCACTATCTGAAGAGAGAGGATTACCTCCTCATCACGGTAACTATCTGAAGAGAGAGGATTACCTCCTCATCACCTTCACTATCTCAAGAGAGAGGATTACCTCCTCATCACCCTCACTATCTGAAGAGAGAGAACTACCTCCTCATCACCATCACAAGTCACTAGATAGTGACCTCATGAGTAGGTCACTATCTGAAGAGAGAGGATTACCTACTCATCACTGTCACTATCAGAAAAAAGACAGGATTACCTCCTCATCACGGTCACTATCTGAAGAGAGAGGATTACCTCCTCATCACCGTCACAATCCGAAGAGAGAGGATTACATCCTCATCACCGTCACTATCTGAAGAGAGAGGATTACCTCCTCATCACCATAAGTATATGAAAAGAGAGGACTACCTCATCATCACCGTAAGTATATGAAAAGAGAGGACTACCTCATCATCACATTCACTATCTGAAGAGAGAGGATTACCTCCTCATCACTGTCACTATCTGAAGAGAGAGGATTACCTCCTCATCACCGTCACTATCTGAAGAGAGAGGATTACCTCCTCATCACAGTCACTATCTGAAGAGAGAGGATTACCTCCTCATCACCGTCACAATATGAAAAGAGAGGACTACTTCCTCATCACGGTCACTATCTGAAGAGAGAGGATTACCTCCTCATCACCGTTTCTATCTGAAGAAAGAAGATAACCTCCTCATCACCGTCACTATCTAAAGAGAGAGGACTACCTCCTCATCACCGTCACTATCTGAAGAGAGACGATTACCTCCTCATCACCGTCAATATCTGAAGAGAGAGGATTACCTCCTCATCACCGTCATTATCTGAAGAGAGAAGACTACCTCCTCATCACCGTCACTATCTGAAGAGAGAGGATTACCTCCTCATCACCGTCACTATCTGAAGAGATAGGACTAACTCCTCATCACCGTCACTATCTGAAGAGAGAGGATTACCTCCTCATCACAGTCACTATCTGAAGAGAGAGGATTACCTCCTCATCACCGTCACAATATGAAAAGAGAGGACTACTTCCTCATCACGGTCACTATCTGAAGAGAGAGGATTACCTCCTCATCACCGTTTCTATCTGAAGAAAGAAGATAACCTCCTCATCACCGTCACTATCTAAAGAGAGAGGACTACCTCCTCATCACCGTCACTATCTGAAGAGAGACGATTACCTCCTCATCACCGTCAATATCTGAAGAGAGAGGATTACCTCCTCATCACCGTCATTATCTGAAGAGAGAAGACTACCTCCTCATCACCGTCACTATCTGAAGAGAGAGGATTACCTCCTCATCACCGTCACTATCTGAAGAGATAGGACTAACTCCTCATCACCGTCACTATCTGAAGAGAGAGGATTACCTCCTCATCACGGTAACTATCTGAAGAGAGAGGATTACCTCCTCATCACCTTCACTATCTGAAGAGAGAGGATTACCTCCTCATCACCCTCACTATCTGAAGAGAGAGAACTACCTCCTCATCACCATCAAAAGTCACTAGATAGTGACCTCATGAGTAGGTCACTATCTGAAGAGAGAGGATTACCTACTCATCACTGTCACTATCAGAAAAAAGAGAGGATTACCTCCTCATCACAGTCACTATCTGAAGAGAGAGGATTACCTCCTCATCACCGTCACAATCCGAGAGAGAGGATTACATCCTCATCACCGTCACTATCTGAAGAGAGAGGATTACCTCCTCATCACCGTCACTATCTGAAGAGAGAGGATTACCTCCTCATCACCGTAAGTATATGAAAAGAGAGGACTACCTCATCATCACCGTAAGTATATGAAAAGAGAGGACTACCTCATCATCACATTCACTATCTAAAGAGAGAGGATTACCTCCTCATCACTGTCACTATCTGAAGAGAGAGGATTACCTCCTCATCACCGTCACTAACTGAAGAAAGATGATTACCTCCTCATCATCGTCACTATCAGAAGAGAGAGGATTACCTCCTCATCACTGTCACTAACTGAAGAAAGAGGATTACCTCCTCATCACCGTCACTATCTGAAGAGAGAGGATTACCTCCTCATCACTGTCACTATCTGAAGAGAGAGGTCTAGCTCCTCATCACCATCACTAGTCACTAGATAGTTACCACATGAGGAGGTCATATCTGAAGAGAGAGGATTACCTCCTCATCATCGTCACTATCTGAAGAGAGAGGATTACCTCCTCATCACCGTCACTATCTGAAGAGAGAGGATTACCTCCTCATCACCGTCACTATCTGAATAGAGATGACTACCTCCTCATCACCGTCACTATCCAAAGAGAGAGAATTACCTCCTCATCACCGTCACTATCTGAAGAGAGAGGATTACCTCCTCATCTTCGTCCCTCACTGAAGAGAGAGGATTACCTCCTCATCACCGTCACTATCTGAAGAGAGAGGATTACCTCCTCATCACTAGCACTATCTTAATAGAGAGGATTACCTCCTCATCATCGTCACTATCAGAAGAGAGAGGATTACCTCCTCATCACTGTCACTAACTGAAGAAAGAGGATTACCTCCTCATCACCGTCACTATCTGAAGAGAGAGGATTACCTCCTCATCACTGTCACTATCTGAAGAGAGAGGATTACCTCCTCATCACTGTCACTATCTGAAGAGAGAGGATTACATCCTCATCAACGTCACAATCTGACAAGAGAGGACTACCTCCTCATCACGGTCACTATCTGAAGAGAGAGGATTACCTACTCATCACCGTCATTATCTAAAGAGAGAGGTCTAGCTCCTCATCACCATCACTAGTCACTAGATAGTTACCACATGAGGAGGTCATATCTGAAGAGAGAGGATTACCTCCTCATCACCGTCACTATCTGAAGAGAGAGGATTACCTCCTCATCACCGTCACTATCTGAATAGAGATGACTACCTCCTCATCACCGTCACTATCCAAAGAGAGAGGATTACCTCCTCATCACCGTCACTATCTGAAGAGAGAGGATTACCTCCTCATCTTCGTCCATCACTGAAGAGAGAGGATTACCTCCTCATCACCGTCACTATCTGATGAGAGAGGATTACCTCCTCATCACCATCACTATCTTAATAGAGAGGATTACCTCCTCAACACCGGGCTACTAACTGAAGAGAGAGGATTACCTCCTCATCATCGTCACTATCTGAAGAGAGAGGATTACCTCCTCATCACCGTCACAATATGAAAAGAGAGGACTACTTCCTCATCACGGTCACTATCTGAAGAGAGAGGATTACCTCCTCATCACCGTTTCTATCTGAAGAAAGAGGATAATCTCCTCATCACCGTCACTATCTAAAGAGAGAGGACTACCTCCTCATCACCGTCACTATCTGAAGAGAGACGATTACCTCCTCATCACCGTCAATATCTGAAGAGAGAGGATTACCTCCTCATCACCGTCATTATCTGAAGAGAGAAGACTACCTCCTCATCACCGTCACTATCTGAAGAGAGAGGATTACCTCCTCATCACCGTCACTATCTGAAGAGATAGGACTAACTCCTCATCACCGTCACTATCTGAAGAGAGAGGATTACCTCCTCATCACGGTAACTATCTGAAGAGAGAGGATTACCTCCTCATCACCTTCACTATCTGAAGAGAGAGGATTACCTCCTCATCACCCTCACTATCTGAAGAGAGAGAACTACCTCCTCATCACCATCAAAAGTCACTAGATAGTGACCTCATGAGTAGGTCACTATCTGAAGAGAGAGGATTACCTACTCATCACTGTCACTATCAGAAAAAAGAGAGGATTACCTCCTCATCACAGTCACTATCTGAAGAGAGAGGATTACCTCCTCATCACCGTCACAATCCGAAGAGAGAGGATTACATCCTCATCACCGTCACTATCTGAAGAGAGAGGATTACCTCCTCATCACCGTCACTATCTGAAGAGAGAGGATTACCTCCTCATCACCGTAAGTATATGAAAAGAGAGGACTACCTCATCATCACCGTAAGTATATGAAAAGAGAGGACTACCTCATCATCACATTCACTATCTAAAGAGAGAGGATTACCTCCTCATCACTGTCACTATCTGAAGAGAGAGGATTACCTCCTCATCACCGTCACTAACTGAAGAAAGATGATTACCTCCTCATCATCGTCACTATCAGAAGAGAGAGGATTACCTCCTCATCACTGTCACTAACTGAAGAAAGAGGATTACCTCCTCATCACCGTCACTATCTGAAGAGAGAGGATTACCTCCTCATCACTGTCACTATCTGAAGAGAGAGGTCTAGCTCCTCATCACCATCACTAGTCACTAGATAGTTACCACATGAGGAGGTCATATCTGAAGAGAGAGGATTACCTCCTCATCATCGTCACTATCTGAAGAGAGAGGATTACCTCCTCATCACCGTCACTATCTGAAGAGAGAGGATTACCTCCTCATCACCGTCACTATCTGAATAGAGATGACTACCTCCTCATCACCGTCACTATCCAAAGAGAGGAATTACCTCCTCATCACCGTCACTATCTGAAGAGAGAGGATTACCTCCTCATCTTACCGCCCTCACTGAAGAGAGAGGATTACCTCCTCATCACCGTCACTATCTGAAGAGAGAGGATTACCTCCTCATCACTAGCACTATCTTAATAGAGAGGATTACCTCCTCATCATCGTCACTATCAGAAGAGAGAGGATTACCTCCTCATCACTGTCACTAACTGAAGAAAGAGGATTACCTCCTCATCACCGTCACTATCTGAAGAGAGAGGATTACCTCCTCATCACTGTCACTATCTGAAGAGAGAGGATTACCTCCTCATCACTGTCACTATCTGAAGAGAGAGGATTACATCCTCATCAACGTCACAATCTGACAAGAGAGGACTACCTCCTCATCACGGTCACTATCTGAAGAGAGAGGATTACCTACTCATCACCGTCATTATCTAAAGAGAGAGGTCTAGCTCCTCATCACCATCACTAGTCACTAGATAGTTACCACATGAGGAGGTCATATCTGAAGAGAGAGGATTACCTCCTCATCACCGTCACTATCTGAAGAGAGAGGATTACCTCCTCATCACCGTCACTATCTGAATAGAGATGACTACCTCCTCATCACCGTCACTATCCAAAGAGAGAGGATTACCTCCTCATCACCGTCACTATCTGAAGAGAGAGGATTACCTCCTCATCTTCGTCCATCACTGAAGAGAGAGGATTACCTCCTCATCACCGTCACTATCTGATGAGAGAGGATTACCTCCTCATCACCATCACTATCTTAATAGAGAGGATTACCTCCTCAACACCGTCACTAACTGAAGAGAGAGGATTACCTCCTCATCATCGTCACTATCTGAAGAGAGAGGATTACCTCCTCATCACCGTCACAATATGAAAAGAGAGGACTACTTCCTCATCACGGTCACTATCTGAAGAGAGAGGATTACCTCCTCATCACCGTTTCTATCTGAAGAAAGAGGATAATCTCCTCATCACCGTCACTATCTAAAGAGAGAGGACTACCTCCTCATCACCGTCACTATCTGAAGAGAGACGATTACCTCCTCATCACCGTCAATATCTGAAGAGAGAGGATTACCTCCTCATCACCGTCATTATCTGAAGAGAGAAGACTACCTCCTCATCACCGTCACTATCTGAAGAGAGAGGATTACCTCCTCATCACCGTCACTATCTGAAGAGATAGGACTAACTCCTCATCACCGTCACTATCTGAAGAGAGAGGATTACCTCCTCATCACGGTAACTATCTGAAGAGAGAGGATTACCTCCTCATCACCTTCACTATCTGAAGAGAGAGGATTACCTCCTCATCACCCTCACTATCTGAAGAGAGAGAACTACCTCCTCATCACCATCAAAAGTCACTAGATAGTGACCTCATGAGTAGGTCACTATCTGAAGAGAGAGGATTACCTACTCATCACTGTCACTATCAGAAAAAAGAGAGGATTACCTCCTCATCACAGTCACTATCTGAAGAGAGAGGATTACCTCCTCATCACCGTCACAATCCGAAGAGAGAGGATTACATCCTCATCACCGTCACTATCTGAAGAGAGAGGATTACCTCCTCATCACCGTCACTATCTGAAGAGAGAGGATTACCTCCTCATCACTGTCACTATCTGAAGAGAGAGGATTACCTCCTCATCACCGTCATTATCTAAAGAGAGAGGTCTAGCTCCTCATCACCATCACTAGTCACTAGATAGTTACCACATGAGGAGGTCATATCTGAAGAGAGAGGATTACCTCCTCATCATCGTCACTATCTGAAGAGAGAGGATTACCTCCTCATCACCGTCACTATCTGAAGAGAGAGGATTACCTCCTCATCACCGTCACTATCTGAATAGAGATGACTACCTCCTCATCACCGTCACTATCCAAAGAGAGAGAATTACCTCCTCATCACCGTCACTATCTGAAGAGAGAGGATTACCTCCTCATCTTCGTCCCTCACTGAAGAGAGAGGATTACCTCCTCATCACCGTCACTATCTGAAGAGAGAGAGGATTACCTCCTCATCACTAGCACTATCTTAATAGAGAGGATTACCTCCTCATCATCGTCACTATCAGAAGAGAGAGGATTACCTCCTCATCACTGTCACTAACTGAAGAAAGAGGATTACCTCCTCATCACCGTCACTATCTGAAGAGAGAGGATTACCTCCTCATCACTGTCACTATCTGAAGAGAGAGGATTACATCCTCATCACCGTCACAATCTGACAAGAGAGGACTACCTCCTCATCACGGTCACTATCTGAAGAGAGAGGATTACCTACTCATCACCGTCATTATCTAAAGAGAGAGGTCTAGCTCCTCATCACCATCACTAGTCACTAGATAGTTACCACATGAGGAGGTCATATCTGAAGAGAGAGGATTACCTCCTCATCACCGTCACTATCTGAAGAGAGAGGACTACCTCCTCAACACCGTCACTATCTGAATAGAGATGACTACCTCCTCATCACCGTCACTATCCAAAGAGAGAGGATTACCTCCTCATCACCGTCACTATCTGAAGAGAGAGGATTACCTCCTCATCTTCGTCCCTCACTGAAGAGAGAGGATTACCTCCTCATCACCGTCACTATCTGAAGAGAGAGGATTACCTCCTCATCACCATCACTATCTTAATAGAGAGGATTACCTCCTCAACACCGTCACTAACTGAAGAGAGAGGATTACCTCCTCATCATCGTCACTATCTGAAGAGAGAGGATTACCTCCTCATCACCGTCACAATATGAAAAGAGAGGACTACTTCCTCATCACGGTCACTATCTGAAGAGAGAGGATTACCTCCTCATCACCGTTTCTATCTGAAGAAAGAGGATAACCTCCTCATCACCGTCACTATCTAAAGAGAGAGGACTACCTCCTCATCACCGTCACTATCTGAAGAGAGACGATTACCTCCTCATCACCGTCAATATCTGAAGAGAGAGGATTACCTCCTCATCACCGTCATTATCTGAAGAGAGAAGACTACCTCCTCATCACCGTCACTATCTGAAGAGAGAGGATTACCTCCTCATCACCGTCACTATCTGAAGAGATAGGACTAACTCCTCATCACCGTCACTATCT
Source organism: Brachymystax lenok tsinlingensis (assembly GCA_030435695.1). Taxonomy (NCBI): domain Eukaryota; kingdom Metazoa; phylum Chordata; class Actinopteri; order Salmoniformes; family Salmonidae; genus Brachymystax; species Brachymystax lenok. Next base: position 1,225,950 of record CM059789.1, read on the forward strand.
GAAGAGAGAGGATTACCTCCTCATCACGGTAACTATCTGAAGAGAGAGGATTACCTCCTCATCACCTTCACTATCTGAAGAGAGAGGATTACCTCCTCATCACCCTCACTATCTGAAGAGAGAGAACTACCTCCTCATCACTATCACAAGTCACTAGATAGTGACCTCATGAGTAGGTCACTATCTGAAGAGAGAGGATTACCTACTCATCACTGTCACTATCAGAAAAAAGAGAGGATTACCTCCTCATCACGGTCACTATCTGAAGAGAGAGGATTACCTCCTCATCACCGTCACAATCCGAAGAGAGAGGATTACATCCTCATCACCGTCACTATCTGAAGAGAGAGGATTACCTCCTCATCACCGTAAGTATATGAAAAGAGAGGACTACCTCATCATCACCGTAAGTATATGAAAAGAGAGGACTACCTCATCATCACATTCACTATCTGAAGAGAGAGGATTACCTCCTCATCACTGTCACTATCTGAAGAGAGAGGATTACCTCCTCATCACCGTCACTATCTGAAGAGAGAGGATTACCTCCTCATCACAGTCACTATCTGAAGAGAGAGGATTACCTCCTCATCACCGTCACAATATGAAAAGAGAGGACTACTTCCTCATCACGGTCACTATCTGAAGAGAGAGGATTACCTCCTCATCACCGTTTCTATCTGAAGAAAGAGGATAACCTCCTCATCACCGTGACTATCTAAAGAGAGAGGACTACCTCCTCATCACCGTCACTATCTGAAGAGAGACGATTACCTCCTCATCACCGTCAATATCTGAAGAGAGAGGATTACCTCCTCATCACCGTCATTATCTGAAGAGAGAAGACTATCTCCTCATCACCGTCACTATCTGGAAGAGAGAGGATTACCTCCTCATCACCGTCACTATCTGAAGAGATAGGACTAACTCCTCATCACCGTCACTATCTGAAGAGAGAGGATTACCTCCTCATCACGGTAACTATCTGAAGAGAGAGGATTACCTCCTCATCACCTTCACTATCTGAAGAGAGAGGATTACCTCCTCATCACCCTCACTATCTGAAGAGAGAACTACCTCCTCATCACCATCAAAAGTCACTAGATAGTGACCTCATGAGTAGGTCACTATCTGAAGAGAGAGGATTACCTACTCATCACTGTCACTATCAGAAAAAAGAGAGGATTACCTCCTCATCACGGTCACTATCTGAAGAGAGAGGATTACCTCCTCATCACCGTCACAATCCGAAGAGAGAGGATTACATCCTCATCACCGTCACTATCTGAAGAGAGAGGATTACCTCCTCATCACCGTCACTATCTGAAGAGAGAGGATTACCTCCTCATCACCGTAAGTATATGAAAAGAGAGGACTACCTCATCATCACCGTAAGTATATGAAAAGAGAGGACTACCTCCTCATCACTGTCACTATCTGAAGAGAGAGGATTACCTCCTCATCACCGTCACTAACTGAAGAAAGATGATTACCTCCTCATCATCGTCACTATCAGAAGAGAGAGGATTACCTCCTCATCACTGTCACTAACTGAAGAAAGAGGATTACCTCCTCATCACCGTCACTATCTGAAGAGAGAGGATTACCTCCTCATCACTGTCACTATCTGAAGAGAGAGGATTACATCCTCATCACTGTCACAATCTGACAAGAGAGGACTACCTCCTCATCACGGTCACTATCTGAAGAGAGAGGATTACCTCCTCATCACCGTCATTATCTAAGAGAGAGGTCTAGCTCCTCATCACCATCACTAGTCACTAGATAGTTACCACATGAGGAGGTCATATCTGAAGAGAGAGGATTACCTCCTCATCATCGTCACTATCTGAAGAGAGAGGATTACCTCCTCATCACCGTCACAATCCAAAGAGAGAGAATTACCTCCTCATCACCGTCACTATCTGAAGAGAGAGGATTACCTCCTCATCTTCGTCCCTCACTGAAGAGAGAGGATTACCTCCTCATCACCGTCACTATCTGAAGAGAGAGGATTACCTCCTCATCACTAGCAATATCTTAATAGAGAGGATTACCTCCTCATCATCGTCACTATCAGAAGAGAGAGGATTACCTCCTCATCACTGTCACTAACTGAAGAAAGAGGATTACCTCCTCATCACCGTCACTATCTGAAGAGAGAGGATTACCTCCTCATCACTGTCACTATCTGAAGAGAGAGGATTACATCCTCATCACCGTCACAATCTGACAAGAGAGGACTACCTCCTCATCACGGTCACTATCTGAAGAGAGAGGATTACCTACTCATCACCGTCATTATCTAAAGAGAGAGGTCTAGCTCCTCATCACCATCACTAGTCACTAGATAGTTACCACATGAGGAGGTCATATCTGAAGAGAGAGGATTACCTCCTCATCACCGTCACTATCTGAAGAGAGAGGATTACCTCCTCATCACCGTCACTATCTGAATAGAGATGACTATCTCCTCATCACCGTCACTATCCAAAGAGAGAGGATTACCTCCTCATCACCGTCACTATCTGAAGAGAGAGGATTACCTCCTCATCTTCGTCCCTCACTGAAGAGAGAGGATTACCTCCTCATCACCGTCACTATCTGAAGAGAGAGGATTACCTCATCATCACCGTAAGTATATGAAAAGAGAGGACTACCTCATCATCACATTCACTATCTAAGAGAGAGGATTACCTCCTCATCACTGTCACTATCTGAAGAGAGGATTACCTCCTCATCACCGTCACTAACTGAAGAAAGATGATTACCTCCTCATCATCGTCACTATCAGAAGAGAGAGGATTACCTCCTCATCACTGTCACTAACTGAAGAAAGAGGATTACCTCCTCATCACCGTCACTATCTGAAGAGAGATGATTACCTCCTCATCACTGTCACTATCTGAAGAGAGAGGATTACATCCTCATCACTGTCACAATCTGACAAGAGAGGACTACCTCCTCATCACGGTCACTATCTGAAGAGAGAGGATTACCTCCTCATCACCGTCATTATCTAAAGAGAGAGGTCTAGCTCCTCATCACCATCACTAGTCACTAGATAGTTACCACATGAGGAGGTCATATCTGAAGAGAGAGGATTACCTCCTCATCATCGTCACTATCTGAAGAGAGAGGATTACCTCCTCATCACCGTCACAATCCAAAGAGAGAGAATTACCTCCTCATCACCGTCACTATCTGAAGAGAGAGGATTACCTCCTCATCTTCGTCCCTCACTGAAGAGAGAGGATTACCTCCTCATCACCGTCACTATCTGAAGAGAGAGGATTACCTCCTCATCACTAGCAATATCTTAATAGAGAGGATTACCTCCTCATCATCGTCACTATCAGAAGAGAGAGGATTACCTCCTCATCACTGTCACTAAGTGAAGAAAGAGGATTACCTCCTCATCACCGTCACTATCTGAAGAGAGGATTACCTCCTCATCACTGTCACTATCTGAAGAGAGAGGATTACATCCTCATCACCGTCACAATCTGACAAGAGAGGACTACCTCCTCATCACGGTCACTATCTGAAGAGAGAGGATTACCTACTCATCACCGTCATTATCTAAAGAGAGGTCTAGCTCCTCATCACCATCACTAGTCACTAGATAGTTACCACATGAGGAGGTCATATCTGAAGAGAGAGGATTACCTCCTCATCACCGTCACTATCTGAAGAGAGAGGATTACCTCCTCATCACCGTCACTATCTGAATAGAGATGACTATCTCCTCATCACCGTCACTATCCAAAGAGAGAGGATTACCTCCTCATCACCGTCACTATCTGAAGAGAGAGGATTACCTCCTCATCTTCGTCCCTCACTGAAGAGAGAGGATTACCTCCTCATCACCGTCACTATCTGAAGAGAGAGGATTACCTCCTCATCACCATCACTATCTTAATAGAGAGGATTACCTCCTCAACACCGTCACTAACTGAAGAGAGAGGATTACCTCCTCATCATCGTCACTATCTGAAGAGAGAGGACTACCTCCTCATCACCGTCACTATCTGAAGAGAGAGGATTACCTCCTCATCACCGTAACTACCTGAAGAGAGTGGACAACCTCCTCATCATGGTCACTATCTGAAGAGAGAGGATTACCTCCTCATCACCGTAAGTATATGAAACGAGAGGACTACCTCATCATCACCGTCACTATCTGAAGAGAGAGGATTACCTCCTCATCACCGTCACTATCTGAAGACAGAAGATTACCTACTCATCACCGTCACTATCTGAAGAGAGAGGATTACCTCCTCATCACCGTCACTAACTCAAGAGAGAGGATTACCTCCTCATCATCGTCACTATCTGAAGAGAGAGGATTACCTCCTCATCATCGTCACTATCTGAAGAGAGAGGATTACCTCCTCATCACTAGCAATATCTTAATAGAGAGGATTACCTCCTCATCATCGTCACTATCAGAAGAGAGAGGATTACCTCCTCATCACTGTCACTAACTGAAGAAAGAGGATTACCTCCTCATCACCGTCACTATCTGAAGAGAGAGGATTACCTCCTCATCACTGTCACTATCTGAAGAGAGAGGATTACATCCTCATCACCGTCACAATCTGACAAGAGAGGACTACCTCCTCATCACGGTCACTATCTGAAGAGAGAGGATTACCTACTCATCACCGTCATTATCTAAAGAGAGAGGTCTAGCTCCTCATCACCATCACTAGTCACTAGATAGTTACCACATGAGGAGGTCATATCTGAAGAGAGAGGATTACCTCCTCATCACCGTCACTATCTGAAGAGAGAGGATTACCTCCTCATCACCGTCACTATCTGAATAGAGATGACTATCTCCTCATCACCGTCACTATCCAAAGAGAGAGGATTACCTCCTCATCACCGTCACTATCTGAAGAGAGAGGATTACCTCCTCATCTTCGTCCCTCACTGAAGAGAGAGGATTACCTCCTCATCACCGTCACTATCTGAAGAGAGAGGATTACCTCCTCATCACCATCACTATCTTAATAGAGAGGATTACCTCCTCAACACCGTCACTAACTGAAGAGAGAGGATTACCTCCTCATCATCGTCACTGTCTGAAGAGAGAGGACTACCTCCTCATCACCGTCACTATCTGAAGAGAGAGGATTACCTCCTCATCACCGTAACTATCTGAAGAGAGTGGACAACCTCCTCATCATGGTCACTATCTGAAGAGAGAGGATTACCTCCTCATCACCGTAAGTATATGAAACGAGAGGACTACCTCATCATCACCGTCACTATCTGAAGAGAGAGGATTACCTCCTCATCACCGTCACTATCTGAAGACAGAAGATTACCTACTCATCACCGTCACTATCTGAAGAGAGAGGATTACCTCCTCATCACCGTCACTAACTCAAGAGAGAGGATTACCTCCTCATCATCGTCACTATCTGAAGAGAGAGGATTACCTCCTCATCATCGTCACTATCTGAAGAGAGAGTATTACCTCCTCATCACCGTCACTATCTGAATAGAGATGACTACCTCCTCATCACCATCACTATCTGAAGAGAGAGGATTACCTCCTCATCACCGTCACTATCTGAAGAGATTGGACAACCTCCTCATCAACATCACAATCTGAAGAGAGAGGACTACCTCCTCATCATCGTCACTATCTGAAGAGAGAGGATTACCTCCTCATCAGCTAAGTATATGAAAAGAGAGGACTACCTCATCATCACATTCACTATCTAAAGAGAGAGGATTACCTCCTCATCACTGTCACTATCTGTAGAGAGAGGATTACCTCCTCATCACTGTCACTAACTGAAGAAAGAGGATTACCTCCTCATCATCGTCACTATCTGATGAGAGAGGATTACCTCCTCATCACCCTCACTATCTGAAGAGAGAGGACAACCTCCTCATCACCATCACAAGTCACTAGATAATGACCTCATGAGTAGGTCATTATCTGAAGATAGAGGATTACCTCCTCATCACTGTCACTATCTGAAAGAGAGGATTACCTCCTCATCACGGTCACTATCTGAAGAGAGAGGATTACCTCCTCATCTCCGTCACTATCTGAAGAGAGAGGATTACCTCCTCATCACCGTCACTATCTGAAGAGAGAGGATTACCTCCTCATCACCGTCACAATATGAAAAGAGAGGACTTTCTCCTCGTCACCGTCACTATCTGAAGAGAGAGGACTAACTCTTCATCACCGTCACTATCTGAAGAGAGAGGATTACCTCCTCATCACTAGCACTATCTTAATAGAGAGGATTACCTCCTCATCACCGTCAATATCTGAAGAGAGAGGATTACCTCCTCATCACCGTCATTATCTGAAGAGAGAAGACTACCTCCTCATCACCGTCACTATCTGAAGAGAGAGGATTACCTCCTCATCACCGTCACTATCTGAAGAGATAGGACTAACTCCTCATCACCGTCACTATCTGAAGAGAGAGGATTACCTCCTCATCACGGTCACTATCTGAAGAGAGAGGATTACCTCCTCATCACCTTCACTATCTGAAGAGAGAGGATTACCTCCTCATCACCGTCATTATCTAAAGAGAGAGGTCTAGCTCCTCATCACCATCACTAGTCACTAGATAGTTACCACATGAGGAGGTCATATCTGAAGAGAGAGGATTACCTCCTCATCACCGTCACTATCTGAATAGAGATGACTACCTCCTCATCACCATCACTATCTGAAGAGAGGATTACCTCCTCATCACCGTCACTATCTGAAGAGATTGGACAACCTCCTCATCAACATCACAATCTGAAGAGAGAGGACTACCTCCTCATCATCGTCACTATCTGAAGAGAGAGGATTACCTCCTCATCACCTAAGTATATGAAAAGAGAGGACTACCTCATCATCACATTCACTATCTGAAGAGATTGGACAACCTCCTCATCAACATCACAATCTGAAGAGAGAGGACTACCTCCTCATCACTGTCACTATCTGTAGAGAGAGGATTACCTCCTCATCACTGTCACTAACTGAAGAAAGAGGATTACCTCCTCATCATCGTCACTATCTGATGAGAGAGGATTACCTCCTCATCACCCTCACTATCTGAAGAGAGGACAACCTCCTCATCACCATCACAAGTCACTAGATAATGACCTCATGAGTAGGTCATTATCTGAAGATAGAGGATTACCTACTCATCACTGTCACTATCTGAAAGAGAGGATTACCTCCTCATCACGGTCACTATCTGAAGAGAGAGGATTACCTCCTCATCTCCGTCACTATCTGAAGAGAGAGGATTACCTCCTCATCACCGTCACTATCTGAAGAGAGAGGATTACCTCCTCATCACCGTCACAATATGAAAAGAGAGGACTTTCTCCTCGTCACCGTCACTATCTGAAGAGAGAGGACTAACTCTTCATCACCGTCACTATCTGAAGAGAGAGGATTACCTCCTCATCACTAGCACTATCTTAATAGAGAGGATTACCTCCTCATCATCGTCACTATCAGAAGAGAGAGGATTACCTCCTCATCACTGTCACTAACTGAAGAAAGAGGATTACCTCCTCATCACCGTCACTATCTGAAGAGATAGGATTACCTCCTCATCACTGTCACTATCTGAAGAGAGAGGATTACATCCTCATCACCGTCACAATCTGACAAGAGAGGACTACCTCCTCATCACGGTCACTAACTAAAGAGAGAGGATTACCTCCTCATGATCGTCACTATCTGAAGAGTGAGGACTACCTCCTCATCACCGTCACTATCTGAAGAGAGAGGATTACCTCCTCATCACCGTCACAATATGAAAAGAGAGGACTACTTCCTCATCACGGTCACTATCTGAAGAGAGGATTACCTCCTCATCACCGTTTCTATCTGAAGAAAGAGGATAACCTCCTCATCACCATCACTATATAAAGAGAGAAGACTAAAAACCTCATCACCGTCACTATCTGAAGAAAGAGGATTACCTCCTCAACACCGTCAATATCTGAATAGAAATGACTACCTCCTCATCACCGTCACAATATGAAGAGAGAGGACTTTCTCCTTGTCACCGTCACTATCTGAAGAGAGAGGACTAACTCTTCATCACCGTCACTATCTGAAGAGAGAGGATTACCTCCTCATCACCGTCACTATCTGAATAGAGATTACTACCTCCTCATCACCGTCACTATCTGAAGAGAGAGGATTACCTCCTCATCACAGTCACTATCTGAAGAGAGAGGATTACCTCCTCATCACCGTCACAATATGAAAAGAGAGGACTACTTCCTCATCACGGTCACTATCTGAAGAGAGAGGATTACCTCCTCATCACCGTCACTATCTGAAGAGATTGGACAACCTCCTCATCAACATCACAATCTGAAGAGAGAGGACTACCTCCTCATCATCGTCACTATCTGAAGAGAGAGGATTACCTCCTCATCAGCTAAGTATATGAAAAGAGAGGACTACCTCATCATCACATTCACTATCTAAAGAGAGAGGATTACCTCCTCATCACTGTCACTATCTGTAGAGAGAGGATTACCTCCTCATCACTGTCACTAACTGAAGAAAGAGGATTACCTCCTCATCATGGTCACTATCTGATGAGAGAGGATTACCTCCTCATCACCCTCACTATCTGAAGAGAGAGGACAACCTCCTCATCACCATCACAAGTCACTAGATAATGACCTCATGAGTAGGTCATTATCTGAAGATAGAGGATTACCTCCTCATCACTGTCACTATCTGAAAGAGAGGATTACCTCCTCATCACGGTCACTATCTGAAGAGAGAGGATTACCTCCTCATCTCCGTCACTATCTGAAGAGAGAGGATTACCTCCTCATCACCGTCACTATCTGAAGAGAGGATTACCTCCTCATCACCGTCACAATATGAAAAGAGAGGACTTTCTCCTCGTCACCGTCACTATCTGAAGAGAGAGGACTAACTCTTCATCACCGTCACTATCTGAAGAGAGAGGATTACCTCCTCATCACTAGCACTATCTTAATAGAGGATTACCTCCTCATCACCGTCAATATCTGAAGAGAGAGGATTACCTCCTCATCACCGTCATTATCTGAAGAGAGAAGACTACCTCCTCATCACCGTCACTATCTGAAGAGAGGATTACCTCCTCATCACCGTCACTATCTGAAGAGATAGGACTAACTCCTCATCACCGTCACTATCTGAAGAGAGAGGATTACCTCCTCATCACGGTCACTATCTGAAGAGAGAGGATTACCTCCTCATCACCTTCACTATCTGAAGAGAGAGGATTACCTCCTCATCACCGTCATTATCTAAAGAGAGAGGTCTAGCTCCTCATCACCATCACTAGTCACTAGATAGTTACCACATGAGGAGGTCATATCTGAAGAGAGGATTACCTCCTCATCACCGTCACTATCTGAATAGAGATGACTACCTCCTCATCACCATCACTATCTGAAGAGAGAGGATTACCTCCTCATCACCGTCACTATCTGAAGAGATTGGACAACCTCCTCATCAACATCACAATCTGAAGAGAGAGGGACTACCTCCTCATCATCGTCACTATCTGAAGAGAGAGGATTACCTCCTCATCACCTAAGTATATGAAAAGAGAGGACTACCTCATCATCACATTCACTATCTGAAGAGATTGGACAACCTCCTCATCAACATCACAATCTGAAGAGAGAGGACTACCTCCTCATCACTGTCACTATCTGTAGAGAGAGGAGTACCTCCTCATCACTGTCACTAACTGAAGAAAGAGGATTACCTCCTCATCATCGTCACTATCTGATGAGAGAGGATTACCTCCTCATCACCCTCACTATCTGAAGAGAGAGGACAACCTCCTCATCACCATCACAAGTCACTAGATAATGACCTCATGAGTAGGTCATTATCTGAAGATAGAGGATTACCTACTCATCACTGTCACTATCTGAAAGAGAGGATTACCTCCTCATCACGGTCACTATCTGAAGAGAGGATTACCTCCTCATCTCCGTCACTATCTGAAGAGAGAGGATTACCTCCTCATCACCGTCACTATCTGAAGAGAGAGGATTACCTCCTCATCACCGTCACAATATGAAAAGAGAGGACTTTCTCCTCGTCACCGTCACTATCTGAAGAGAGGACTAACTCTTCATCACCGTCACTATCTGAAGAGAGAGGATTACCTCCTCATCACTAGCACTATCTTAATAGAGAGGATTACCTCCTCATCATCGTCACTATCAGAAGAGAGAGGATTACCTCCTCATCACTGTCACTAACTGAAGAAAGAGGATTACCTCCTCATCACCGTCACTATCTGAAGAGATAGGATTACCTCCTCATCACTGTCACTATCTGAAGAGAGAGGATTACATCCTCATCACCGTCACAATCTGACAAGAGAGGACTACCTCCTCATCACGGTCACTAACTAAAGAGAGAGGATTACCTCCTCATGATCGTCACTATCTGAAGAGTGAGGACTACCTCCTCATCACCGTCACTATCTGAAGAGAGAGGATTACCTCCTCATCACCGTCACAATATGAAAAGAGAGGACTACTTCCTCATCACGGTCACTATCTGAAGAGAGAGGATTACCTCCTCATCACCGTTTCTATCTGAAGAAAGAGGATAACCTCCTCATCACCATCACTATATAAGAGAGAAGACTAAAACCTCATCACCGTCACTATCTGAAGAAAGAGGATTACCTCCTCAACACCGTCAATATCTGAATAGAAATGACTACCTCCTCATCACCGTCACAATATGAAGAGAGGACTTTCTCCTTGTCACCGTCACTATCTGAAGAGAGAGGACTAACTCTTCATCACCGTCACTATCTGAAGAGAGAGGATTACCTCCTCATCACCGTCACTATCTGAATAGAGATTACTACCTCCTCATCACCGTCACTATCTGAAGAGAGAGGATTACCTCCTCATCACAGTCACTATCTGAAGAGAGAGGATTACCTCCTCATCACCGTCACAATATGAAAAGAGAGGACTACTTCCTCATCACGGTCACTATCTGAAGAGAGAGGATTACCTCCTCATCACCGTCACTATCTGAAGAGATTGGACAACCTCCTCATCAACATCACAATCTGAAGAGAGGACTACCTCCTCATCATCGTCACTATCTGAAGAGAGAGGATTACCTCCTCATCAGCTAAGTATATGAAAAGAGAGGACTACCTCATCATCACATTCACTATCTAAAGAGAGAGGATTACCTCCTCATCACTGTCACTATCTGTAGAGAGAGGATTACCTCCTCATCACTGTCACTAACTGAAGAAAGAGGATTACCTCCTCATCATGGTCACTATCTGATGAGAGAGGATTACCTCCTCATCACCCTCACTATCTGAAGAGAGAGGACAACCTCCTCATCACCATCACAAGTCACTAGATAATGACCTCATGAGTAGGTCATTATCTGAAGATAGAGGATTACCTCCTCATCACTGTCACTATCTGAAAGAGAGGATTACCTCCTCATCACGGTCACTATCTGAAGAGAGAGGATTACCTCCTCATCTCCGTCACTATCTGAAGAGAGAGGATTACCTCCTCATCACCGTCACTATCTGAAGAGAGAGGATTACCTCCTCATCACCGTCACAATATGAAAAGAGAGGACTTTCTCCTCGTCACCGTCACTATCTGAAGAGAGAGGACTAACTCTTCATCACCGTCACTATCTGAAGAGAGAGGATTACCTCCTCATCACTAGCACTATCTTAATAGAGAGGATTACCTCCTCATCACCGTCAATATCTGAAGAGAGAGGATTACCTCCTCATCACCGTCATTATCTGAAGAGAGAAGACTACCTCCTCATCACCGTCACTATCTGAAGAGAGAGGATTACCTCCTCATCACCGTCACTATCTGGAAGAGATAGGACTAACTCCTCATCACCGTCACTATCTGAAGAGAGAGGATTACCTCCTCATCACCGTCAATATCTGAAGAGAGGATTACCTCCTCATCACCGTCATTATCTGAAGAGAGAAGACTACCTCCTCATCACCGCTACTATCTGAAGAGAGAGGATTACCTCCTCATCACCACCCGAGAGAGGACCTACCATCATCACCGCTACTATCTGAAGAGAGAGGATTACCTCCTCATCACCGTCACTATCTGAAGAGATAGGACTAACTCCTCATCACCGTCACTATCTGAAGAGAGAGGATTACCTCCTCATCACGGTCACTATCTGAAGAGAGAGGATTACCTCCTCATCACCTTCACTATCTGAAGAGAGAGGATTACCTCCTCATCACCGTCATTATCTAAAGAGAGAGGTCTAGCTCCTCATCACCATCACTAGTCACTAGATAGTTACCACATGAGGAGGTCATATCTGAAGAGAGAGGATTACCTCCTCATCACCGTCACTATCTGAATAGAGATGACTACCTCCTCATCACCATCACTATCTGAAGAGAGAGGATTACCTCCTCATCACCGTCACTATCTGAAGAGATTGGACAACCTCCTCATCAACATCACAATCTGAAGAGAGAGGACTACCTCCTCATCATCGTCACTATCTGAAGAGAGAGGATTACCTCCTCATCACCTAAGTATATGAAAAGAGAGGACTACCTCATCATCACATTCACTATCTGAAGAGATTGGACAACCTCCTCATCAACATCACAATCTGAAGAGAGAGGACTACCTCCTCATCACTGTCACTATCTGTAGAGAGAGGAGTACCTCCTCATCACTGTCACTAACTGAAGAAAGAGGATTACCTCCTCATCATCGTCACTATCTGATGAGAGAGGATTACCTCCTCATCACCCTCACTATCTGAAGAGAGAGGACAACCTCCTCATCACCATCACAAGTCACTAGATAATGACCTCATGAGTAGGTCATTATCTGAAGATAGAGGATTACCTACTCATCACTGTCACTATCTGAAAGAGAGGATTACCTCCTCATCACGGTCACTATCTGAAGAGAGAGGATTACCTCCTCATCTCCGTCACTATCTGAAGAGAGAGGATTACCTCCTCATCACCGTCACTATCTGAAGAGAGAGGATTACCTCCTCATCACCGTCACAATATGAAAAGAGAGGACTTTCTCCTCGTCACCGTCACTATCTGAAGAGAGAGGACTAACTCTTCATCACCGTCACTATCTGAAGAGAGAGGATTACCTCCTCATCACTAGCACTATCTTAATAGAGAGGATTACCTCCTCATCATCGTCACTATCAGAAGAGAGAGGATTACCTCCTCATCACTGTCACTAACTGAAGAAAGAGGATTACCTCCTCATCACCGTCACTATCTGAAGAGATAGGATTACCTCCTCATCACTGTCACTATCTGAAGAGAGAGGATTACATCCTCATCACCGTCACAATCTGACAAGAGAGGACTACCTCCTCATCACGGTCACTAACTAAAGAGAGAGGATTACCTCCTCATGATCGTCACTATCTGAAGAGTGAGGACTACCTCCTCATCACCGTCACTATCTGAAGAGAGGATTACCTCCTCATCACCGTCACAATATGAAAAGAGAGGACTACTTCCTCATCACGGTCACTATCTGAAGAGAGAGGATTACCTCCTCATCACCGTTTCTATCTGAAGAAAGAGGATAACCTCCTCATCACCATCACTATATAAAGAGAGAAGACTAAAACCTCATCACCGTCACTATCTGAAGAAAGAGGATTACCTCCTCAACACCGTCAATATCTGAATAGAAATGACTACCTCCTCATCACCGTCACAATATGAAGAGAGAGGACTTTCTCCTTGTCACCGTCACTATCTGAAGAGAGAGGACTAACTCTTCATCACCGTCACTATCTGAAGAGAGGATTACCTCCTCATCACCGTCACTATCTGAATAGAGATTACTACCTCCTCATCACCGTCACTATCTGAAGAGAGAGGATTACCTCCTCATCACAGTCACTATCTGAAGAGAGAGGATTACCTCCTCATCACCGTCACAATATGAAAAGAGAGGACTACTTCCTCATCACGGTCACTATCTGAAGAGAGAGGATTACCTCCTCATCACCGTCACTATCTGAAGAGATTGGACAACCTCCTCATCAACATCACAATCTGAAGAGAGAGGACTACCTCCTCATCATCGTCACTATCTGAAGAGAGAGGATTACCTCCTCATCAGCTAAGTATATGAAAAGAGGACTACCTCATCATCACATTCACTATCTAAAGAGAGAGGATTACCTCCTCATCACTGTCACTATCTGTAGAGAGAGGATTACCTCCTCATCACTGTCACTAACTGAAGAAAGAGGATTACCTCCTCATCATGGTCACTATCTGATGAGAGAGGATTACCTCCTCATCACCCTCACTATCTGAAGAGAGAGGACAACCTCCTCATCACCATCACAAGTCACTAGATAATGACCTCATGAGTAGGTCATTATCTGAAGATAGAGGATTACCTCCTCATCACTGTCACTATCTGAAAGAGAGGATTACCTCCTCATCACGGTCACTATCTGAAGAGAGAGGATTACCTCCTCATCTCCGTCACTATCTGAAGAGAGAGGATTACCTCCTCATCACCGTCACTATCTGAAGAGAGAGGATTACCTCCTCATCACCGTTTCTATCTGAAGAAAGAGGATAACCTCCTCATCACCGTCGATATCTAAAGAGAGAGGACTACCTCCTCATCACCGTCACTATCTGAAGAGAGATGATTACCTCCTCATCACCGTCAATATCTGAAGAGAGAGGATTACCTCCTCATCACCGTCATTATCTAAAGAGAGAGGTCTAGCTCCTCATCACCATCACTAGTCACTAGATAGTTACCACATGAGGAGGTCATATCTGAAGAGAGAGGATTACCTCCTCATCACCGTCACTATCTGAATAGAGATGACTACCTCCTCATCACCATCACTATCTGAAGAGAGAGGATTACCTCCTCATCACCGTCACTATCTGAAGAGATTGGACAACCTCCTCATCAACATCACAATCTGAAGAGAGAGGACTACCTCCTCATCATCGTCACTATCTGAAGAGAGAGATTACCTCCTCATCACCTAAGTATATGAAAAGAGAGGACTACCTCATCATCACATTCACTATCTGAAGAGATTGGACAACCTCCTCATCAACATCACAATCTGAAGAGAGAGGACTACCTCCTCATCACTGTCACTATCTGTAGAGAGAGGATTACCTCCTCATCACTGTCACTAACTGAAGAAAGAGGATTACCTCCTCATCATCGTCACTATCTGATGAGAGAGGATTACCTCCTCATCACCCTCACTATCTGAAGAGAGAGGACAACCTCCTCATCACCATCACAAGTCACTAGATAATGACCTCATGAGTAGGTCATTATCTGAAGATAGAGGATTACCTACTCATCACTGTCACTATCTGAAAGAGAGGATTTCCTCCTCATCACGGTCACTATCTGAAGAGAGAGGATTACCTCCTCATCACCGTCATTATCTGAAGAGAGAAGATTACCTCCTCATCACCGTCACTATCTGAAGAGAGAGGATTACCTCCTCATCACCGTCACAATATGAAAAGAGAGGACTTCCTCCTCGTCACCGTCACTATCTGAAGAGAGGACTAACTCTTCATCACCGTCACTATCTGAAGAGAGAGGATTACCTCCTCATCACTAGCACTATCTTAATAGAGAGGATTACCTCCTCATCATCGTCACTATCAGAAGAGAGAGGATTACCTCCTCATCACTGTAACTAACTGAAGAAAGAGGATTACCTCCTCATCACCGTCACTATCTGAAGAGATAGGATTACCTCCTCATCACTGTCACTATCTGAAGAGAGAGGATTACATCCTCATCACCGTCACAATCTGACAAGAGAGGACTACCTCCTCATCACGGTCACTAACTAAAGAGAGAGGATTACCTCCTCATGATCGTCACTATCTGAAGAGTGAGGACTACCTCCTCATCACCGTCACTATCTGAAGAGAGAGGATTACCTCCTCATCACCGTCACAATATGAAAAGAGAGGACTACTTCCTCATCACGGTCACTATCTGAAGAGAGAGGATTACCTCCTCATCACCGTTTCTATCTGAAGAAAGAGGATAACCTCCTCATCACCATCACTATATAAAGAGAGAAGACTAAAACCTCATCACCGTCACTATCTGAAGAAAGAGGATTACCTCCTCAACACCGTCAATATCTGAATAGAAATGACTACCTCCTCATCACCGTCACAATATGAAGAGAGAGGACTTTCTCCTTGTCACCGTCACTATCTGAAGAGAGAGGACTAACTCTTCATCACCGTCACTCTCTGAAGAGAGAGGATTACCTCCTCATCACCGTCACTATCTGAATAGAGATTACTACCTCCTCATCACCGTCACTATCTGAAGAGAGAGGATTACCTCCTCATCACAGTCACTATCTGAAGAGAGAGGATTACCTCCTCATCACCGTCACAATATGAAAAGAGAGGACTACTTCCTCATCACGGTCACTATCTGAAGAGAGGATTACCTCCTCATCACCGTTTCTATCTGAAGAAAGAGGATAACCTCCTCATCACCGTCGATATCTAAAGAGAGAGGACTACCTCCTCATCACCGTCACTATCTGAAGAGAGACGATTACATCCTCATCACCGTCAATATCTGAAGAGAGAGGATTACCTCCTCATCACCGTCATTATCTGAAGAGAGAAGACTACCTCCTCATCACCGTCACTATCTGAAGAGAGAGGATTACCTCCTCATCACCGTCACTATCTGAAGAGAGAGGATTACCTCCTCATCACGGTCACTATCTGAAGAGAGAGGATTACCTCCTCATCATCGTCACTATCTGAAGAGAGAGGATTACCTCCTCATCACCGTCACTATCTGAAGAGAGAGGATTACCTCCTCATCACCGTCACTATCTGAATAGAGATGACTACCTCCTCATCACCGTCACTATCCAAAGAGAGAGAATTACCTCCTCATCACCGTCACTATCTGAAGAGAGAGGATTACCTCCTCATCACTGTCACTAACTGAAGAAAGAGGATTACCTCCTCATCACCGTCACTATCTGAAGAGAGAGGATTACATCCTCATCACCGTCACAATCTGACAAGAGAGGACTACCTCCTCATCACGGTCACTAACTAAAGAGAGAGGATTACCTCCTCATGATCGTCACTATCTGAAGAGTGAGGACTACCTCCTCATCACCGTCACTATCTGAAGAGAGAGGATTACCTCCTCATCACCGTCACAATATGAAAAGAGAGGACTACTTCCTCATCACGGTCACTATCTGAAGAGAGAGGATTACCTCCTCATCACCGTTTCTATCTGAAGAAAGAGGATAACCTCCTCATCACCATCACTATATAAAGAGAGAAGACTAAAACCTCATCACCGTCACTATCTGAAGAAAGAGGATTACCTCCTCAACACCGTCAATATCTGAATAGAAATGACTACCTCCTCATCACCCGTCACAATATGAAGAGAGAGGACTTTCTCCTTGTCACCGTCACTATCTGAAGAGAGAGGACTAACTCTTCATCACCGTCACTATCTGAAGAGAGAGGATTACCTCCTCATCACCGTCACTATCTGAATAGAGATTACTACCTCCTCATCACCGTCACTATCTGAAGAGAGAGGATTACCTCCTCATCACAGTCACTATCTGAAGAGAGAGGATTACCTCCTCATCACCGTCACAATATGAAAAGAGAGGACTACTTCCTCATCACGGTCACTATCTGAAGAGAGAGGATTACCTCCTCATCACCGTTTCTATCTGAAGAAAGAGGATAACCTCCTCATCACCGTCGATATCTAAAGAGAGAGGACTACCTCCTCATCACCGTCACTATCTGAAGAGAGACGATTACCTCCTCATCACCGTCAATATCTGAAGAGAGAGGATTACCTCCTCATCACCGTCATTATCTGAAGAGAGAAGACTACCTCCTCATCACCGTCACTATCTGAAGAGAGAGGATTACCTCCTCATCACCGTCACTATCTGAAGAGAGAGGATTACCTCCTCATCACGGTCACTATCTGAAGAGAGAGGATTACCTCCTCATCACCTTCACTATCTGAAGAGAGAGGATTACCTCCTCATCACCGTCATTATCTAAAGAGAGAGGTCTAGCTCCTCATCACCATCACTAGTCACTAGATAGTTACCACATGAGGAGGTCATATCTGAAGAGAGAGGATTACCTCCTCATCATCGTCACTATCTGAAGAGAGAGGATTACCTCCTCATCACCGTCACTATCTGAAGAGAGAGGATTACCTCCTCATCACCGTCACTATCTGAATAGAGATGACTACCTCCTCATCACCGTCACTATCCAAAGAGAGAGAATTACCTCCTCATCACCGTCACTATCTGAAGAGAGAGGATTACCTCCTCATCTTCGTCCCTCACTGAAGAGAGAGGATTACCTCCTCATCACCGTCACTATCTGAAGAGAGAGGATTACCTCCTCATCACTATCACTATCTTAATAGAGAGGATTACCTCCTCATCATCGTCACTATCAGAAGAGAGAGGATTACCTCCTCATCACTGTCACTAACTGAAGAAAGAGGATTACCTCCTCATCACCGTCACTATCTGAAGAGAGAGGATTACCTCCTCATCACTGTCACTATCTGAAGAGAGAGGATTACATCCTCATCACCGTCACAATCTGACAAGAGAGGACTACCTCCTCATCACGGTCACTATCTGAAGAGAGAGGATTACCTACTCATCACCGTCATTATCTAAAGAGAGAGGTCTAGCTCCTCATCACCATCACTAGTCACTAGATAGTTACCACATGAGGAGGTCATATCTGAAGAGAGAGGATTACCTCCTCATCATCGTCACTATCTGAAGAGAGAGGATTACCTCCTCATCACCGTCACTATCTGAAGAGAGAGGATTACCTCCTCATCACCGTCACTATCTGAATAGAGATGACTACCTCCTCATCACCGTCACTATCCAAAGAGAGAGGATTACCTCCTCATCACCGTCACTATCTGAAGAGAGAGGATTACCTCCTCATCTTCGTCCCTCACTGAAGAGAGGATTACCTCCTCATCACCACCACTATCTGAAGAGAGAGGATTACCTCCTCATCACCATCACTATCTTAATAGAGAGGATTACCTCCTCAACACCGTCACTAACTGAAGAGAGGATTACCTCCTCATCATCGTCACTATCTGAAGAGAGAGGACTACCTCCTCATCACCGTCACTATCTGAAGAGAGAGGATTACCTCCTCATCACCGTAACTATCTGAAGAGAGTGGACAACCTCCTCATCATGGTCACTATCTGAAGAGAGAGGATTACCTCCTCATCACCGTAAGTATATGAAACGAGAGGACTACCTCATCATCACCGTCACTATCTGAAGAGAGAGGATTACCTCCTCATCACCGTCACTATCTGAAGACAGAAGATTACCTACTCATCACCGTCACTATCTGAAGAGAGAGGATTACCTCCTCATCACCGTCACTAACTCAAGAGAGAGGATTACCTCCTCATCATCGTCACTATCTGAAGAGAGAGGATTACCTCCTCATCATCGTCACTATCTGAAGAGAGAGTATTACCTCCTCATCACCGTCACTATCTGAATAGAGAAGACTACCTCCTCATCACCATCACTATCTGAAGAGAGAGGATTACCTCCTCATCACCGTCACTATCTGAAGAGATTGGACAACCTCCTCATCAACATCACAATCTGAAGAGAGAGGACTACCTCCTCATCATCGTCACTATCTGAAGAGAGAGGATTACCTCCTCATCACCGTAAGTATATGAAAAGAGAGGACTACCTCATCATCACCGTAAGTATATGAAAAGAGAGGACTACCTCATCATCACATTCACTATCTGAAGAGAGAGGATTACCTCCTCATCACTGTCACTAACTGTAGAGAGAGGATTACCTCCTCATCACTGTCACTAACTGAAGAAAGAGGATTACCTCATCATCGTCACTATCTGATGAGAGAGGATTACCTCCTCATCACCCTCACTATCTGAAGAGAGAGGACTACCTCCTCATCACCATCACAAGTCACTAGATAGTGACCTCATGAGTAGGTCATTATCTGAAGATAGAGGATTACCTACTCATCACTGTCACTATCTGAAAGAGACGATTACCTCCTCATCACGGTCACTATCTGAAGAGAGAGGATTACCTCCTCATCACTGTCACTATCTGAAAGAGACGATTACCTCCTCATCTCCGTCACTATCTGAAGAGAGAGGATTACCTCCTCATCACCGTCACTATCTGAAGAGAGAGGATTACCTCCTCATCACCGTCACAATATGAAAAGAGAGGACTTTCTCCTCGTCACCGTCACTATCTGAAGAGAGAGGACTAACTCTTCATCACCGTCACTATCTGAAGAGAGAGGATTACCTCCTCATCACTAGCACTATCTTAATAGAGAGGATTACCTCCTCATCATCGTCACTATCAGAAGAGAGAGGATTACCTCCTCATCACTGTCACTAACTGAAGAAAGAGGATTACCTCCTCATCACCGTCACTATCTGAAGAGAGAGGATTACCTCCTCATCACTGTCACTATCTGAAGAGAGAGGATTACATCCTCATCACCGTCACAATCTGACAAGAGAGGACTACCTCCTCATCACGGTCACTATCTGAAGAGAGAGGATTACCTCCTCATCACCGTCATTATCTAAAGAGAGAGGTCTAGCTCCTCATCACCATCACTAGTCACTAGATAGTTACCACATGAGGAGGTCATATCTGAAGAGAGAGGATTACCTCCTCATCATCGTCACTATCTGAAGAGAGAGGATTACCTCCTCATCACCGTCACTATCTGAAGAGAGAGGATTACCTCCTCATCACCGTCACTATCTGAATAGAGATGACTACCTCCTCATCACCGTCACTATCCGAAGAGAGAGGATTACCTCCTCATCACCGTCACTATCTGAAGAGAGAGGAAAACCTCCTCATCAACGTCACAATCTGAAGAGAGAGGATTACATCCTCATCACCGTCACTATCTGAAGAGAGAAGATTACCTCCTCATCACCGTCACTATCTGAAGAGAGAGGATTACCTCCTCATCACCGTAAGTATATGAAAAGAGAGGACTACCTCATCATCACCGTAAGTATATGAAAAGAGAGGACTACCTCATCATCAGATTCACTATCTGAAGAGAGAGGATTACCTCCTCATCACCGTCACTATCTGAAGAGAGAGGATTACCTCCTCATCACCGTCACTATCTGAAGAGAGAGGATTACCTCCTCATCACCGTCACTATCTGAATAGAGATGACTACCTCCTCATCACCGTCACTATCCAAAGAGAGAGAATTACCTCCTCATCACCGTCACTATCTGAAGAGAGAGGATTACCTCCTCATCTTCGTCCCTCACTGAAGAGAGAGGATTACCTCCTCATCACCGTCACTATCTGAAGAGAGAGGATTACCTCCTCATCACTATCACTATCTTAATAGAGAGGATTACCTCCTCATCATCGTCACTATCAGAAGAGAGAGGATTACCTCCTCATCACTGTCACTAACTGAAGAAAGAGGATTACCTCCTCATCACCGTCACTATCTGAAGAGAGAGGATTACCTCCTCATCACTGTCACTATCTGAAGAGAGAGGATTACATCCTCATCACCGTCACAATCTGACAAGAGAGGACTACCTCCTCATCACGGTCACTATCTGAAGAGAGAGGATTACCTACTCATCACCGTCATTATCTAAAGAGAGAGGTCTAGCTCCTCATCACCATCACTAGTCACTAGATAGTTACCACATGAGGAGGTCATATCTGAAGAGAGAGGATTACCTCCTCATCATCGTCACTATCTGAAGAGAGAGGATTACCTCCTCATCACCGTCACTATCTGAAGAGAGAGGATTACCTCCTCATCACCGTCACTATCTGAATAGAGATGACTACCTCCTCATCACCGTCACTATCCAAAGAGAGAGGATTACCTCCTCATCACCGTCACTATCTGAAGAGAGAGGATTACCTCCTCATCTTCGTCCCTCACTGAAGAGAGAGGATTACCTCCTCATCACCACCACTATCTGAAGAGAGAGGATTACCTCCTCATCACCATCACTATCTTAATAGAGAGGATTACCTCCTCAACACCGTCACTAACTGAAGAGAGAGGATTACCTCCTCATCATCGTCACTATCTGAAGAGAGAGGACTACCTCCTCATCACCGTCACTATCTGAAGAGAGAGGATTACCTCCTCATCACCGTAACTATCTGAAGAGAGTGGACAACCTCCTCATCATGGTCACTATCTGAAGAGAGAGGATTACCTCCTCATCACCGTAAGTATATGAAACGAGAGGACTACCTCATCATCACCGTCACTATCTGAAGAGAGAGGATTACCTCCTCATCACCGTCACTATCTGAAGACAGAAGATTACCTACTCATCACCGTCACTATCTGAAGAGAGAGGATTACCTCCTCATCACCGTCACTAACTCAAGAGAGGATTACCTCCTCATCATCGTCACTATCTGAAGAGAGAGGATTACCTCCTCATCATCGTCACTATCTGAAGAGAGAGTATTACCTCCTCATCACCGTCACTATCTGAATAGAGAAGACTACCTCCTCATCACCATCACTATCTGAAGAGAGAGGATTACCTCCTCATCACCGTCACTATCTGAAGAGATTGGACAACCTCCTCATCAACATCACAATCTGAAGAGAGAGGACTACCTCCTCATCATCGTCACTATCTGAAGAGAGAGGATTACCTCCTCATCACCGTAAGTATATGAAAAGAGAGGAATACCTCATCATCACCGTAAGTATATGAAAAGAGAGGACTACCTCATCATCACATTCACTATCTGAAGAGAGAGGATTACCTCCTCATCACTGTCACTATCTGTAGAGAGAGGATTACCTCCTCATCACTGTCACTAACTGAAGAAAGAGGATTACCTCATCATCGTCACTATCTGATGAGAGAGGATTACCTCCTCATCACCCTCACTATCTGAAGAGAGAGGACTACCTCCTCATCACCATCACAAGTCACTAGATAGTGACCTCATGAGTAGGTCATTATCTGAAGATAGAGGATTACCTACTCATCACTGTCACTATCTGAAAGAGACGATTACCTCCTCATCACGGTCACTATCTGAAGAGAGAGGATTACCTCCTCATCTCCGTCACTATCTGAAGAGAGAGGATTACCTCCTCATCACCGTCACTATCTGAAGAGAGAGGATTACCTCCTCATCACCGTCACAATATGAAAAGAGAGGACTTTCTCCTCGTCACCGTCACTATCTGAAGAGAGAGGACTAACTCTTCATCACCGTCACTATCTGAAGAGAGAGAGGATTACCTCCTCATCACTAGCACTATCTTAATAGAGAGGATTACCTCCTCATCATCGTCACTATCAGAAGAGAGAGGATTACCTCCTCATCACTGTCACTAACTGAAGAAAGAGGATTACCTCCTCATCACCGTCACTATCTGAAGAGAGAGGATTACCTCCTCATCACTGTCACTATCTGAAGAGAGAGGATTACATCCTCATCACCGTCACAATCTGACAAGAGAGGACTACCTCCTCATCACGGTCACTATCTGAAGAGAGAGGATTACCTCCTCATCACCGTCATTATCTAAAGAGAGAGGTCTAGCTCCTCATCACCATCACTAGTCACTAGATAGTTACCACATGAGGAGGTCATATCTGAAGAGAGAGGATTACCTCCTCATCATCGTCACTATCTGAAGAGAGAGGATTACCTCCTCATCACCGTCACTATCTGAAGAGAGAGGATTACCTCCTCATCACCGTCACTATCTGAATAGAGATGACTACCTCCTCATCACCGTCACTATCCGAGAGAGAGGATTACCTCCTCATCACCGTCACTATCTGAAGAGAGAGGAAAACCTCCTCATCAACGTCACAATCTGAAGAGAGAGGATTACATCCTCATCACCGTCACTATCTGAAGAGAGAGGATTACCTCCTCATCACCGTCACTATCTGAAGAGAGAGGATTACCTCCTCATCACCGTAAGTATATGAAAAGAGAGGACTACCTCATCATCACCGTAAGTATATGAAAAGAGAGGACTACCTCATCATCAGATTCACTATCTGAAGAGAGAGGATTACCTCCTCATCACCGTCACTATCTGAAGAGAGAGGATTACCTCCACATCACCGTCACTATCTGAATAGAGATGACTACCTCCTCATCACCGTCACTATCCAAAGAGAGAGGATTACCTCCTCATCACCGTCACTATCTGAAGAGAGAGGATTACCTCCTCATCTTCGTCCCTCACTGAAGAGAGAGGATTACCTCCTCATCACCGTCACTATCTGAAGAGAGAGGATTACCTCCTCATCACTGTCACTATCTGAAGAGAGAGGATTACCTCCTCATCACCATCACAATCTGACGAGAGAGGACTACCTCCTCATCATCGTCACTATCTGAAGAGATAGGATTACCTCCTCATCACCGTAAGTATATGAAAAGAGAGGACTACCTCATCATCACATTCACTATCTAAAGAGAGAGGATTACCTCCTCATCACTGTCACTAACTGAAGAAAGATGATTACCTCCTCATCATCGTCACTATCAGAAGAGAGAGGATTACCTCCTCATCACTGTCACTAACTGAAGAAAGAGGATTACCTCCTCATCACCGTCACTATCTGAAGAGAGAGGATTACCTCCTCATCACTGTCACTATCTGAAGAGAGAGGATTACATCCTCATCACCGTCACAATCTGACAAGAGAGGACTACCTCCTCATCACGGTCACTATCTGAAGAGAGAGGATTACCTCCTCATCACCGTCATTATCTAAAGAGAGAGGTCTAGCTCCTCATCACCATCACTAGTCACTAGATAGTTACCACATGAGGAGGTCATATCTGAAGAGAGAGGATTACCTCCTCATCATCGTCACCATCTGAAGAGAGAGGATTACCTCCTCATCACCGTCACTATCTGAAGAGAGAGGATTACCTCCTCATCACCGTCACTATCTGAATAGAGATGACTACCTCCTCATCACCGTCACTATCCAAAGAGAGAGGATTACCTCCTCATCACCGTCACTATCTGACGAGAGAGGACTACCTCCTAATCATCGTCACTATCTGAAGAGAGAGGATTACCTCCTCATCACCGTAAGTATATGAAAAGAGAGGACTACCT
Source organism: Brachymystax lenok tsinlingensis (assembly GCA_030435695.1). Lineage (NCBI taxonomy): Eukaryota > Metazoa > Chordata > Actinopteri > Salmoniformes > Salmonidae > Brachymystax > Brachymystax lenok. Next base: position 1,251,266 of record CM059789.1, read on the forward strand.
CATCATCACATTCACTATCTAAAGAGAGAGGATTACCTCCTCATCACTGTCACTATCTGAAGAGAGAGGATTACCTCCTCATCACTGTCACTAACTGAAGAAAGATGATTACCTCCTCATCATCGTCACTATCAGAAGAGAGAGGATTACCTCCTCATCACTGTCACTAACTGAAGAAAGAGGATTACCTCCTCATCACCGTCACTATCTGAAGAGAGAGGATTACATCCTCATCACCGTCACAATCTGACAAGAGAGGACTACCTCCTCATCACGGTCACTATCTGAAGAGAGAGGATTACCTCCTCATCACCGTCATTATCTAAAGAGAGAGGTCTAGCTCCTCATCACCATCACTAGTCACTAGATAGTTACCACATGAGGAGGTCATATCTGAAGAGAGAGGATTACCTCCTCATCATCGTCACCATCTGAAGAGAGAGGATTACCTCCTCATCACCGTCACTATCTGAAGAGAGAGGATTACCTCCTCATCACCGTCACTATCTGAATAGAGAAGACTACCTCCTCATCACCGTCACTATCCAAAGAGAGAGGATTACCTCCTCATCACCGTCACTATCTGAAGAGAGAGGATTACCTCCTCATCTTCGTCCCTCACTGAAGAGAGAGGACTACCTCCTCATCACCGTCACTATCTGAAGAGAGAGGATTACCTCCTCATCATCGTCACCATCTGAAGAGAGAGGATTACCTCCTCATCACCGTCACTATCTGAAGAGAGAGGATTACCTCCTCATCACCGTCACTATCTGAATAGAGAAGACTACCTCCTCATCACCGTCACTATCCAAAGAGAGAGGATTACCTCCTCATCACCGTCACTATCTGAAGAGAGAGGATTACCTCCTCATCTTCGTCCCTCACTGAAGAGAGAGGACTACCTCCTCATCACCGTCACTATCTGAAGAGAGAGGATTACCTCCTCATCACTGTCACTAACTGAAGAAAGAGGATTACCTCCTCATCACCGTCACTATCTGAAGAGAGAGGATTACCTCCTCATCACTGTCACTATCTGAAGAGAGAGGATTACATCCTCATCACCGTCACAATCTGACAAGAGAGGACTACCTCCTCATCACGGTCACTATCTGAAGAGAGAGGATTACCTCCTCATCACCGTCATTATCTAAAGAGAGAGGTCTAGCTCCTCATCACCATCACTAGTCACTAGATAGTTACCACATGAGGAGGTCATATCTGAAGAGAGAGGATTACCTCCTCATCATCGTCACCATCTGAAGAGAGAGGATTACCTCCTCATCACCGTCACTATCTGAAGAGAGAGGATTACCTCCTCATCACCGTCACTATCTGAATAGAGAAGACTACCTCCTCATCACCGTCACTATCCAAAGAGAGAGGATTACCTCCTCATCACCGTCACTATCTGAAGAGAGAGGATTACCTCCTCATCTTCGTCCCTCACTGAAGAGAGAGGACTACCTCCTCATCACCGTCACTATCTGAAGAGAGAGGATTACCTCCTCATCACCGTCATTATCTAAAGAGAGAGGTCTAGCTCCTCATCACCATCACTAGTCACTAGATAGTTACCACATGAGGAGGTCATATCTGAAGAGAGAGGATTACCTCCTCATCATCGTCACCATCTGAAGAGAGAGGATTACCTCCTCATCACCGTCACTATCTGAAGAGAGAGGATTACCTCCTCATCACCGTCACTATCTGAATAGAGAAGACTACCTCCTCATCACCGTCACTATCCAAAGAGAGAGGATTACCTCCTAATCACCGTCACTATCTGAAGAGAGAGGATTACCTCCTCATCTTCGTCCCTCACTGAAGAGAGAGGACTACCTCCTCATCACCGTCACTATCTGAAGAAAGAGGACTAACTCCTCATCACCGTCACTATCTGAAGAAAGAGGATTACATCCTCATCACCGTCACAATCTGACAAGAGAGGACTACCTCCTCATCACGGTCACTATCTGAAGAGAGAGGATTACCTCCTCATCTCCGTCACTATCTGAAGAGAGAGGATTACCTCATCATCACCGTCACTATCTGAAGAGAGAGGATTACCTCCTCAACACCGTCACAATATGAAAAGAGAGGACTTTCTCCTCGTCAACGTCACTATCTGAAGAGAGAGGACTAACTCTTCATCACCGTCACTATCTGAAGAGAGAGGATTACCTCCTCATCACTGTCACTAACTGAAGAAAGATGATTACCTCCTCATCATCGTCACTATCAGAAGAGAGAGGATTACCTCCTCATCACTGTCACTAACTGAAGAAAGAGGATTACCTCCTCATCACCGTCACTATCTGAAGAGAGAGGATTACCTCCTCATCACTGTCACTATCTGAAGAGAGAGGATTACATCCTCATCACCGTCACAATCTGACAAGAGAGGACTACCTCCTCATCACGGTCACTATCTGAAGAGAGAGGATTACCTCCTCATCACCGTCATTATCTAAAGAGAGAGGTCTAGCTCCTCATCACCATCACTAGTCACTAGATAGTTACCACATGAGGAGGTCATATCTGAAGAGAGGATTACCTCCTCATCATCGTCACTATCTGAAGAGAGAGGATTACCTCCTCATCACCGTCACTATCTGAAGAGAGAGGATTACCTCCTCATCTTCGTCCCTCACTGAAGAGAGAGGATTACCTCCTCATCACCGTCACTATCTGAAGAGAGAGGATTACCTCCTCATCACTAGCACTATCTTAATAGAGAGGATTACCTCCTCATCATCGTCACTATCAGAAGAGAGAGGATTACCTCCTCATCACTGTCACTAACTGAAGAAAGAGGATTACCTCCTCATCACCGTCACTATCTGAAGAGAGAGGATTACATCCTCATCACCGTCACAATCTGACAAGAGAGGACTACCTCCTCATCACGGTCACTATCTGAAGAGAGAGGATTACCTCCTCATCACCGTCATTATCTAAAGAGAGAGGTCTAGCTCCTCATCACCATCACTAGTCCCTAGATAGTTACCACATGAGGAGGTCATATCTGAAGAGAGAGGATTACCTCCTCATCATCGTCACTATCTGAAGAGAGAGGATTACCTCCTCATCACCGTCACTATCTGAAGAGAGAGGATTACCTCCTCATCACCGTCACTATCTGAATAGAGATGACTACCTCCTCATCACCGTCACTATCCAAAGAGAGAGGATTACCTCCTCATCACCGTCACTATCTGAAGAGAGAGGATTACCTCCTCATCTTCGTCCCTCACTGAAGAGAGAGGATTACCTCCTCATCACCGTCACTATCTGAAGAGAGAGGATTACCTCCTCATCACCATCACTATCTTAATAGAGAGGATTACCTCCTCAACACCGTCACTAACTGAAGAGAGAGGATTACCTCCTCATCATCGTCACTATCTGAAGAGAGAGGACTACCTCCTCATCACCGTCACTATCTGAAGAGAGAGGATTACCTCCTCATCACCGTAACTATCTGAAGAGAGTGGACAACCTCCTCATCATGGTCACTATCTGAAGAGAGAGGATTACCTCTTCATCACCGTAAGTATATGAAACGAGAGGACTACCTCATCATCACCGTCACTATCTGAAGAGAGAGGATTACCTCCTCATCACGGTCACTATCTGAAGAGAGAGGATTACCTCCTCATCACCGTCATTATCTAAAGAGAGAGGTCTAGCTCCTCATCACCATCACTAGTCACTAGATAGTTACCACATGAGGAGGTCATATCTGAAGAGAGAGGATTACCTCCTCATCATCGTCACTATCTGAAGAGAGAGGATTACCTCCTCATCACCGTCACTATCTGAAGAGAGAGGATTACCTCCTCATCACCGTCACTATCTGAATAGAGATGACTACCTCCTCATCACCGTCACTATCCAAAGAGAGAGGATTACCTCCTCATCACCATCACTATCTGAAGAGAGAGGATTACCTCCTCATCTTCGTCCCTCACTGAAGAGAGAGGATTACCTCCTCATCACCGTCACTATCTGAAGAGAGAGGATTACCTCCTCATCACTAGCACTATCTTAATAGAGAGGATTACCTCCTCATCATCGTCACTATCAGAAGAGAGAGGATTACCTCCTCATCACTGTCACTAACTGAAGAAAGAGGATTACCTCCTCATCACTGTCACTATCTGAAGAGAGAGGATTACATCCTCATCACCGTCACAATCTGACAAGAGAGGACTACCTCCTCATCACGGTCACTATCTGAAGAGAGAGGATTACCTCCTCATCACCGTAAGTATATGAAACGAGAGGACTACCTCATCATCACCGTCACTATCTGAAGAGAGAGGATTACCTCCTCATCACCGTCACTATCTGAAGACAGAAGATTACCTACTCATCACCGTCACTATCTGAAGAGAGAGGATTACCTCCTCATCACCGTCACTAACTAAAGATAGAGGATTACCTCCTCATCATCGTCACTATCTGAAGAGAGAGGATTACCTCCTCATCATCGTCACTATCTGAAGAGAGAGTATTACCTCCTCATCACCGTCACTATCTGAATAGAGATGACTACCTCCTCATCACCATCACTATCTGAAGAGAGAGGATTACCTCCTCATCACCGTCACTATCTGAAGAGAGTGGACAACCTCCTCATCAACGTCACAATCTGAAGAGAGAGGACTACCTCCTCATCATCGTCACTATCTGAAGAGAGAGGATTACCTCCTCATCACCGTAAGTATATATAAAGAGAGGACTACCTCATCATCACATTCACTATCTAAAGAGAGAGGATTACCTCCTCATCACTGTCACTATCTGTAGAGAGAGGATTACCTCCTCATCACTGTCACTAACTGAAGAAAGAGGATTACCTCCTCATCATCGTCACTATCTGATGAGAGAGGATTACCTCCTCATCACCCTCACTATCTGAAGAGAGAGGACTACCTCCTCATCACCATCACAAGTCACTAGATAGTGACCTCATGAGTAGGTCATTATCTGAAGATCGAGGATTACCTACTCATCACTGTCACTATCTGAAAAGAGAGGATTACCTCCTCATCACGGTCACTATCTGAAGAGAGAGGATTACCTCCTCATCTCCGTCACTATCTGAAGAGAGAGGATTACCTCCTCATCACCGTCACTATCTGAAGAGAGAGGATTACCTCCTCATCACCGTCACAATATGAAAAGAGAGGACTTTCTCCTCGTCACCGTTACTATCTGAAGAGAGAGGACTAACTCTTCATCACCGTCACTATCTGAAGAGAGAGGATTACCTCCTCATCACCGTCACTATCTGAATAGAGATTACTACCTCCTCATCACCGTCACTATCTGAAGAGAGAGGATTACCTCCTCATCACAGTCACTATCTGAAGAGAGAGGACTACCTCCTCTTCACCGTCACTATCTGAAGAGAGAGGATTACCTCCTCATCACCGTTTCTATCTGAAGAAAGAGCATAACCTCCTCATCACCATCACTATCTAAAGAGAGAAGACTAAAACCTCATCACCGTCACAATCTGAAGAAAGAGGATTACCTCCTCAACACCGTCAATATCTGAATAGAAATGACTACCTCCTCATCACCGTCACAATATGAAGAGAGAGGACTTTCTCCTCGTCACCGTCACTATCTGAAGAGAGAGGATTACCTCCTCATCACCTTCACTATCTGAAGAGAGAGGATTACCTCCTCATCACCCTCACTATCTGAAGAGAGAGAACTACCTCCTCATCACCATCACAAGTCACTAGATAGTGACCTCATGAGTAGGTCATTATCTGAAGATCGAGGATTACCTACTCATCACTGTCACTATCTGAAAAGAGAGGATTACCTCCTCATCACGGTCACTATCTGAAGAGAGAGGATTACCTCCTCATCACCGTCACTATCTGAAGAGAGAGGATTACCTCCTCATCACCGTCACTATCTGAAGAGAGAGGACTACCTCCTCTTCACCGTCACTATCTGAAGAGAGAGGATTACCTCCTCATCACCGTCACAATCTGAAGAGAGAGGATTACCTCCTCATCACCATCACTATCTGAAGAGAGAGGATTACCTCCTCATTACCGTCACTATCTGAAGAGAGAGGACTACCTCCTCAACACCGTCAATATCTGAATAGAAATGACTACCTCCTCATCACCGTCACAATATGACGAGAGAGGATTACCTCCTCATCACAGAATCTATCTGAAGAGAGAGGATTACCTCCTCATCACCGTCACTATCTGAAGAGAGAGGATGACCTCCTCATCAACGTTTCTATCTGAAGAGAGAGGACTACCTCCTCATCACCGTCACTATCTGAAGAGAGAGGACTAACTCATCATCACCGTCACTATCTGAAGAAAGAGGATTACTTCCTCAACACCGTCAATATCTGAATAGAAATGACTCCCTCCTCATCACCGTCACAATATGAAGAGAGAGGACTTTCTCCTTGTCACCTTCACTATCTGAAGAGAGAGGACTAACTCTTCATCACCGTCAGTATCTGAAGAGAGAGGATTACCTCCTCATCACAGTCACTATCTGAAGAGAGATTACTACCTCCTCATCACCGTCACTATCTGAAGAGAGAGGATTACCTCCTCATCACAGTCACTATCTGAAGAGAGAGGATTAACTCCTCATCACCGTCACTAACTGAAGAGAGAGGATTACCTCCTCATGATCGTCACTATCTGAAGAGAGAGGACTACCTCCTCATCACCGTCACTATCTGAAGAGAGAGGATTACCTCCTCATCACCGTCACAATATGAAAAGAGAGGACTACTTCCTCATCACGGTCACTATCTGAAGAGAGAGGATTACCTCCTCATCACCGTTTCTATCTGAAGAAAGAGGATAACCTCCTCATCACCATCACTATCTAAAGAGAGAAGACTAAAACCTCATCACCGTCACTATCTGAAGAAAGAGGATTACCTCCTCAAGACCGTCAATATCTGAATAGAAATGACTACCTCCTCATCACCGTCAGAATATGAAGAGAGAGGACTTTCTCCTCGTCACCGTCACTATCTGAAGAGAGAGGACTAACTCTTCATCACCGTCACTCTCTGAAGAGAGAGGATTACCTCCTCATCACCGTCACTATCTGAATAGAGATTACTACCTCCTCATCACCGTCACTATCTGAAGAGAGAGGATTACCTCCTCATCACAGTCACTATCTGAAGAGAGAGGATTACCTCCTCATCACCGTCACAATATGAAAAGAGAGGACTACTTCCTCATCACGGTCACTATCTGAAGAGAGAGGATTACCTCCTCATCACCGTTTCTATCTGAAGAAAGAGGATAACCTCCTCATCACCGTCACTATCTAAAGAGAGAAGACTAAAACCTCATCACCGTCACTATCTAAAGAGAGAGGACTACCTCCTCATCACCGTCACAATCTGAAGAGAGAGGATTACCTCCTCATCACCGTCAATATCTGAAGAGAGAGGATTACCTCCTCATCACCGTCATTATCTGAAGAGAGAAGACTACCTCCTCATCACCGTCACTATCTGAAGAGAGAGGATTACCTCCTCATCACCGTCACTATCTGAAGAGATAGGACTAACTCCTCATCACCGTCACTATCTGAAGAGAGAGGATTACCTCCTCATCACGGTCACTATCTGAAGAGAGAGGATTACCTCCACATCACCTTCACTATCTGAAGAGAGAGGATTACCTCCTCATCACATTCACTATCTGAAGAGAGAGGATTACCTCCTCATCACCGTCACAATATGAAAAGAGAGGACTACTTCCTCATCACGGTCACTATCTGAAGAGAGAGGATTACCTCCTCATCACCCTCACTATCTGAAGAGAGAGAACTACCTCCTCATCACCATCACAAGTCACTAGATAGTGACCTCATGAGTAGGTCACTATCTGAAGAGAGAGGATTACCTACTCATCACTGTCACTATCAGAAAAAAGAGAGGATTACCTCCTCATCAAGGTCACTATCTGAAGAGAGAGGATTACCTCCTCATCACCGTCACTATCTGAAGAGAGCGGATTACCTCCTCATCTCCCTCACTATCTGAAGAGAGAGGATTACCTCCTCATCACCGTCACTATCTGAAGAGAGAGGACTACCTCCTCTTCACCGTCACTATCTGAAGAGAGAGGATTACCTCCTCATCACCGTCACAATCTGAAGAGAGAGGATTACCTCCTCATTACCGTCACTATCTGAAGAAAGAGGACTACCTCCTCATCACATTCACTATCTGAAGAGATCGGATTACCTCCTCATCTCCCTCACTATCTGAAGAGAGAGGATTACCTCCTCATCACCGTCACTATCTGAAGAGAGAGGATTACCTCCTCATCACCCTCACTGTCTGAAGAGAAAGGACTAATGACATCACAATACCCCATAATGACATCACAATACCCCATAATGACATCACAATACCCCATAATGACATCACAATACCCCATACTGACATCACAATAACCTATAATGACATCACAATACCCCATATTGACATCACAATACCCCATACTGACATCACAATACCCTACAAAGACATCACAATACCCCATAATGACATCACAATACCCCATAATGACATCACTATACCCTATACTGACATCACAATACCCTACAATGACATCACAATAACCCATACTGCCATCACAATACCCTACGATGACATCACAATACCCCATACTGCCATCACAATACCCTATAATGACATCACAATACCCCATACTGACATCACAATACCCTACAATGACATCACAATACCCCATACTGACATCACAATACCCTATAATAACATCACAATACCCCATACTGACATCACAATACCCTACAATGACATCACAATACACCATAATGACATCACAATACCCTATAATGACATCACAATACCCCATAATTACGTCACAATAACCCATAATGACATCCCAATACCCCATACTGACATCACAATACCCTATGATAACATCACAATACCCCATACTGACATCACAATACCCTATAATAACATCACAATACCCCATACTGACATCACAATACCCCACAATGACATCACAATACCCTATAATGACATCACAATACCCCATAATGACATCACAATACCCTATAATTACGTCACAATAACCCATAATGACATCCCAATACCCCATACTGACATCACAATACCCTATAATGACAATGCAAAAACAGATTTTTATACATTTTTGCTAATTTATTCAAAATAAAAAATAAAAAATGAAATATCCCATTTACGTAAGTATTCAGACCCTTTACTCAGTACTTTGTTGAAGCACCTTTGGCAGCGATTACAGCCTCGAGTCTTCTTGGGTATGATGCTACAAGCTTGGCACACCTGTATTTGAGGAGTTTTTCCCATTCTTCTCTGCAGATCCTCTCAAGCTCTGTCAGGTTGGATGGGGACCGTTGCTGCACAGCTATTTTCAGGTCTCTCCAGAGATGTTCGATCAGTTTCAAGTCCAGGCTCTGGCTGGACCACTCAAGGACATTCAGACTTGTCCTGAAGCCACTCCTGCGTTGTCTTGGCTGTGTACTTAGGGTCTTTGTCCTGTTGAAAGGTGAACCTTCACCCCAGTCTGAGGACCTGAGCACTGGAGCAGGTTTTCATCAAGGATCTCTCTGTACTTTGCTCTGTTCATCTTTCCCTTGATACTGACTAGTCTCCCAGTCCCTGCCACTATAAAACATCCCCACAGCATGATGCTGCCACCAACATGCTTCACCGTAGGGATGGTGCCAGGTTTCCTCCAGACGTGACACTTAAAATTCAGGCCAAAGAGTTCAATCTTGGTTTCATCAGACCAGAGAATCTTGTTTCTCACGGTCTGAGAGTACTTTGGGTACCTTCCAATCAATTGAACTTACCACAGGTGGACTCCAATCAAGTTGTAGAAACATCTCAAGGATGATCAATGGAAACAGGATGCACCAGAGTTCAAGTCTCATAGCAAAGGGTCTGAATGCCTATGTAAATAAGGTATTTCTGTATTTTATTTTTAATACATTTGCTAAATTTCCCTAAAAACCTGTTTTCACTCCGTCATTATGGGTATTGTGCGTAGATTGCTGAGGGGCTGTAATGTAACAAAATCTGGAAAAAGTCAAGCGGTCTGAATACTTTACGAATGCACTGTATGTGATGCCCAGGCACGAGGCAGCACCTGCTCTAGCACAGACAGACTGGAGAGAGAGAGAGAGAGAGAGAGAGAGAGAGAGAGAGAGAGAGAGACAGAGAGACAGAGAGACAGAGAGACAGAGAGACAGAGACAGACAGAGAGAGAGAGAGAGAGAGAGAGAGAGAGAGAGAGAGAGAGAGAGACATAGGGTTGTGAGGTCTGGGGTCCGCTCACCAACCCAAAATTCACAAAATGGGACAAACACCAAATTGAGACTCTGCATGCAGAATTCTGAAAGACGTAAAACATTAAATAATGCATGCAGAGCAGAATCAGACCGATAACCGCTAATGATCAAAATCCAGAAAAGAGCCATTAAATTCTACAACCACCTAAAAGGAAGCAATTCCAAAACCTTCCATAAAAAAGCCATCACCTACAGAGAGATGAACCTGGAGAAGAGTCCCCTAAGCAAGCTGGTCCTGGGGCTCTGGTCACAAACACAAACAGACCCCACAGAGCCCCAGGACAGCAACACAATTAGACCCAACCAAATCATGACAAAACAAAAAGATAATGACTTGACACATTGGAAATAATTAACAGAAAATTTAAGTAAACTAGAATGCTATTTGGCCCTAACCGAGAGTACACAGTGGCAGAATACCTGACCACTGTGAAGGACCTAAACTTAAGGAAAGGTTTGACTATGTACAGACTCAGTGAGCATAGCCTTGTTATTGAGAAAGGCCGCCATAAGCAGACCTGGCTCTCAAGAGAAGACAGGCTATGTGCACACTGCACACAGAATTAGGTGGAAACTGAGCTGCACTTCCTAACCTCCTGCCAAATGTATGACCATATTAGAGACACATATATCCCTCAGATTACACAGATCCACAAAGAACTTGAAACTCCCATATCTACTGGGTGAAATACCACAGTGTGCCGTCACAGCTGCACGATGTGTGACCTGTTGCCACAAGAAAAGGGCAACCAGTGAAGAACAAACACCATTGTAAATACAACCCATATTTATGTTTATTTATTTTCCTTTTTGTACTTTAACTATTTGCGCATCATTACAACACTGCATATAGACATAATATGACATTTGAAATATCTTTATTCCTTTGGAACTTCTGTGAGTGTAATGTTTACTGTTCATTTGTTATTGTTAATTTCACTTTTGTTTATTGTCTACTTCACTTGCTTTGGCAATGTTAACACATGTTTCACATGCCAATAAAGCCCTTTGAATTGAATTGAAATTGAATTGATAGTATGTGGATAGAAACGCATTCATCAAAACTTCCAAAAACTCCAGTGGCTCGAATAACATTCTGGACTGAAGACAGTGAATGACTGACTGGCTGCGCCGCGATAAAAACGGGACCGAGTTGAACAGATTGTTTTGTTTGAAATCCGCGCAAGACAATGAGGACCGTCGGCGGCTCTTTGACTTTCTTCAGAAGGAAAATAATAGAGGCACCGGTGCCGTTTGAGATAGAAGTGATATAGTGATAAGACGCCAAGCGGTTAAGAGGTCTTCTATATGGATGGATTCTGAGTTTGGAAGCCTGACGCAGTGAAACGTGTAGTTTATCAGCTCTGTGTCCACTTCCATCAGTGTTTTAATGATGATTGCGGTTTTCATTCCGGAATCTGTTCCATATTTCAATGTACCACAAACTATCACCAGAGTTTCCTGCTCTTGGTTCCGTGGTGGTTTTTATCAGCAGAAAGCCACAGAGAGCCGAGCAGGGAGGTTGTCCTACTACAGCCTGCCCGAGTGAAGAGTAGCAGAAGACTAGTGATCCTACAGCGGCAGAGCGACAAACACAAAGGCTGCAGCAGCATCATACAATCATCAAAGTTGGAATGAAACGATATCTTTTTTTTCTACTGAGCTCATGATGCGGCGGGGATGCCAGCCAGGCGTGGCTTGCGTTTGAATATCCATTATGTATATAACCAGCCTGTCCGTCTGATAAACACACTCATCTAAGTAGTAAAGTAGTAAAGGACACGTCATAAAATAAAGTCACCGATTTACCGAAGAGGAGGAGGTGAATTACGCGTTACGCCGGGTAGCAAACCTTCGTGGCTTTTTGCGCATGTTGAACTGTAAACTTCCTTGATATAACGGACATTTTAATTGCATTAACAGATCCCGTCAGTTGTGCGCCATGGCGGAGGTTGGGGGCTTTCTAGGGACACTCGACTTGGATTTACAGAGTTTCCCCGCACTAGGAAGTGTGCCCTTGGCAGAGGCGCCAGCGGGGTTACTGGATGAGAGGCTGGGACAGATCGATGGGAGGTTACAGCGGGGCTCGCTGACAGATTTCGAGCACCTTAAAGGGATTCTGCGGCGGAGGCAGCTGTACTGTCGAACCGGCTTCCAGCTGGAGATATTCCCCAACGGGACCGTGTACGGGACAAGACAGGACCACAGCAGATTCGGTGAGCGGCCAACAGTTGCATGTGAACTTGGTGTAGTTTTGTGTGCGCAGACTTAGAGCAACATGTTTTGCAACAACTTTTACATTTGACACCTGGTTATTTATTTGATGTGTTTCCTTTCACAAGGAGTTGAGATGAGCAGCCCCTTTGTCTGTCTTTCCCGGTAACAGAAGATGTGTCATATTTAACCGGTAACAGAAGATGTGTCATATTTAACCGGTAACAGAAGATGTGTCATATTTAACCGGTAACAGAATATCTCATATTTAACCGGTAACAGAATATGTGTCATATTTAACCGGTAACAGAAGATGTGTCATATTTAACCGGTAACAGAATATGTGTCATATTTAACTGGTAACAGAATATGTGTCATATTTAACTGGTAACAGAAGATGTGTCATATTTAACTGGTAACAGAAGATGTGTCATAATTAACCGGTAACAGAAGATGTGTCATAATTAACCGGTAACAGAAGATGTGTCATATTTAACCGGTAACAGAAGGATTTTACTGCAGGCCACTTCTCAGAATATGATTAGTCATATTGCTGAAGGATTGCTAGTGTGTGTGTGTGTGTGTGTGTTATCCAGGCAGCAGGACATCCACATGCCTTCCTTCCCCCGTCCACCAAGCCCCTCTGCGGGGCGTGGGAGCAGCAGGCAGGGGGCTCCCTTCAGAGAGAGCGAGCTGGACAGGCAGTGGTCTGTGTCTGGTTCTCTGTTTAACTGGTTCAAAGGGACCTGTCGCCAGCCCACACAGGCTCTCTCTCTCTCCTAATTCTACTATTAATACGAATCATTGGAGGTGTGGTTCCAATCACTATCACAGACACAGGAGGTCACAGAGAAAAAAGGCACATTCTCTGCACCTCTTGTCCATGCCGTCATTCTGCAGATGCAGCCTCTCTGTTAGGCTCACTGCCTGCCTGCCAGGGAGAGAAAGAGAAAGTTGGGGAGAGATTGATGGAAAGAGAGAGTGAGATGGGGAGAGAGTGATGTGGATAGAGTGATGAGAGAGAGAGAGAGAGAGAGAGAGAGAGAGAGGGAGAGAGTGATGAGAGAGAGACATGAGGAGAGGAGGGAGAGAGAGACAGAGAGAGAGATGGGGAGCGAGTGATGGGGAGAGAGAGACATAGAGAGAGAGAGAGAGAGAGAGAGAGAGAGAGAGATGGGAGAGAGTAATAGGGAGAGAGAGATGGGGAGAGAGAGAGAGAGAGAGAGAGAGATGGGGGGAGAGAGAGAGATGGTATTTCATTCCCTGGCTGCATCATCGTAGAGGATCAGAGCGAGCTGGTGTTTCATTCCCTGGCAGCATCATCGTAGAGGATCAGAGAGTTATGCTCTTTCATTCCCTGGCAGCATCATCGTAGAGGATCAGAGAGAGCTGGTGTTTCATTCCCTGGCAGCATCATCGTAGAGGATCAGAGAGTTATGCTCTTTCATTCCCTGGCAGCATCATCGTAGAGGATCAGAGAGTTATGTTCTTTCATTCCCTGGCAGCATCATCGTAGAGGATCAGAGAGAGCTGGTCTTTCATTCCCTGGCAGCATCATCGTAGAGGATCAGAGAGTTATGTTCTTTCATTCCCTGGCAGCATCGTCGTAGAGGATCAGAGAGTTATGCTCTTTAATTCCCTGGCAGCATCATCGTAGAGCATTAGGGAGCTGGACGAGGCTGTCTGCATCTCAAATGGCATCCTATTGCCCTGGTCAAAAGTAGTGCACTATATTTGGAACGTAGCCCAGGTGTTGTCGTGTCCTGGCCAGGGGAGGACCGGATGGTAAACATTAATAACATCTGTATTGTGTCATAGTTCTGCATCAGCTGTGGTAGTGTTTATCCACAGTTTATATCAACTATTAGAAAACATCCCAGTTCAGGTTTCACCTCAGGTAGAGACCAGCTGTGGTAGTGTTTATCCACAGTTTATATCAACTATTAGAAAACATCCCTGTTCAGGCTTCACCTCAGGTAGAGACCAAATACTGTGGGAAAACATTCAATATGTTCTGTCTGTCACGTCCAGGCCAGAGTTTGAGGCTGGCGTGTTTAGGTTTCGTTTTTGGTGTAGGGTTTTTTGAGTTCTAGGTGTTCTATTTCTATGTTTGGGTAATGGTTCCCAATTAGAGGCAGCTGTGTGTCCTTGTCTCTAATTGGGAACCATATATATGTTTGTTTCATTGTCAGTCTATGTTTAAGTCACGATCTTCGTTGGTTTGTTGTTTTGCCCAGTTACGTTTCGTTTAATAAAACATGTATACTGGATGCCTCGCTGCGCCTTGGTCTGTCCCGCATGGAGATCGTGACACTGTCTATGGGCTCTGGTCAAAAGTAGCACACTATAAAGGGAATAATAGGGTGCCATTTGGGACGCACATCATAAAGAGAAACATCTAGAACGAGTGGGACGCACCTCATAGAGTGAAACATCTAGAACGAGTGGGGAGCTTCTGTTTCTCTCTGCACCCCATAACAACTGAGAGCAGCTGTCCCCAACCCAGTCCCAGTCATTGTCTGCGTCCCAAATGGCACCCTATTCCCTATATAGTGCACTAATTTAGACCAGGGCCCATAGCGCTCTGATAAAGTAGTGCACTATATAGGGAATTGTGTTCTATAGGGCTCTGGTCTAAAGTTTTACATTTTTTGTAACCTTTATTTTACTAGGCAAGTCAGTTCAGAACAAATTCTTATTTTCAATGACGGCCTAGGAACAGTGGTTTAACTGCCTGTTCAGGGGCAGAACGACAGATGTGTACCTTGTCAGCTCTGGGATTCGAACTTGCAACCAAGTAGTGCACTATATATTTAAATGTTTTTATCTATTTAACCCTTATTTAACCAGGTAGGCAAGTTGAGAACAAGTTCTCATTTACAACTGCGACCTGGTCAAGATAAAGCAAAACAGTTTGACACAAACAACAACAGAGTTACACATGGAGTAAAACAAACATACAGGCAATAATACAGTAGGGGAAAAAACTAATCTATATACAATGTGTGCAAATGAGGTAGGATAAGGAAGACAAGGCAATAAATAGGCCATGGTGGCGAAGTAATTACAATATAGCAATTTAACATTGGAATGGTAGATGTGCAGTAGATTAATGTGCAAGTAGAAATACTGGGGTGCAAAGGAGCAAGATAAATAAATAAATACGGTAGGGGATGAGGTAGTTGGTTGGGCTATTTACAGATGGGCTATATACAGGTGCAGGGGTCTGTGAGCTGCTCTGACAGCTGGTGCTTAAAGCTGGTGAGGGAGATAAGTGTCTCCAGTTTCAGAGATTTTTGTAGTTCGTTCCAGTCACTGGCAGCAGAGAACTGGAAGGAGAGTCGGCCAAAGGAGGAATTGGCTTTGGGGGTGACCAGTGAGATATACCTGCTAGAGCGCGTGCTACGGGTTGGTGCTGCTAAGGTGACCAGTGAGCTGAGATAAGGCGGGGCTTTACCGAGCAGGGACTTGTAGATGACCTGGAGCCAGTGGGTATGGCGAAGAGTGTAAAGCGAGGGCCAGCCAACGAGAGCGTACAGGTCGCAGTGGTGGGTGGTATATGGGGCTTTGGTAACAAAACGGATGGCACTATGATAGACTGCATCCAATTTGTTGAGTAGAGTGTTGGAGGCTATTTTGTAAACTGCATCATCGAAGTCGAGGATCAAAGTCGAGGATCGGTAGGACGGTCAGTTTTACGAGGGTATGGTTGGCAGCATGAGTGAAGGATGCTTTGCTGCGAAATAGGAAGCAGATTCTAGATTTAATTTTAGATTGGAGATGTTTGATGTGAGTCTGGAAGGAGAGTTTACAGTCTAACCAGACACCTAGATATTTGTAGTTGTCCACATAATCTAAGACAGAACCGTCCAGAGTAGTGATGCTGGACGGGGGGACAGGTGCGGGCAGCGATCGGTTGAAAAGCATGCATTTAGTTTTACTTGCGTTTAAGAGCAGTTGGAGGCCACGGAAGGAGAGTTGTATGGCATTGAAGCTCGTCTGGAGGTTAGTTAACACAGTGTCCAAAGAAGGGCCAGAAGTATACAGAATGGTGTCGTCTGCGTAGAGGTGGATCAGAGAATCACCTACAGCAAGAGCGACATCATTGATGTATACAGAGAAAAGAGTCAGCCCAAGAATTGAACCTTGTGGCACCCCCATAGAGACTGCCAGAGGCCCGGACAACAGGCCCTCATTTGACACACTGAACTGAACTTTCGGAGAAGTAGTTGGTGAACCATGCGAGGCAATCATTTGAGAAACCAAGGCTGTCGAGTCTGCCGATAAGGATGTGGTGATTGACAGAGTCGAAAGCCTTGGCCAGATCAATGAAAACTGCACAGTACACAGTACTGTCTCTTGTTGATGCCGGTTATGATGTCATTTAGGACCTTGAGCGTGGCTGAGGTGCACCCATGACCAGCCCTGAAACCAGATTGCATAGCGGAGAAGGTACGGTGGGATTCTAAATGGTTGTTAATTTGTTTGTTAACTTGGCTTTCAAAGACCTTAGAGAGGCTGGGTAGGATAGATATAGGTCTGTAGCAGTTTGGGTCAAGAGAGTCACCCCCTTTGAAGAAGGGGATGACCGCAGCTGCTTTCCAGTCTTTGGGAATCTCAGATGTCACTAAAGAGAGGTTGAACAGGCTAGTAATAGGGGTTGCAACAATTTCGGCAGAAAATTTAAAAAAGAAAGGGTCCAGATTGTCTAGCCCGGCTGATTTGTAGGGGTCCAGATTTCGCAGCTCTTTCAGAACATCAGCTAACTGGATTTGGGAGAAGCAGAAATGGGGGAGGCTTTGGCGAGTTACTGAGGGGGGTGCAGGGCTGTTGACCGGGGTAGGGGTAGCCAGGTGGAAAGCATGGCCAGCCGTAGAAAAATGCTTATTGAAATTCTCAATTATTGTGGGTTTATCGGTGGTGACAGCATTTCCTATCCTGAGTGCAGTGGGCAGCTGGGAGGAGGTGCTCTTATTCTCCATAGACTTTACAGTGTCCCAGAACCTTTTTGAGTTTGTGTTACAGGAGGCAAATTTCTGCTTCAAAAAGCTAGCCTTTGCTTTCCTAACTGACTGTGTGTATTGGTTCCTGACTTCCCTGAAAAGTTGCATATCACGGGGGCTGTTCGATGCTAATGCAGAACGCCACAGGATGTTTTTGTGCTGGTCAAGGGCAGTCAGGTCTGGAGAGAACCAAGGGCTATATCTGTTCCTGGTTCTAAATTTCTTGAATGGGGCATGCTTATTTAAGATGGTGAGGAAGGCACTTTTAAAGAACAAACAGGCATCCTCTACTGACGGAATGAGGTCAATTTCCTTCCAGGATACCATGGCAGGTTGATTAGAAAGGCCTGCTCGCTGAAGTGTTTTAGGGAGCGTTTGACAGTGATGAGGGGAGGTCGTTTGACCGCAAACCCATTACGGATGCAGGCAATGAGGCAGTGATCGCTGAGATCTTGGTTGGGGTGTATTTGGAGGGCAAGTTAGTTAAGATGACATCTATAAGGGTGCCCGTGTTTATGGCTTTGGGATTGTACCTAGTAGGTTCAATTATGATTTGTGTGAGGTTTAAGGCATCAAGCTTAG
Source organism: Brachymystax lenok tsinlingensis (assembly GCA_030435695.1). Classification (NCBI taxonomy): domain Eukaryota; kingdom Metazoa; phylum Chordata; class Actinopteri; order Salmoniformes; family Salmonidae; genus Brachymystax; species Brachymystax lenok. Next base: position 1,269,463 of record CM059789.1, read on the forward strand.
ATTGTAGGATGGCCGGGGTGTTAAGCATGTCCCAGTTTAGGTCACCTAGCAGCACGAACTGAAGATAGATGGGGGGCAATCAGTTCACATATGGTGTCCAGAGCACAGCTGGGGGCAGAGGGTGGTCTATAGCAAGCGGCAACAGCGAGAGAATTGTTTCTAGAAAAGCTGATTTTTAAAAGCAAAAGTTCAAATTGTTTGGGTACAGACCTGGATAGTAAGACAGAACTCTGCAGGCTATCTCTGCAGTAGATAGCAACACCGCCCACTTTGGCCGTTCAATCTTGTCTGAAAATGTTGTAGTTAGGGATGGAAATTTCAGCGTTATTGGTGGTCTTTCTAAGCCAGGATTCAGACACGACTAGGACATCCGGGTTGGCAGTGAATAACAAACTTGGGGAGGAGGCTTCTAATGTTAACATGCATGAAACCAAGGCTTTTACGGTTGCAGAAGTCAACAAATGATAGCGCCTGGGGAATAAGAGTGGAGCTAGGCACTGCAGGGCTTGGATTAACCTCTATATCACCAGAGGAACAGAGGAGGAGTAGGATAAGGGTACGGCTAAAGGCTATAACGTCGTCTAGGACGTCCTGAATAGAGAGTAAAAAGAACAGGTTTCAGGGGGCGATAAAATAGATTAAAGGCATAATGTACAGACAAAGGTATGGTAGGACGTAAATACAGTGGAGGTAAACCTAGGCATTGGGTGGTGATGAAAGAGATATTGTCTCGAGAAACATTTAAACCAGGTGATGTCATCGCATGTGTGGGTGGTGGAACTGAAGGGTTGGATAAGGTATATTGAGCAGGGCTAGAGGCTCTACTGTGAAATAAGACAATAAACACTAACCAGAACAGCAATGGACAAGGCATATTGACATTGAGGAGAGGCATGCTTAGCCGAGTGGTCCAGTGAGTAGTGAGGCTGGTTGGGGACACGGCAATTCAGACAGCTAGCCGGGGGTAACAAGCTAGCAATGGTTAGCAGGCCGGCTAACAAAGACGGAGGAAGTCTGTTTATAGCCTCCTCGTGCATTTCCGTCGGTAGACCAGTCGTGATGGGTTAGTGGGGTTCCGTGTGGTGAAGGGGACCAGGCCAATTGGCAAAAATAGGTAATAGTGGCCCAAGAAATTGTCCGATGGACCTGTTTAGCTAGCAGCCGATGTGCTCTAGACAGCAAACGTTAGCAGGCCGCAGTTAGAAGATGGGCTTTCAGGTGACGTCGCGACGGAGGGCCGGTTGAATAACCCCCTCGGGCAGATAACGTTGGTGGTCCAGTCGTGAAGGCCCGGTGGGGCTCCACACCGGCAGTAAAAACAGGTCCAGATAGGTGTTGTAGCCCAGGAGTGGCTGATGGGGTTCTTCAGCCAGCCGGGAGATGGGTCAAGTACAGGCTAACTTCAGGCTAATTGGTGCATTGCTCCGGGACCGGCGTTAGCCAAAAGGCACTCGGGTAGCAGCTAGTTAGCTGCAGGATCCAGGTGAAAAATGTCCAAATTGCGGTAGGAATCCGGGGAGAGAGAAAAAAATAGGTCCGGTCCGGTAAGCTTTGGTTTGAGTCGCGTTATACGAACGGCGAGAGCTTTTCCGAGCTAAAGGTTAGCTGATGTCCGTTAGCAATGGTAAGCTAAATACTAACGTTAGCTAGTCAAGTTAGCTAGCATTTGTTGGGCGACTTAGGATTCGAAAAAAAACTACAACAAAAAACACAGATCCGCACCATATTGGGTGAGGCAGGTTGCAGGAGAGTGTTTTGAAGTTGAATTTTAGAAAGCACATATAAAAAGGTATGTGAAGAAAATATATAAAAAGATTATAAAAACGATATTTACACGGGACAAGACAAAATACACGTCCGACTGCTACGCCATCTTGGAATATAGGGAATAGGGTTCTATAGGGCTCTGGTCTAAAGTAGTGCACTATATAGGGAATAGGGTTCTATAGGGCTCTGGTCTAAAGTAGTGCACTATATAGGGAATAGGGTTCTATAGGGCTCTGGTCTAAAGTAGTGCACTATATAGGGAATAGGGTTCTATAGGGCTCTGGTATAAAGCAGTGCACTATATAGGGAATAGGGTTCTATAGGGCTCTGGTATAAAGTAGTGCACTGTATAGGGAATAGGGTTCCATTTGGGGCTCAAGCCTTCAAGGTTCTCATTTTAATATTTGCTACTACCATCAAGAACTGCACCCTCGGCGGCTCCACCCGGGCCAGTGCCCCATGCTTCCATGGCGACCCTCCTACTAGTCACGGCATAGCTTGCCCTGAGGAGATGGCTTCCCTTGAGGAGTTGGGACTGGACAAGTACCCCGTCATGGACCCCATTGTTGCGACCGTGGTTGTCCCAGACAAGGATATCATTGGTAGGTCTCCCCGCTGTCGGGACCTCATCGGGCTGCTGACGACTAAACCTCCTGACCTTGAATGCATCCACTTTGCTGCAGGCATACCTGCACGGTCTGATAGCTCGCTGGTCCACTGACAGTGACCCTGAGCTGACTGCTGAAATGACTCAGGTGTCCACACTCCTCTCCTTCTTAAATGCTGAGATGTCACATGCTAATGGAAAAGCCTTGTCTACGGTCACGCAGACCGACTACGGTCAAAGATGTCGGCCTCCGTGAAGAAACCATTTATGGAGCTGCCCATCTACCCAAGTCTTTGGTCCTGGTGTAGATGCCCTTTTGGACCAAATGGCGAAGCTGCGGAAGGACAGAGAGACCCCTAAGTCTTTCATGGATCCCCCTGCCCTGCATTACCCAGAGACCATTGCAGTCTAGACCTCAGCTCTCCCCTGCCTTGAAAGGCCGCTTGGGCCCTCCCCCCAAACCAGCCACGTCTAGCGGCATGACAAGCACAGTCCCTCTTCTCCAAAGAAGGACGGACCCCCTCAGTCATCCTGATGAGCATGGCCCTGGCATCGGCCCGTTCCGCCCATATGGCAAAGTGGGAGGAGCTTGTGGAGTCCCCCTGAACACTCCAGTTCCTTTCAGAAGGGTTTGATCTCCAACCAATCAGAAATCAGACAACTCGAACCATCAGAAAGGCACATTGGGTTCTATGGAGTGTTATTCCTAGTCCCGAAGAGGGATGGTGGCTTTCGCCCCATCCTGGACTTGAGGCCTCTCAATCAGTGCTTGAAAACCCTCCTCTTCAAGATGCTATCTCCGTCCCCGCATCCTTTTTTATTTTTTATTTAACTACTTAGGGAGCAGTGGGGCCCATTTCACAGCGAAAACAAATCCCTTACCTTTCGAAGAACTTCTGCTGAGGGCTTCCCAAGTGTTCAACGAAGACATCCAATGGTTCTTTTGTTAGAAAAAGTAATTTATTATATCCATAAATCTCCGTTTGGTTGGCGCATTATGTTCAGAAAATCCAACGTCGAATCGCCCATTTAAATGTGAAGAGAACACGTTCAAATATACCTATAAACTTTTCCTAAACAAATTAAAGACCAGTTATAATGCATCCTTAGCTATCCTTTTATGAATATTAGCGATAATATTTCACTCGGATGGTCACTTAAACGTTATGAAAGGAAAATACAGTTGGGCGCGCATCCAGTCTCGCGCCCGAGAAATCTTGTTGACATCTGAACTCCCCTGACCATTTCCTGTTTCTATCCGTTTTGCTTACTCCAATCACTCTTTGTATATAGACTGCTGACATCTAGTGGAAGCCATAGGTACTGCAACCTCAGAGCTGGATTGCCTTGAAGTCAATGGGGAGTCTCAAACAGAGCAAAGGTCACAAATAACTGCAATTCCGGATGGATTTTCCTCTGATTTTCGCTATATCAGTTCTGTTATACTCACATACATTATTTTAACACTCTTAGAAACTGCAGAGTGTTTCCTATCCAATAGTACTAATTATGTGCATATCCTATTTTCTGGGCCAGAGTGGCAGGCATTTTACTTTGGGCACGCCAGACTCTCCAAAACCGTCACCTATGCAGCCGCTCCCTAAGAAGTTAACCTTTATTTATCCAGGAAAAGCCCATTGAGACCCAGAGTCTCTTTTTCAAGGGAGACCTGGCCAAGGCAGCAGCAACAATCAATACATTGTCGACCTAAAATATGTCTACTTCCACGTACCGATCCACCAGGCTCACAGGATTTTCCCACGCTTTGCATTCAATGGCGTAGCGTATGAGTACCAAGTGTTACCTTTCAGCCTCTCCCCGGCACCAAGAAAATTCACAAGATGCATGGATGCCTCTCTAGCACCGCTAAAATCACAAGGGATGATAAATTAGTCACGAGAACAGGCAGCAGCCTTGAAGCACATCTCAGAACTAGGCCTCAGGTTGAAAATGCAAAAAATCCACCTGGTTCCCACACAAAATGTGACATTCCCAAGGAACACATGTTTTGTCATCTGACTGTGTCCAAGGAGTGCACCCGAGCACTGGCAAGATGACGATCCCACAAATTCCTTTCAGGCGGGATCTGGTCCAAACAGACGCCTCCTTGACAGACTGAGGAGCAGTATTGAGGGGGAAGGCGGCCAGCGGGACATGGAGCCCCAGCTGGTCCAAACTCCAAAACAACATGCTGGACTTGAGAGCAGTCCAACTAGCTCTGCTCAACTTTCTCCCACAACTGCAGGAGAAACAGGCAGCAGACAGCACCACAGTGGTAGTGTACATAAACCACCAAGGAGGTCTGGGTTCCATCCACCTTTTCCAGAGAGGCACATACCCTTCTGCTGTGGTCACAGAATAATCTTGCCTCACTAAGAGCTGTACACAACCCAGGGATCCTTGAACACTAAACGCCATCCCGCTGATTCGAGCGACTCTGGACAGAATCAGGGATGCGGACCACCAGGTCCTTCTGATTGCCCCGAGATGCCACTGGTTCAGCACAATACTGCCACTATTAGTGGAGACAGCATGGGAACTACCTCGTAGGCTGGACCTATTTTCACAGGCGGAGGGCAGATTGTGGCATCCGAATCTCTCTTTCCTGCAGCTGTGAGCTGGTTTAGATCTTGACCACTCTGTTGTGAACATCTTACTGAGTGCCAGGGCCCCATCCACCACGTTTAACCTGGTGGCATAAAAACTGTGCTCCAGTTCTTGAGGCCTTTGTTTGATGCTGGCAGGGCTTCATCCTCTTCATCCATGATGAAGAGCAGGATGGTCCACTTGGCAGCCATCTGCTCATGGCGAGGTTTCTTAAGTGAGTCTGTCGATTACGCCCCTCTAGAGCCCCCTCAGTTCCCAAAAGGGATTTGGATCTGGTACTTGGAGTACTGTCCAGACCTCCCTTCAAACGCAATAGACTTGAAACGTCTCTCTCTTAAGACTGAGTTTCTTGTGGCCATCTCCTCTACCAAGAGGGTTGGCGAGCACCATGCTTCATCTGTTAGTGATGAGTGTTATCGTCTAGGCCCAGGTAAGAAGAGCGTTACTGTGAGGCCTAATCCTACCCTCCTACCAAAGGTCCTGCCCCCTGCCCCCAGCCAACACCTCCTTTGGCCGCCTTTCCTTCCAGTTCTCTGCTGCCAATGACTGGAACAAATTGCAAATATCACTGGTTGGAGACTTATATCTCCCTCATTAACTTCAAGCATCGGCTGTCAGAGCAGCTTACCGGTCGCTGCAGCTGTACACAGCCCATCTGTAAACAGCCCATCCAACCAACTACCTCATCCCCGTATTTGTTTTTGTTTTTCTGCTCTTTTGCACACCAGTATTTCTACTTGCACATCCTCATCTGCACATCTATCACTCCAGTGTTAACTGCTATTGTAATTACTTCGCCACTATGGCCTATTTATTGCCTTATCGCCTTACTTCATTTGCACACACTGTATACAGAATTTCTATTGTGTTATTGTTACTGTACTTTTGTTTGTCCCACGTGTAACTCTGTGTTGTTGTTTTTGTCGCACTGCTTTGCTTTATCTTGGCCAGGTCGCAGTTGTAAATGAGAACTTGTTCTCAACTGGCCGACCTGGTTAAATAAAAAAAATATTAAACTTGAAAAGGGAAAGGGTGCTAACATGCCCCCTGGAGATCATGATGTTGATGCACGCTGTCTGTGAGATCCCTAAACACGTACGTGGAGCGGACTCAGGCAATGGAGGTAGGCTTACCCTGTACTCTATCTCAAAACATCAGTTGTCACATTGGATTGTAGACTATCCTTCAATCATATAGCCTAGCTGGCTGCCCAGACCCGTCTTCTGTGGTAGCACACTTCTCCAGGGGAGTTGCCACCTCCTGGGCACTGTTTAAGGGAGTTGCCACCTCCTGGGCACTGTTTAAGGAGTTGCCACCTCCTGGGCACTGCTTAAGGGAGTTGCCACCTCCTGGGCACTGTTTAAGGAGTTGCCACCTCCTGGGCACTGCTTAAGGAGTTGCCACCTCCTGGGCACTGTTTAAGGAGTTGCCACCTCCTGGGCACTGTTTAAGGGAGTTGCCACCTCCTGGGCACTGTTTAAGGGAGTTGCCACCTCCTGGGCACTGTTTAAGAGTTGCCACCTCCTGGGCACTGTTTAAGGGAGTTGCCACCTCCTGGGCACTGTTTAAGGGAGTTGCCACCTCCTGGGCACTGTTTAAGGAGTTGCCACCTCCTGGGCACTGCTTAAGGGAGTTGCCACCTCCTGGGCACTGTTTAAGGGAGTTGCCACCTCCTGGGCACTGCTTAAGGGAGTTGCCACCTCCTGGGCACTGTTTAAGGGAGTTGCCACCTCCTGGGCACTGCTTAAGGGAGTTGCCACCTCCTGGGCACTGCTTAAGGGAGTTGCCACCTCCTGGGCACTGTTTAAAAGAGTTGCCACCTCCTGGGCACTGCTTAAGGGAGTTGCCACCTCCTGGGCACTGCTTAAGGGAGTTGCCACCTCCTGGGCACTGCTTAAGGGAGTTGCCACCTCCTGGGCACTGCTTAAGGGAGTTGCCACCTCCTGGGCACTGCTTAAGGGAGTTGCCACCTCCTGGGCACTGCTTAAGGGAGTTGCCACCTCCTGGGCACTGCTTAAGGGAGTCCCCCTCTCTGACATACAGTACCAGTCAAAAGTTTGGAAACACCTACTCATTCAAGGGTTTTTCTTTATTTTCTACATTGTAGAATAATAGTGAAGACAGCAAAACTATTAAACAACACATTCGGAATCATGTAGTAACCAAAAAAGTGTTAAACAAAGTCTCCTCTGAACAGTTGATGTATTTATTTGGGCTGCAATCTGAGGTGTAGTTAACTCTAATGAACTTATCCTCTGCAGCAGAGGTAACTCTGGGTCTTCCTTTCCTGTGGTGGTCCTCATGAGAGCCTGTTTCAACATAGTGCTTGATGGTTTTTGCAACTGCACTTGAAGAAACTTTCAAAGTTCTTGACATTTTCCAGATTGACTGACCTTCATGTCTTAAAGTAATGATGGACTGATGTTTCTCTTTACTTATTTGAGCTGTTCTTGCCATAATATGTTTTTTTTACAAAATAGGGCTATGTTCTGTATACCACCCCTACCTTGTCACAACACAACTGATTAGCTCAAACGTATTAAGAAGGAAAGACATTCCAAAAATTTACTTTTAACAAGGCACACCTGTTAATTCAAATGCATTACAGGTGACTAACTTATGAAGCTGGTTTAGAGAATGCCAAGAGTATGCAAAGATGTCATCAAGGCAAATGGTGGTGTCACGTTCAGGCCTGATTTTGACAGGCTGGCGTGTTTAGTTTTGTTTTGGTGTAGGGTTTTTTCTGTTCTAGGTGTTGTGTTTCTATGTTGGGGTAATGGTTCCCAATTAGAGGCAGCTGTGTGTCGTTGCCTCTAATTGGGAACCATATGTTTGGGGTTTTCACTAGTATTTTGTGGGTTATTGTTTGTGCATAGCATTCTTGTATGTTTAGTTGTGTTCTGCGTCACGATCTTCGTTACGTTCATTTTGTTGTTTTTGCCCAGTTACGTGGATAAATAAAACATGTACAGTGGGGCAAAAAAAGTATTTAGTCAGCCACCAATTGTACAAGTTCTCCAACTTAAAAAGATGAGAGAGGCCTGTAATTTTCATCATAGGTACACTTCAACTATGACAGACGAAATTAGAAAAAGAAATCCAGAAAATCACATTGTAGGATTTTTAATTTATTTATTTGCAAATTATGGTGAAAAATAAGTATTTGGTCAATAACAAAAGTTTACCTCAATACTTTGTTATATACCCTTTGTTGGCAATGACAGAGGTCAAATGTTTTCTGTAAGTCTTCACAAGGTTTTCACACACTGTTGCTGGTATTTTGGCCCATTTCTCCATGCAGATCTCCTCTAGAGCAGTGATGTTTTGGGGCTATCGCTGGGCAACACGGACTTCCAACTCCCTCCAAAGATTTTCTATGGGGTTGAGATCTGGAGACTGGCTAGGCCACTCCAGGACCTTGAAATGCTTCTTCTGAAGCCACTCCTTCGATTGCCTGGGCGGTGTGTTTGGGATCATTGTCATGCTGAAAGACCCAGCCACGTTTCATCTTCAATGCCCTTGCTGATGGAAGGAGGTTTTCACTCAAAATCTCACGATACATGGCCCCATTCATTCTTTCCTTTACACGGATCAGTCGTCCTGGTCCCTTTGCAGAAAAACAGCCCCAAAGCATGATGTTTCCACCCCCATGCTTCACAGTAGGTATGGTGTTCTTTGGATGCAACTCAGCATTCTTTGTCCTCCAAACACGACGAGTTGAGTTTTTACCAAAAAGTTCTCTTTGGTTTCATCTGACCATATGACATTCTCCCAATCCTCATCTGGATCATCCAAATGCTCTCTAGCAAACTTCAGACGGGCCTGAACATGTACTGGCTTAAGCAGGGGGACACGTCTGGCACTGCAGGATTTGAGTCCCTGGCGGCGTAGTGTGTTACTGATGGTAGGCTTTGTTACTTTGGTCCCAGCTCTCTGCAGGTCATTCACTAGGTCCCCCCGTGTGGTTCTGGGATTTTTGCTCACCGTTCTTGTGATCATTTGACCCCACGGGGTGAGATCTTGCGTGGAGCCCCAGATCGAGGAAGATTATCAGTGGTCTTGTATGTCTTCCATTTCCTAATAATTGCTCCCACAGTTGATTTCTTCAAACCAAGCTGCTTACCTATTGCAGATTCAGTCTTCCCAACCTGGTGCAGGTCTACAATTTTGTTTCTGGTGTCCTTTGACAGCTCTTTGGTCTTGGCCATAGTGGAGTTTGGAGTGTGACTGTTTGAGGTTGTGGACAGGTGTCTTTTATACTGATAACAAGTTCAAACAGGTGCCATTAATACAGGTAACGAGTGGAGGACAGAGGAGCCTCTTAAAGAAGAAGTTACAGGTCTGTGAGAGCCAGAAATCTTGCTTGTTTGTATGTGACCAAATACTTATTTTCCACCATAATTTGCAAATAAATTCATTAAAAATCCTACAATGTGATTTTCTGGATTTTTTTCCCTCATTTTGTCTGTCATAGTTGAAGTGTACCTATGATGAAAATTACAGGCCTCTCTCATCTTTTTAAGTGAGAGAACTTGCACAATTGGTGGCTGACTAAATACTTTTTTGCCCCACTGTGTACTGGATAGCTCGCTGCGCCTTGGTCTGTCCCTCACGGGGATCGTGACAGAATAACCCACCACAAAAGGACCAAGCAGCGATGTCAAAAGGAGTCCTGGACATGGGAGGAGATATTGGCTGGTAAGGGGCCTTGGAGGAAAACGACCGAGCATCGTCACCCCAAGAAGGAGATGGAAGCGGCGAAGGCTGAGCGGAGCAGTTACGAGGATTTATATGGAGCGTGGAACCCGGAGAGGGAGAGATATGTTGGGACTCGCCTGGCGCGGAAACCCGAAAGAGGCACCCCAAAAAATCTTTTTTGTGGGGGCACACGGGGAGTTTGGCCGGTTCAGGATGGACTCCTGAGCCAACTCCTCGTGCTCTCTGGAGGAAGCGTTGGGGAGAGCGTCGCACTGAGCAGACACCGTGCTATGCAGTTTTGCGCACGGTGTCTCCAGTGTGCATGCATAGGCCGGTGCGCGAAATTTCAGCGCCACTCATCTGTCGGGCTAGGGTGAGTGTGCAACCTGGAGGAGTGGTGCCGGCTCTGCGAGCGAGGTCTCCAGTACACCTTCTGGGACCGAGATATCCTGCACCGTTTCTGCATGTGGGGTCTCCGGTTCGCATCCACAGCCCAGTGCGTGACATTCCAGCTCCCATCATCCATGAGGCAAGGGTGAGTGAACAGCCGGGGAGAGAAGTACCGGCTCCACGCATCAGGTCCCCTGTATGCTTAGATAGCCCAGTACGTCTAGTCCCTTCTCCGCGCACCAGGCCCCCTGTGCGCTTAGAGAGTCCAGCACGTCCTGTTCCGGCTCCGCGCACCAGGCCCCCTGTGTGCTTAGAGAGTCCAGCACGTCCTGTCCCTGCTCCACGCTCCAGGATTCCTGTGCCCGTCGTGGACCCAGCACGTCCTGTCCCTGCTCCACGCTCCAGGATTCCTGTGCCCGTCGTGGACCCAGCACGTCCTGTCCCTGCTCCACGCTCCAGGATTCCTGTGCCCGTCGTGGACCCAGCACGTCCTGTCCCTGCTCCACGCTCCAGGATTCCTGTGCCCGTCGTGGATCCAGCACGTCCTGTCCCTGTTCCACGCTCCAGGATTCCTGTGCCCGTCATGGATCCAGTACGGCCCGTTCCTGCTCCCCGCACCAGAGTCCCAGTGCGCGTCGACAGTCCGGAGCCTCCAGAGAAGGTTCCCAGTCCGGAACCTCCAGAGAAGGTTCCCAGTCCGGAGCCTCCAGAGAAGGTTCCCAGTCCGGAGCCTCCAGAGAAGGTTCCCAGTCCGGAGCCTCCTGAGAAGGTCCCCAGTCCGGAGCCTCCTGAGAAGGTCCCCAGTCCTACTGGATACCTCGCTGCGAGGGTATACTGGATACCTCGCTGCGCCTTGGTCTGTCCCTCACGGGGATCGTGACAGGTGGCTACTTTGAAGAATGCCAAATATAAAATATGTTTTGATTTGTTTAACACTTTTTTGGTTACTACATGATTCCATATGTGTTATTTCATAGTTTTGATGTCTTCACGATTATTCTACAATGTAGAAAATAGTACAAATTAAGAAAAACCCTTGAATGAGTAGGTGTGTCCAAACTTTTGACTGGCACTGTATATTTAAAAGAATGTGGACGCACAAAACTATTTAGGCAACAGGGATCTTGATCCTGGTGGGGGTTTAATGTCTCTGCTGTAACCAAGAAGCTTGATCTTGATATCTAGTCTCTTAGCTAGTAAGTTAGCAAACCGAATGCATAGCTGGAGCCCCTGAACTGGATATAATCTATTTGGTTTCTTCGAGTTCTACTTCTATAACTTCTAGTTCTAGTTCTATAATTTCTAGTTCTACGTCTTTAACTTGTACTTCTATATTTTCTAGTTCTACGTCTATAACTTCTAGTTCTACGTCAATAATTTCTAGTTCTACGTCAATAATTTCTAGTTCTACTTCTATAATTTCTAGTTCTACTTCTATAACTTCTTGTTCTACGTCTATAACGTCTAGTTCTACGTCTATAACTTTAGTTCTACTTCTATAACATCTAGTTCTACTTCTATAACGTCTAGTTCTACATCTATAACATCTAGTTCTACGTCTATAACTTCTAGTTCTACGTCTATAACTTCTAGTTCTACGTCTATAACTTCTAGTTCTACTTCTATAACTTCTAGTTCAACGTCTATATTTTCTACTTCTACGTCTATAACTTCTAGTTCTACTTCTATAATTTCTAGTTCTACTTCTATAACTTCTAGGTCTATAACTTCTAGTTCTACTTCTATTACTTCTAGTTCTACGTCTATTACTTCTAGTTCTACGTCTATAACTTCTAGTTCTACTTCTATAACTTCTAGTTCTACGTCTATAACTTCTAGTTCTACTTCTATAACTTCTAGTTCTACTTCTATAACTTCTAGTTCTACGTCTATAACTTCTAGTTCTACTTCTACTTCTATAACGTCTAATTCTACATCAATAACTTCTAGTTCTACGTCTAACTTATTGTTCTACTTCTATAACTTCTAGTTCTACGTCTATAACTAGTTCTACTTCTATAACTTCTACGTCTATAACTTCTAGTTCTACGTCTATAACTTCTAGTTCTACGTCTTTAACTTCTAGTTCTACTTCTATAACGTCTAATTCTACATCAATAACTTCTAGTTCTACGTCTAACTTATTGTTCTACTTCTATAACTTCTAGTTCTACGTCTATAACTAGTTCTACTTCTATAACTTCTACGTCTATAACTTCTAGTTCTACGTCTTTAACTTCTAGTTCTACTTCTATAACTTCTAGTTCTAGGTCTATAACTTCTAGTTCTACTTCTAGATCTTCTACTTCTTTAACCTCTAGTTCTACATCTATATCTTCTAGTTCTGTGTCTTTAACTTCTAGTTCTACTTCTATAACTTCTAGTTCTAGGTCTATAACTTATAGTTCTACTTATAGTTCTACTTCTACTTCTTTAACCTCTAGTTCTACTTCTATAACTTATAGTTCTACATCTATATCTTCTAGTTCTACTTCTATATCTTCTAGTTCTACGTCTATAACTTCTAGTTCTACTTCTATAACTTCTAGTTCTACTTCTACTTCTATAACGTCTAATTCTACATCTATAACTTCTAGTTCTACGTCTATAACTTATTGTTCTACTTCTATAACTTCTATTTCTACATCTATAACTAGTTCTAGTTCTACGTCTATAACTTCTAGTTCTACGTCTATAACTTATTGTTCTACTTCTATAACTTCTATTTCTACATCTATAACTAGTTCTAGTTCTACGGCTATAACTTCTAGTTCTACGTCTATAACTTCTAGTTCTGCGTCTTTAACTTCTAGTTCTACTTCTATAACTTCTAGGTCTATAACTTCTAGTTCTACTTCTAGATCTTCTAGTTCTACTTCTTTAACCTCTAGTTCTACATCTATATCTTCTAGTTCTACATCTATAACTTCTAGTTCTACTTCTATAACTTCTAGTTCTAGGTCTATAACTTCTAGTTCTACTTCTAGTTCTACTTCTATAGCTTCTAGTTCTACTTCTTTAACCTCTAGTTCTACTTCTATAACTTATAGTTCTACATCTATATCTTCTTGTTCTACTTCTATATCTTCTTGTTCTACTTCTATATCTTCTAGTTCTAAGCAGTGCTCTTCTTTCTTTTAGTTTACGATATTGAAAATCATACTGTTGGTATTTCGAAATAACCCGGTATACGGTATAAACGGAATATCGCCCAAATCTAGTTTGTATAATGTAACGTGTTGTCTGTCCTCACCAGGTATCCTAGTGTTCATCAGTCTGGCTGTAGGGCTGGTCTATATCTCTGACAGGTGTTGTCTCTGTCCTCTCCAGGTATCCTAGTGTTCATCAGTCTGGCTGTAGGGCTGGTCTATATCTCTGACAGGTGTTGTCTCTGTCCTCTCCAGGTATCCTAGTGTTCATCAGTCTGGCTGTAGGGCTGGTCTATATCTCTGACAGGTGTTGTCTCTGTCCTCTCCAGGTATCCTAGAGTTCATCAGTCTGGCTGTAGGGCTGGTCAGTATTAGAGGAGTGGACGCAGGACTCTACCTGGGCATGAACGAGAGAGGAGAGCTCTATGGGTCGGTAAGTTAAACACTAATCCTCTACCCGCCTCTACATATTCTCTCCTCCTCTCCTCCTCCCCTCCCTCCTCTCCTATCCTCTCCTTTCTCCTCTCTCCTCGCCTCTCCTCTCCCTCCCTCCCTCCTGTCCTCTCCTCCCTCCTCTCCTCCTTTCTCCTCTCCCCTCCTCTCTTCTCCTCTACTCCCTCCTGTCCTCTTCTCCTCCCTCTCCTCCTCTCTCCTCCTCTCCTCAATGACATGTCATATGTTATAGGCTGTTATAATGACATGTTATAGCCTGTTATAATGACATGTTACATGCTGTTATAATGACTTGTTATAGACTGTTATAATGACATGTCATATGTTATAGTATGTTATAATGACATGTTATAGGCTGTTATAATGTTATAGGCTGTTAAATTGACATGAAATATGTTATAGGCTATTATAATTACATGTTTTAGGCTGTTTCAATGACATGTTATAGGCTGTTATAATGACATGTCATATGCTATAGGCTGTTATAATGACATGCTATTGGCTTTTATAATGACATGTTATAGGCTGTTATAATGACATGTTATAGGCTGTTATAATGACATGTTATAGGCTGTTATAATGACATGTTATAGGCTGTTAAATTGACATGAAATATGTTATAGGCTGTTATAATTACATGTTTTAGGCTGTTTCAATGACATGTTATAGGCTGTTATAATGACATGTTATAGGCTGTTATAATGACATGCTATTGGCTGTTATAATGACATGTTATAGGCTGTTATAATGAAGTATTATAGGCTGTTTTAATGACATGTCATATCTTATAGGCTGTTATAATGACATGTTATAGTGTGTTATTTTTTCATTTTGTTTTATTTCACCTTTATTTAACCAGGTAGGCTAGCTGAGAACAAGTTCTCATTTACAACTGCGACCTGGCGATATATATATGTTATAATAATGACATGTTATATGTTTAGGCTGTTATAATGACATGTGAAAGGCTGTTATAATGACATGTTATAGGCTGTTATATTGACATTATATGTTATAGGCTGTTATATTGACGTTATATGTTATAGGCTGTTATAATGACATGTTATATGTTATAGGCTGTTATAATGACATGTTATAGGCTGTTATATTGACGTTACATGTTATAGGCTGTTATAATGACATTTTATATGTTATAGGCTGTTATAATGACATGTTATAGGCTGTTATATTGACATTATATGTTATAGGCTGTTATAATGACGTTATATGTTATAGGCTGTTATAATGACATTTTATATTTTATAGACTGTTAAAATTACATGTTATATGCTGTTATAATGACATGTCATATGTTATAGGCTGTTATAATGACATGTTATAGGCTGTTAAATTGACATGAAATATGTTATAGGCTGTTATAATTACATGTTTTAGGCTGTTTCAATGACATGTTATAGGCTGTTATAATGACATGTTAAAGGCTGTTATAATGACATGCTATTGGCTGTTATAATGACATGTTATAGGCTGTTATAATGAAGTATTATAGGCTGTTTTAATGACATGTCATATCTTATAGGCTGTTATAATGACATGTTATAGTGTGTTATTTTTTCATTTTGTTTTATTTCACCTTTATTTAACCAGGTAGGCTAGCTGAGAACAAGTTCTCATTTACAACTGCGACCTGGCGATATATATATGTTATAATAATGACATGTTATATGTTTAGGCTGTTATAATGACATGTGAAAGGCTGTTATAATGACATGTTATAGGCTGTTATATTGACATTATATGTTATAGGCTGTTATATTGACGTTATATGTTATAGGCTGTTATAATGACATGTTATATGTTATAGGCTGTTATAATGACATGTTATAGGCTGTTATATTGACGTTACATGTTATAGGCTGTTATAATGACATTTTATATGTTATAGGCTGTTATAATGACATGTTATAGGCTGTTATATTGACATTATATGTTATAGGCTGTTATAATGACGTTATATGTTATAGGCTGTTATAATGACATTTTATATTTTATAGACTGTTAAAATTACATGTTATATGCTGTTATAATGACATGTCATATGTTATAGGCTGTTATAATGACATGTTATAGGCTGTTATAATGACATGTTATTGGCTGTTATAATGACATGTTATAAGCTGTTATAATAAATGTTATAGGCTGTTATAATGACGTATTATAGGCTGTTATAATGACATGTCATATCTTATAGGCTGTTATAATTACATGTTATAGACTGTTATAATGACGTAGTATAGGCTGTTATGACGTTACATGTTATAGGCTGTTATAATGACATGTTATTGGCTGTTATAATGACATGTTATAGGCTGTTATAATGACGTATTATAGGCTGTTATAATGACATGTTATATGTTATAGGCTGTTATAATGACATGTTATAGGCTGTTATATTGACATTATATGTTATAGGCTGTTATAATGACGTTATATGTTATAGGCTGTTTTAATGACATTTTATATTTATAGACTGTTAAAATGACATGTTATATGCTGTTATAATGACATGTCATATGTTATAGGCTGTTATAATGACATGTTATGGGCTGTTATAATGACATGTTATAAGCTGTTATAATAACATGTTATAGGCTGTTATGACGTATTATAGGCTGTTATAATGACATGTCATATCTTATAGGCTGTTATAATGACATGTTATAGACTGTTATAATGACGTAGTATAGGCTGTTATAATGACATGTCATATCTTATAGGCTGTTATAATGACGTAGTATAGGCTGTTATGACGTTACATGTTATAGGCTGTTATAATGACGTATTATAGGCTGTTATAATGACATGTCATATCTTATAGGCTGTTATAATGACATGTTATAGTGTGTTATTTTTTCATTTTTTTTATTTCACCTTTATTTAACCAGGTAGGCTAGCTGAGAACAAGTTCTCATTTTCAACTGCGACCTGGCGATATATATATGTTATAATAATGACATGTTATATGTTTAGGCTGTTATAATGACATGTTAAAGGCTGTTATAATGACATGTTATATATCACCCCTCTCCTCAACCTGCACCTCATCAGAAAACATTATTGTCATACAACTGTGAACAGTCATCTCCATACAGTCTTTAACATGTTTTGTTACACCTACATATTCACATTGCATCAGGTTGGTTATATGGTTGACCCTCAGTGTAGAGTGGAAATGTAGCAGGAACCCAGATGAGAGATGAGCTATATTGGACCTCTGAGTTGTAAAGGTTGTCAGACAGGCATGGTGTTTACCTCTCATGACTCTGGGCTTCTAAGAAATATTCGGAAGTCTTCCCAGGTCCCATAACTCATCCGTTCCCTGAGTTAGGACGAGATGGGAACCCCTTCATTTAGTTTTAGAGCTGTTAAAATATTTACATATTTTACCAAGTTCACTAAGTATACACTGTCGGGACTATTTGCAGGTTAGCTCACAGGGTGTATGTGAGGCTGAGGAGTGCCTGATAGACGGGTTTTAAATACTTTGATACAGCTGAATTTTTTGCTTCAGATTACACCTTTAAAGTGGCAATATGTACATTTCTGGGCGACCCAACCCAATACACGTAGAAATGTGTTATAGCTCTGTCATTCTAATTGAAAGAAGCCAGTCTAAGAGGCAGAAGGTCTGTTATATGTGCTCTATTTCTATGCTTCCCGTTCTTCAATTTCTCGTTCTTTTACTTTTGGACACCAGACCCAAACAACTGAAAATACAATGATTGAGGTTATGGAAAATATATTTTACTGGTTTAGATGGTATAATGATTCTCAGTGGTTTAGATGGTATAATGATTCTCAGTGGTGTAGATGGTATAATGATTCTCACAGTGGTTTAGATGGTATAATGATTCTCAGTGGTTTAGATGGTATAATGATTCTCAGTGGTATAGATGGTGTAATGATTCTCAGTGGTTTAGATGGTGTAATGATTCTCAGTGGTTTAGATGGTATAATGATTCTCAGTGGTTTAGATGGTATAATGATTCTCAGTGGTTTAGATGGTATAATGATTCTCAGTGATATAGATGGTGTAATGATTCTCAGTGGTTTAGATGGTGTAATGATTCTCAGTGGTTTAGATGGTATAATGATTCTCAGTGGTTTAGATGGTATAATGATTCTCAGTGGTGTAGATGGTATAATGATTCTCAGTGGTGTAGATGGTATAATGATTCTCAGTGGTGTAGATGGTATAATGATTCTCAGTGGTTTAGATGGTATAATGATTCTCAGTGGTTTAGATGGTATAATGATTCTCAGTGGTTTAGATGGTATAATGATTCTCAGTGGTTTAGATGGTGTAATGATTCTCAGTGGTTTAGATGGTATAATGATTCTCAGTGGTTTAGATGGTATAATGATTCTCAGTGGTGTAGATGGTATAATGATTCTCAGTGGTGTAGATGGTATAATGATTCTCAGTGGTTTAGATGGTATAATGATTCTCAGTGGTTTAGGTGGTATAATGATTCTCAGTGGTGTAGATGGTATAATGATTCTCAGTGGTTTAGATGGTATAATGATTCTCAGTGGTTTAGATGGTATAATGATTCTCAGTGGTTTAGATGGTATAATGATTCTCAGTGGTTTAGATGGTGTAATGATTCTCAGTGGTTTAGATGGTGTAATGATTCTCAGTGGTTTAGATGGTATAATGATTCTCAGTGGTTTAGGTGGTATAATGATTCTCAGTGGTGTAGGTGGTATAATGATTCTCAGTGGTTTAGGTTGTATAATGATTCTCAGTGGTGTAGGTGGTATAATGATTCTCAGTGGTTTAGGTGGTATAATGATTCTCAGTGGTTTAGGTGGTATAATGATTCTCAGTGGTGTAGGTGGTATAATGGTTCACAGTGGTGTAGATGGTATAATGATTCTCAGTGGTGTAGATGGTATAATGATTCTCAGTGGTGTAGATGGTATAATGATTCTCAGTGGTTTAGATGGTATAATGATTCTCAGTGGTTTAGATGGTGTAATGATTCTCAGTGGTGTAGATGGTATAATGATTCTCAGTGGTGTAGATGGTATAATGATTCTCAGTGGTGTAGATGGTATAATGATTCTCAGTGGTGTAGATGGTATAATGATTCTCAGTGGTGTAGATGGTATAATGATTCTCAGTGGTGTAGATGGTATAATGATTCTCAGTGGTGTAGATGGTATAATGATTCTCAGTGGTGTAGATGGTATAATGATTCTCAGTGATGTAGATGGTATAATGATTCTCAGTGGTGTAGATGGTATAATGATTCTCAGTGGTGTAGATGGTATAATGATTCTCAGTGGTGTAGATGGTATAATGATTCTCAGTGGTTTAGATGGTATAATGATTCTCAGTGGTGTAGATGGTATCATGATTCTCTACACAACGACTGCTTGTTTTGTCACAAACCATAAATTAGGAAACTATTCAAATTTTAGCAGCCAGGAAATGGTGGAGCGATTTGTCCATAGTGCCACTGAACAGCCAACAACAGGGGGGTTTCTTCAGTGTGTGTGACCTGCTATCAAGTGTCTCAGGGCCCTTCCGGGAGCCTCTGTTTCCATAGCAGGTCCTTTATGTTGGGGATAACAACAGACAGACTGTCTCCATAGCAGGTCCTTTATGTTGGGGATAACAACAGACAGACTGTCTCCATAGTCCTTTATGTTGGGGATAACAACAGACAGACTGTCTCCATAGCAGGTCCTTTATGTTGGGGATAACAACTGACAGACTGTCTCCATAGCGGGTCCTTTATGTTGGGGATAACAACAGAGACTGTCTCCATAGCGGGTCCTTTATGTTGGGGATAACAACAGACAGACTGTTTCCATAGCGGGTCCTTTATGTTGGGGATAACAACAGACAGACTGTCTCCATAGCGGGTCCTTTATGTTGGGGATAACAACAGACAGACTGTCTCCATAGTCCTTTATGTTGGGGATAACAACAGACAGACTGTCTCCATAGCGGGTCCTTTATGTTGGGGATAACAACAGACAGACTGTCTCCATAGCGGGTCCTTTATGTTGGGGATAACAACAGAGACTGTCTCCATAGCAGGTCCTTTATGTTGGGGATAACAACTGACAGACTGTCTCCATAGCAGGTCCTTTATGTTGGGGATAACAACAGACAGACTGTCTCCATAGCGGGTCCTTTATGTTGGGGATAACAACAGACAGACTGTCTCCATAGTCCTTTATGTTGGGGATAACAACAGACAGACTGTCTCCATAGCAGGTCCTTTATGTTGGGGATAACAACAGAGACTGTCTCCATAGTCCTTTATGTTGGGGATAACAACAGACAGACTGTCTCCATAGTCCTTTATGTCGGGGATAACAACAGACAGACTGTCTCCATAGCAGGTCCTTTATGTTGGGGATAACAACAGACAGACTGTCTCCATAGCAGGTCCTTTATGTTGGGGATAACAACAGAGACTGTCTCCATAGCAGGTCCTTTATGTTGGGGATAACAACAGAGACTGTCTCCATAGCAGGTCCTTTATGTTGGGGATAACAACAGACAGACTGTCTCCATAGCAGGTCCTTTATGTTGGGGATAACAACAGACAGACTGTCTCCATAGCAGGTCCTTTATGTTGGGGATAACAACAGACAGACTGTCTCCATAGCAGGTCCTTTATGTTGGGGATAACAACAGAGACTGTCTCCATAGCAGGTCCTTTATGTTGGGGATAACAACTGACAGACTGTCTCCATAGCAGGTCCTTTATGTTGGGGATAACAACAGACAGACTGTCTCCATAGCGGGTCCTTTATGTTGGGGATAACAACAGAGACTGTCTCCATAGCAGGTCCTTTATGTTGGGGATAACAACTGACAGACTGTCTCCATAGCAGGTCCTTTATGTTGGGGATAACAACAGACAGACTGTCTCCATAGCGGGTCCTTTATGTTGGGGATAACAACAGAGACTGTCTCCATAGCAGGTCCTTTATGTTGGGGATAACAACTGACAGACTGTCTCCATAGCACGTCCTTTATGTTGGGGATAACAACAGACAGACTGTCTCCATAGTCCTTTATGTTGGGGATAACAACAGACAGACTGTCTCCATAGCGGGTCCTTTATGTTGGGGATAACAACAGACAGACTGTCTCCATAGCAGGTCCTTTATGTTGGGGATAACAACAGAGACTGTCTCCATAGCAGGTCCTTTATGTTGGGGATAACAACAGACAGACTGTCTCCATAGCAGGTCCTTTATGTTGGGGATAACAACAGAGACTGTCTCCATAGCAGGTCCTTTATGTTGGGGATAACAACAGACAGACTGTCTCCATAGCAGGTCCTTTATGTTGGGGATAACAACAGAGACTGTCTCCATAGCAGGTCCTTTATGTTGGGGATAACAACAGACAGACTGTCTCCATAGCAGGTTCTTTATGTTGGGGATAACAACAGACAGACTGTCTCCATAGCAGGTCCTTTATGTTGGGGATAACAACAGACAGACTGTCTCCATAGCAGGTCCTTTATGTTGGGGATAACAACAGACAGACTGTCTCCATAGCAGGTCCTTTATGTTGGGGATAACAACAGAGACTGTCTCCATAGTCCTTTATGTTGGGGATAACAACAGACAGACTGTCTCCATAGCGGGTCCTTTATGTTGGGGATAACAACAGACAGACTGTCTCCATAGCAGGTCCTTTATGTTGGGGATAACAACAGAGACTGTCTCCATAGTCCTTTATGTTGGGGATAACAACAGACAGACTGTCTCCATAGCGGGTCCTTTATGTTGGGGATAACAACAGACAGACTGTCTCCATAGTCCTTTATGTTGGGGATAACAACAGACAGACTGTCTCCATAGTCCTTTATGTTGGGGATAACAACAGACAGACTGTCTCCATAGCAGGTCCTTTATGTTGGGGATAACAACAGACAGACTGTCTCCATAGCGGGTCCTTTATGTTGGGGATAACAACAGACAGACTGTCTCCATAGCAGGTCCTTTATGTTGGGGATACCAACAGACAGACTGTCTCCATAGCGGGTCCTTTATGTTGGGGATAACAACAGACAGACTGTCTCCATAGCAGGTCCTTTATGTTGGGGATAACAACAGACAGACTGTCTCCATAGCACGTCCTTTATGTTGGGGATAACAACAGACAGACTGTCTCCATAGCAGGTTCTTTATGTTGGGGATAACAACAGAGACTGTCTCCATAGTCCTTTATGTTGGGGATAACAACAGACAGACTGTCTCCATAGCAGGTCCATAGCAGGTTGGGGATAACAACAGAGACTGTCTCCATAGCAGGTCCATAGCAGGTTGGGGATAACGTTGCATTCTTTCCAATATACCTTAGGTTAATGTCATTATTTTTTCAACAGTGTCAACACACTTACCTGATGTAATTGAAATGAGTTTCTCAACAGTTACAACATTAAAATGAGTTCTTCAAGGCTATAGAGTTCTCCTTGAGATGCTCAGCTATATAGAGTTAATAAATATTGATCATTTATGAGGCAGTAGAAATGTGGTCATAATTCGTGCTCAAGGGTTCCCGTCTTTCAATGAGAAACTCTTTTCAATTAGTGTTTTTTGTGAGAGAAGGGTGACGTCCCCTAGCGGCTCTGGAACCAAGGCCACCAGCACCAATGACAAACACCTTAACCACTGTCCCAATACGCAATATCTCTAGGGCATGTCCTCCCCAGTATAGTTAGGCCCTGTCCAGAGGAAACCCTAACCCCTCCTCCCCAGTATAGTTAGGCCCTGTCCAGAGGTGATGAATGGTACGGTTAGTTATCCCTGGTCAACAAACAGAGTGATGAATGGTACGGTTAGTTATCCCTGGTCAACAGACAGAGTGATGAATGGTACGGTTAGTTATCCCTGGTCAACAGACAGAGTGATGAATGGTAATGCGTTAGTTATCCCTGGTCAACAGACAGATGAATGGTACGGTTAGTTATCCCTGGTCAACAAACAGAGTGATGAATGGTACGGTTAGTTATCCCTGGTCAACAGACAGAGTGATGAATGGTACGGTTAGTTATCCCTGGTCAACAGACAGAGTGATGAATGGTACGGTTAGTTATCCCTGGTCAACAGACAGAGTGATGAATGGTACGGTTAGTTATCCCTGGTCAACAGACAGATGAATGGTACGGTTAGTTATCCCTGGTCAACAAACAGAGTGATGAATGGTACGGTTAGTTATCCCTGGTCAACAGACAATTCATTGGGACCATCCCGTGACATCCTGACAACTGATACACTGAACTGGACAATGTTCCTGAAACGTGTCTAAAACATTAATGTAGGATATTCTGAGTACATGGTAAACACATTCTGGTTCTGTTCTGTTTGACATTAAGGGAATGTTGTCCAACTCTAAGACCAACATGGGCTTAAAAAGGTTATCAGAAAGTTTTGGCTGCCATAGAATGTTCCCCTAACTGCTGGTCAAACACACTGCTGTTCCGCTGGTCAAACACACTGCTGTTCCGCTGGTCAAACACACTGCTGTTCCGCTGGTCAAACACACTGCTGTTCCGCTGGTCAAACACACTGCTGTTCCGCTGGTCAAACACACTGCTGTTCCGCTGGTCAAACACACTGCTGTTCCGCTGGTCAAACACACTGCTGTTCCGCTGGTCAAACACACTGCTGTTCCGCTGGTCAAACACACTGCTGTTCCGCTGGTCAAACACACTGCTGTTCCGCTGGTCATACACACTGCTGTTCCGCTGGTCAAACACACTGCTGTTCCGCTGGTCAAACACACTGCTGTTCTGCTGGTCATACACACTGCTGTTCTGCTGGTCAAACACACTGCTGTTCTGCTGGTCATACACACTGCTGTTCTGCTGGTCAAACACACTGCTGTTCTGCTGGTCAAACACACTGCTGTTCTGCTGGTCAAACACATTCATCTGCTGGTCAAACACACTGCTGTTCTGCTGGTCAAACACACTGCTGTTCTGCTGGTCAAACACACTGCTGTTCTGCTGGCCAAACACGTTCATCTGCTGGTCAAACACACTGCTGTTCTGCTGGTCAAACACACTGCTGTTCTGCTGGTCAAACACACTGCTGTTCTGCTGGTCAAACACATTCATCTGCTGGTCAAACACACTGATGTTCTGCTGGTCAAACACATTCATCTGCTGGTCAAACACACTGCTCCTTCTGCTGGTCAAACACACTGCTGTTCTGCTGGTCAAACACACTGCTGTTCTGCTGGTCAAACACACTGTTCTTCTGCTGGTCAAACACACTGCTGTTCTGCTGGTCAAACACACTGCTGTTCTGCTGGTCAAACACACTGCTGTTCTGCTGGTCAAACACACTGCTGTTCTGCTGGTCAAACACACTGCTGTTCTGCTGGTCAAACACACTGCTGTTCTGCTGGTCAAACACACTGCTGTTCTGCTGGTCAAACACACTGCTGTTCTGCTGGTCAAACACACTGCTGTTCTGCTGGCCAAACACACTGCTGTTCTGCTGGCCAAACACACTGCTGTTCTGCTGGCCAAACACGTTCATCTGCTGGTCAAACACGTTCATCTGCTGGTCAAACACACTGCTGTTCTGCTGGTCAAACACACTGCTGTTCTGCTGGTCAAACACACTGCTGTTCTGCTGGTCAAACACACTGCTGTTCTGCTGGTCAAACACACTGCTGTTCTGCTGGTCAAACACATTCATCTGCTGGTCAAACACACTGCTGTTCTGCTGGTCAAACACATTCATCTGCTGGTCAAACACACTGCTGTTCTGCTGGTCAAACACACTGCTGTTCTGCTGGTCAAACACACTGCTGTTCTGCTGGTCAAACACACTGTTGTTCTGCTGGTCAAACACACTGTTGTTCTGCTGGTCAAACACACTGCTGTTCTGCTGGTCAAACACATTCATTTGCTGGTCAAACACACTGCTGTGTTGCTGGTCAAACACCTCTGTTCTGCTTGTCAAACACACTGCTGGTCTGCTGGTCAAACACACTGCTGGTCTGCTGGTCAAACACACTGCTGGTCTGCTGGTCAAACACACTGCTGGTCTGCTGGTCAAACACATTCATCTACTGACTACAGTGAGTTATAGATCTGGGCCACTATATAGATCCCATTGCTGCCTGCAGTCCAAGTGTTTGTCCCAAATGGCACCCTATTCCCTATGGGCCCAGGTCAATAGTAGTGCACTATATAGGGAATAGGCTACCATACCTTACTAAGACCTAGACAACCAGGTGAGGGGAGTTCCTTACTGAGACCTAGACAACCAGGTGAGGGGAGTTCCTTACTAAGACCTAGACAACCAGGTGAGGGGAGTTCCTCACTAAGACCTAGACAACCAGGTGAGGGAGTTCCTTACTGAGACCTAGACAACCAGGTGAGGGAGTTCCTTACTGAGACCTAGACAACCAGGTGAGGGAGTTCCTTACTGAGACCTAGACAACCAGGTGAGGGAGTTCCTCACTAAGACCTAGACAACCAGGTGAGGGAGTTCCTTACTGAGACCTAGACAACCAGGTGAGGGAGTTCCTCACTAAGACCTAGACAACCAGGTGAGGGAGTTCCTTACTGAGACCTAGACAACCAGGTGAGGGAGTTCCTCACTGAGACCTAGACAACCAGGTGAGGGAGTTCCTCACTAAGACCTAGACAACCAGGTGAGGGGAGTTCCTCACTGAGATCTAGACAACCAGGTGAGGGGAGTTCCTCACTAAGACCTAGACAACCAGGTGAGGGGAGTTCCTTACTGAGACCTAGACAACCAGGTGAGGGGAGTTCCTTACTGAGACCTAGACAACCAGGTGAGGGGAGTTCCTTACTGAGACCTAGACAACCAGGTGAGGGGAGTTCCTTACTGAGACCTAGACAACCAGGTGAGGGGAGTTCCTTACTGAGACCTAGACAACCAGGTGAGGGGAGTTCCTTACTAAGACCTTGTTATAGAAATGTTGTTCTCAATGTTCATAAACTGAACTTTATTTAACTTTACTTTAATTAAACAACTCCGTCTGTAACCCAGAATTTGTAAGATACTGGTTGAAATAAGACAGACAGGAGCCCAGTCTACAATGGTCCAAGGTAAATTGTTTCCCGCGAGAGCTCTGATCTTAAAAGGTGTACACAGTCTTTTATATGGTACAATGTTGAAATACAAAAAAATACAAAGGCCCCACCATTTTCCCCACCCTTTCCAGGAAATAGTGTTTTCCCACAGTACCCATTCATTCCTTATCACAATCTTTGCAACATAAGTCAACCTTGGACAGCTCCTAACCGTCCCTCCCGTCCCAAGGACCAGAAGCCTTCCCACACAAGTCTGATTAGAACTAAGAATGCTTTGTTCTCACAGACTTCTTCAAACAAATCGTACCATCCTGTTCCACTCTCTACACAATATTCATTTATAGACACACAAACATCAATTGGACTACCATTTGTCTTATAACTCTATCTCTATTGCATACATTTTCAGAATGGAATATTCTTAGATGTACAAACATTTAGTCATTAAACATAAAATCTATATCAATCCACCCTTTTGACAAAATTTTTACACACAATCACCCATCTATATTGATTAGAATTAATAATGACACTACACCAAATCAATACATGAATTTACATCTGGTCCTCATCAATTACTGTTCTAGGCCTATATCCAATCATAACTCTTCTAGGTAGGATTTTCATTATGATCTTCATGAAAAGAAACAGCATAACATTTAAGGTCTAATCTAAACATTGAAAATTGTCTCATCAAACATGAGTAAAGGAACTGGAGCCATCTAGAGGGTCATGAGGCATGTATTCATCATTCCCCTGGTCAGAGCTCGGAATTGGTCCGTATCTCACCATCTGTTGTGTCATTGATTTCTCCAGAGTCCTGGAAATTAAACCTCTCACGTGGAATCACACAACACCCACACAGAACTAACACAGTCATACAGGTGAAACCCAGTAATCATTACATTTTTCTGTTGCCCAAACATATTGTCAAACCAACTCGTCAGAGCTGGAGCTATGTTATTGGGGAAGAAGGTACAACACATTATTCCCCCACCGTTCTGCAGACGCCACCCTTTAAGCCAAGAACACATCTAGAGCCAACCTATTTTGCCAGGTCATGAGGGAGGTGGCGGATAATTGTTCAGAGATTCCCATCACTGCATCTCCAGTCTTATTCACAAATCCTTGTTGATTATAATACATATAATCGATCCAATCAACATTTTTATCTATCGTTACCCACCAGAAGAACGTAGTGATAAAACCCTCCCAAATCTGAGTCATAGCTTTATACTCGTCTGGAACTTCTCTGGCGATGCCTATGACATCCATCCAAATAGAACTGCCTACATTAGAACCTATATTTCTCCTTTTTCTAGTTATCCTGTCCAGAACTGGCCTCTGATGTCTAATCCTAACTGGTTGGACCAATAATACCAGAACACAAGTGCCCCTCCACCCTTTAGGTAATGCCTGTCAGAGGCCTCTATTGGTACAAGCCCACCACACATCAGTTATAGGAGCTGTAAGGTTGAGAATTTTCTCCTGTACGCCTGAACCCAAATCAGTCACATTGACAGACATCTATTGAGATCCACTACAAGACCTGGGTCTTTCGTGAAGTTGGTCTCTACTGACTGGATTAATGAACAGGAAAAATGTTGTCCATAATCATCAGTATAAGCCCAATACCTTCATTCCGTGTCTGTTTCTGTGACTCTTTGGAGGGTTACTGCTACATCTACTCTACAGTCAATAATATCCAAACTTTGTTTAAAACTCCATCGAGATCACTTTCCGTTCACATACCCCGGTCCCCAAGTATGTTTAATTACCTAGGCCAGGAACAAGATGAAGTGGGTCCCAAACAGAAATATAAAGGTATCACTAAGTCCCGAATAATCTTATATGATTTATTATGCAGCCATATTCCTGCTCTATTAGGGAAATGTTTAATATTTACCTTAAATCTTACATCATCACCATCTCCTTTATATCCTTCTTATTCATGAGGGGTTGGGTATTATATAACTAGTCTTTTACTTCTTAAACCTGTCAGTGACATATAATTTATACTAGAGGTGTTGAATCAGGATTTATAAAAAAGATGATCAAAACTATGATGCAGCTCAAGGTACCCCATATCCCAAAAACCGCCAACCCTCTCCTGCCCTTAGCCAGTCTGCTAGGTACCACCCCATACTCACACCTCTAGTGAACACACTACAGTGATGATAGGTCGGGGTAGGAAATCTTTGTTAACCTCTTCCAGCTAGGGTCCCATTTTCCAAATTTTCGCCTGTCTGACGTGCCCAAAGTTAAATGCCTACCACTCATGGCCAGAAACTAGGATATTTACATATTTAGTACTATTGGATAGGAAACACTCTGAAGTTTATAAAACCATTAAGATATAGTCTGTGGCTATTCCAGAACAGATTTAGCAGGCAAAAACCAGAGAGATTTCTGTCCGAATTTATTTTTCTGTTGCTCTCCTCTCATTTTGAAGCCCATGTAATATTTTTTTCTATGGGGAATAGGACCGAGGTTGCAGTACTTATGGCTTCCACTAGATGTCAACAGTCTCTGGAAAGGGTATGGAGGAAAAAGCTCTGACCAGATCCTTAGAGAGAGAGAATTACTACGGGTAGGGAAAAAGGTAAACAGACGCGTGCACGTTCACGAACGCGCCCAGCGCGACCAACTTTCTTTTCGCTTTTAACGCTTCACTTACCGCTCTTGTAAAATATGATCGCTATTATTCATAAAAGAATACATAAGGATGCATTATTAATGATATTTGATTTGTTTGTGAAAAGATGAGAGGTATAATTTGAACGCGATCCCTTCACTGTAAAACGGGCAGTAGACTGACAATGCTTGGTGGAGTAGCTGAACGTAACGTGCACAAAAACAACGGATATTTATGGATATAATTATTTACTTTTTCTAACAAAAGAACCATGGATTATCTTGTTTGGACACTTGGGAAGACCTCAGAAGAAGTTATTTGAAAGGTAAGTTTATTTATATTAGCTGTGATATGGATATTTTGAGAACCGAGCTGGATATGAATTTATGCTAATGTGGAAAATATGTGAGGTACTAGCCTCAAACAATCAAATGTAGTGCTTTCGCCGTAAAGCCTTTTTAAAATCTGACAACGCAGTGATATTGCCAAGAAGCAGAGCTTTTGATGGCTATGCAACACTATGCAACACTTGTATATCGGGTTAAATATTACGAATATGTATTACTTAATATGTATTTTGAATTTGGCGCGTTATGTTTGCTCTGAAAACGATCCCGCTAAAGGGATCGGCGCGCTAAGAGGTTAACAGAAGCGACCCCCAGACCCTATGGGTCCAGTTCTGCTCTCTAACTCTGCGTGTGCTCCACGGTGTTTGTATGTGTTCTTACCTTTCTGCAGTGGGTAACGTTGACCCAGGTTGCTCTTTCTGATATTCTGATGGCAAAGGCTGTGACCAACATAACCTGGTAGGGACCTTCCCAACGGGGCTGCTTCCAGTCCTTTTTCTCCAGAGACTGGACCCACACCCAGTCACCAGGCTGGGTCGTATGGCTCCCCTCCTTCTGTTGGGCATAAAATCTCTGACATACGGGTGTGGTTAGCAAACAACTTCTCATGTGATCTGCTACCATCTTCCTAACTCTCATTCTAAAAGGTCTACCAAATACTTTCTCAAATGGAGATAATCCCTCGTCTGGGATTATCCGAATATCTCATTAATACTATTAGTAGACATTTTACCCAATTTCATTCTGTACTCAGGTGTGTCTATCTTAACCTACTTTTAATCATCGAATTCATGCATTCTATAATATAATAATTAAACACGGTTTCTTTCCTTTCCTATAAAATCCATTTCCAACAAAAATTGTATTAACAAAAAAAAAATATTAAGTAATTTGTGTTGTCCTACAATCTCTACCATATCTAACAAATATCTCTAATATCTAGCAATCATCTCTACCATATCCCTCCTGTTGATACAAGGCTCTGCCCCTGTATCAAAACACTACCATATCTATAAATGGCTCTACCATATATAGAAATTGAGAAATCATAACAAATAAATCAATTTCTGCCTGCTGCACAGAATAGTGACTAGGTCGTGATAATAATAATCTCCTAAATTAATAGTTCAATTTGGATAGAAAATAGTGTTTCTCACAATTCTCTTTTTAAATGAAATTCTCCCGTTTTTTTTCAATTTCTAGTGAAAGTGATCACCAGGAATTGTTCAACTATTCAGGGATTTTCAAAACAGTTCTATACAAATTAAATCCCACACTTCAGTGAGACCTCCGCAATCTCTTTGATTGTCTGTGTGTACTTGGGTGTGTGTTAAACCATATGTTGAAATCAAACAGAAATGTCCAGACACTTCCTACTCATTCACATCCCACCCACACACAGTATTATATGGTTGGTCTCTCACTGCCATAATCATGTACAAACACTATGTTATCATTAATAGACCAATTTCCAATTAGTACATTTGATAGCTATTATACAGTAGATTATTTCTGTTAACCATTATCTATTGTCTCCCCTTAATTAACCTCTCTGCGCCACGGATCCCGCTAGCGGGATAGTTTTCAGAGCAAACATAACGCGGCAAATTCAAAATAAAAATCCGTAATATTTAACATTCTTCGATATACAAGTGTTGCATAGCCATCAAAAGCTCTGCTTCTTGGCAATATCACTGCGTTGTCAGATTTCAAAAAGGCTTTACGGCGAAAGCACCACATTTGATTGTTTGAGGCTAGTACCTCACATATTTTCCACATTAGCATAAATTCATATCCAGCTCGGTTCTCAAAATGTCCATATCACAGCTAATATAAATCGCTTACCTTTCAAATAACTTCTGCTGAGGGCTTCCCAAGTGTCCAAACAAGAGAATCCATGGTTATTTTGTTAGAAAAAGTAATTCATTATATCCATAAATCTCCGTTTGGTTGGCACGTTATGTTCAGCTACTCCACCAAGCATTGTCAGTCTACTTGCCCGTTGTACAGTGAAGAAAACGCATTCAAGTTATACCTCTCATCTTTTCACAAACAAATCAAATATCATTAATAATGCATCCTTATGTATTCTTTTATGAATAATAGCGATCATATTTTACACGGATGGTAACTGAAACGTTATAAAAGGAAAAGAAAGCTGGGCGCGTTCACGTTCTCGTGAACGTGCACGGTTGTTTACATTTTTCCCTTCCTGTAGTCTTTCTTCTATAAGTGTAACACAGAGCCAGAGACGTTCGGATCCATATGCAGTATATTTAATAAAGGTAGGTCAGACAGGCAAAACTCAGAGAACAGCGTAGAGGGTGTCAAAGGAGATCCAGAAACAGAACCAGTACCAGGCGTGGGTCGGGGCAGGCGGCAGACGGGAACACGAGAGCAAAACACAGTCCAAGGTCAGAAAACAGGGAATCAGTCAATCAATCAATAGAGCGCTCAGAAATGACTAGCCGGGGCAGTACAAGACTTCGCAAAGTATTGGGGCCTGGAGATATATATATAGGGGAGAGAAGTGGATACAGCTGTGCAGATAATTAGACCTAGGTACGGGGCTGATGGGAAGTGTAGTCAATACTCCGGTGACGGTGTCCTTTGGTGATCGGAGAGAGCCACAGAGGTGCGATCCATGACAATAAGGATCTCCTCAGGGCTATTTCCTCCAGACACTTTCCAGAGACTGTTGACATCCAGTGGAAGCCATAGGTACTGCAACCTGTGCCCTATTCCCCATTGACTTCTATTACCAGGCATTCAAAGTGAGTGGAGGGCAAAAGAAAAAGGATTTCCCAGAAATATCTCAGGTTTTTGCCTGCTATATCTGTTCTGTTATACCCACAGACTATATCTTAATGGTTTTAGACACTTCAGAGTGTTTCCTATCCAATAGTACTAATTGTGTGAATATCCTAGTTTCTGGCCCTGAGTGGCGGGCATTTAACTTTGGGCACGTCAGACAGGCGAAAATTCGGAAAATGGGACCCTAGCTTTAACAGGTTAACATACATACACATGTATTTGGCTTCCATTTTTCCTGAAAGCAAGCACTATATTCAAACCTCATATAATAGTTTTCCTTTAAGTGGAATTGACCTTACTGTCACTGTCACGATCTCCTGAAGGGACAGACCAAGGCGCAGCGAGGCATCCAGTATACATCTTTATTTAAATGAAACGGAACTGGGAAAAATAACAAAACGAACGAAGATCGCAACAATGACCATAACATGAACCACAAAGCTATGCTCAAACAATAACCCACAAACCCCTCTGAAAACTACAAACATATATATGGTTCCCAATTAGAAGTAACGACACTCAGCTGCCTCTAATTGGGAACCATTTACCCAACATAGAAACAGAACACCTAGAACAGAAATACCCTACACCAAAAACGAAACAAAAACACACCAGCCTGTAAAACTCAGGCCTGGACGTGACACTTACTTTAAACTAACCAATCCCAGAGGCCCTTTCCAGTAATCCTATCAGTTTAACCTTTGCATTAGTTTAGTCAAATGCAAAACTATTAGTTAACAAATGTTGGACCTTCAAAAAGTTGGTGCTGCCTTATCAGCTTGATTGTCAAACAATAGTAATGTTTTATTCATACCTTTACTTTTAAACATCCCACTAATTACTTGCTTCCAACCACCTCTCTTTTTGCTAACGTTTGTTACCAGTTTAATTTTTTTTATTTGTTAAATATAGTTAAAACAAACCTATTTCGGCTTTTTCCAGGGAGGCCACTTTAATTAGTTATTATATCCTCCTCCCCATGTCTCAATTCTTATGCATTTATTTCGAATTAGAAAAACAGAGACTGAAGTTTTTCTTGAGTCGCATGGTTCTTAGTACTTTACCATAACTATAACTCCTCGTGTTTCTGCTCTACCACATAGCATACATATTTTATCAACATTGAACCTCAAATCTAAACTTTTAGCGATGGTTCGAATGGTGCGAAATACAACGTTAATATCCATTTTAAACTTAATATCCACTAATGAACTAGTTAATTCAAACTTTCTAAATTATAATTCCTACTATTTTTCCTACATGGCGGTCAAACACCTAAGCTAATCGTGGCTAACTCATTTAGCTAACGTTATTTCCAGATACAAGAAAATACATCTTCAACCTACTCACCTCGCAAAGCCAGTTAGACTCCTCACTTATCATTTATTCACGACGAATTGGTAGAATTTACGTGCACTTCTTTTAGCAACTCCATGGTTTTACAAAAACTCCAAACCACATCATTATACTGTGATATTCATACTAATTCCCTGCTTCTCCTTCTGGGCTGTGTTGGTCATTCTTTCCCTTTACCTTTCTTCTTGCAATTGCGGCGAATATGTCCCTTCCTCCCACAATAATCGCAGGGGGCTGGACAGTCCCTCGCGAAGTGCCCTGTCTTCTGACAATTAAAACCCTTCACCCTTTTTCCTTTCTCACCTACACGGGTGGAACCTTTGTTCCCGGAATTCTCTCCCTTTCCTGCCTGTCTCGGGAGCGCCGAGAGAACTGGCAATCTGATCTGTACTATCCATATCTGACTTGGTTCTACCTTATCTTTTAAACTCAATTCTAGCTTTTCTACATCTAGATGTCTATCAAATCCATACTTCTTTCTCCATTTTGGACCAAAATAAATGTTTATTTTATCTTTTAACTCCATATAGCGCTTATCTCCCGTAAGTTCGGGGACCTCTTTTGAAGATTTACTGCCCATTGTTGATATTACAAATATATTTTGATAGTCTCCTTACAGACGCCTAGGTAGGGTTTATACACATTAAAATACTCGCTGAATTATTCTATAACCCCCATCCTATGTGGATCTTATTGTTAGGTGTGCTTCTTGAGCAAACTTAGGACAAAATATAATATTGAGTCATATAAATCATCCAACCAGTAACCCAGAGGCTTATGAAGACTCTAGTTTCATGAAACCAGTTAAACGACCGTTATTTCTCACACTACCTATTTTAAATCCCATGTTGTTTCTTCACATTGTTTCCACATCTACCTATTTTATATCCCCTCTTAATAATCGACCTTATCCCTAAGTGTTTCACACGTAATGTGTATGTCACTACCCCCTATGTATGTGTGCTAGGCTGACCCTCTATGTTCCCAATATATGTGTATTAGGTCTCCATGATCTATGTGTGTGGTTCCTAACGTTAACAAATTACTCTAATTATGGTCTAATGTATATTCCCACAGCCTATGTGATATGTATTCTACCATGTGGGATTCTCCGGTCTAGAAACTTTATCTATAGAGGTGACTTTCAATCGGACATTAGGTCTCACCCGTTTACAACTATAAGCTATTTTCCAGGGGTCGTAAAGCCCTAGTTAATCGCCTATTTTTCTGTTGTTTCTTGGGACTGTTGAAGTTAATATCTTCTATCTCACTCCGCTATATTAGGTTTCCCTCTCCCCCTGTTTTGGACATTATTTCAGTGATTGATGGGGTTATCGTGTTCATAGAATTACCGTCTATCTCACCAAACCTAGTTTATATCATCACATAAGGACTTTATTTAGGTATGTTTATTGAATTATCGACCGAGGATAATTTGCATTAGGTTATCCTATTCACAAAACCCCCATCTTTGCCCAGAGCACCTATTTAATATCCCGGCTTAATAATCCGTGTGTGCAAAGTCCGGATCTATTAAGCTAGTTTTATTTATGGCAGCGCCTTACCTCAGGTCTTTTCGGACCTGTCGCATCGCTCGTTTAAAGTTCTGTCGCTGGCTACTTTCAAAGTAGAAACTAGTTGTCACGTCCAGGCCTGAGAAGACAGGCTGGCGTGTTTAGTTTTGTTTTGGTGTAGGGTTTTTTCTGTTCTAGGTTATCTATTTCTATGTTGGGGTAATGGTTCCCAATTAGAGGCAGCTGTGTGTCGTTACCTCTAATTGGGAACCATATACAGTGGGGAAAAAAAGTATTTAGTCAGCCACCAATTGTGCAAGTTCTCTCACTTAAAAAGATGAGAGGCCTGTAATTTTCATCATAGGTACACTTCAACTGTGACAGACAAAATGAGGAAAAAAATCCAGAAAATCACATTGTAGGATTTCTTATGAATTTATTTGCAAATTATGGTGGAAAATAAGTATTTGGTCAATAACAAAAGTTTATCTCAATACTTTGTTATATACCCTTTGTTGGCAATGACAGAGGTCAAACGTTTTCTGTAAGTCTTCACAAGGTTTTCACACACTGTTGCTGGTATTATGGCCCATTCCTCCATGCAGATCGCCTCTAGAGCAGTGATGTTTTGGGGCTGTCGCTGGGCAACACTGACTTTCAAGATTTTCTATGGGGTTGAGATCTGGAGACTGGCTAGGCCACTCCAGGACCTTGAAATGCTTCTTACGAAGCCACTCCTTCGTTGCCCGGGCGGTGTGTTTGGGATCATTGTCATGCTGAAAGACCCAGCCACGTTTAATCTTCAATGCCCTTGCTGATGGAAGGAGGTTTTCACTCAAAATCTCACGATACATGGCCCCATTCATTCTTTCCTTTACACGGATCAGTCGTCCTGGTCCCTTTGCAGAAAAACAGCCCCAAAGCATGATGTTTCCACCCCCATGCTTCACAGTAGGTATGGTGTTCTTTGGATGCAACTCAGCATTCTTTGTCCTCCAAACACGACGTAGTTGAGTTTTTACCAAAAAGTTCTATTTTGGTTTCATCTGACATTCTCCCAATCCTCATCTGGATCATCCAAATGCTCTCTAGCAAACTTTAGACTTGCCTGAACATGTACTGGCTTAAGCAGGGGGACACGTCTGGCACTGCAGGATTTGAGTCCCTGGCGGCGTAGTGTGTTACTGATGGTAGGCTTTGTTACTTTGGTCCCAGCTCTCTGCAGGTCATTCACTAGGTCCCCGTGTGGTTCTGGGATTTCTGCTCACCGCTCCTGTGATCATTTTGACCCCACGGGTGAGATCTTGCGTGGAGCCCCAGATCGAGGAAGATTATCAGTGGTCTTGTATGTCTTCCATTTCCTAATAATTGCTCCCACAGTTGATTTCTTCAAACCAAGCTGCTTACCTATTGCAGATTCAGTCTTCCCAACCTGGTGCAGGCTCTACAATTTTGTTTCTGGTGTCCTTTGACAGCTCTTTGGTCTTGGCCATAGTGGAGTTTGGAGTGTGACTGTTTGAGGTTGTGGACAGGTGTCTTTTATACTGATAACAAGTTCAAACAGGTGCCATTAATACAGGTAATGAGTGGAGGACAGAGGAGCCTCTTAAAGAAGAAGTTACAGGTCTGTGAGAGCCAGAAATCTTGCTTGTTTGTATGTGACCAAATACTTATTTTCCACCATAATTTGCAAATAAATTCATAAAAATCCTACAATGTGATTTTCTGGATTTTGTTTCCTCATTTTGTCTGTCATAGTTGAAGTGTACCTATGATGAAAATTACAGGCTTCTCTCATCTTTTTAAGTGAGAGAACTTGCACAATTGGTGGCTGACTAAATACTTTTTTTCCCCACTGTATATGTTTGTAGTTTTCACTAGGGGTTTGTGGGTTATTGTTTGTTCATAGCTTTGTTGGTTTTCCTTGTTATGGTCAACGTCACGATCTTCGTTCGTTTTTGTTTATTGTTTTTTTGCCAGTTATGTTATTTAATAAAGAATGTATACTGGATACATCGCTGCGCCTTGGTCCGACACTTCAGAAGATCGTGACACTAGTAAATTTGTTAAGAATGATTAAGCTCCTATTTTTGCGAAATTCCAAACACTTTAGAACCAAAATAAAGATATCTCAAATCATTTCCCCCAAATCCGTGAATAAAGACTTTACTGACCTGTCTTGTACACTGGGAAAAGCAATGTCGGTTGGATCTCGTCACCGTCTCTGTCGTTCTTAGATATACACCGGCCAGCAATAGTTCCCCAATGTCAGGGGGCAGGTCTTTGATCTTACGGATGCGATCATCCGCCCGTGCACGGTATTCGGCGTTTTATCTTTGGAGAGAAATAGATATTGAGATCCGGCTCGAAGGACCAAATTGTTATAGAAATGTTGTTCTCAATGTTCATAAACTGAACTGAACTTCAATTAAACAACTCCGTCTGTAACCCAGAATTTGTAAGATACTGGTTGAAATAAGACAGACAGGAGCCCAGTCTACAATGGTCCAAGGTAAATTGTTTATTCCCACGAGAGCTCTGATCTTAAAAGGTGTACACAGTCTTTTATATTTTACAATGTTGAAATACAAAAAAATACAAAGGCCCCACCATTTTCCCCACCCTTTCCAGGAAATAGTGTTTTCCCACAATACCCATTCATTCCTTATCACAATCTTTGCAACATAAGTCAACCTTGGACAGCTCCTAACCGTCCCTCCCGTCCCAAGGACCAGAAGCCTTCCCACACAAGTCTGATTAGAACTAAGAATGCTTTGTTCTCACAGACTTCTTCAAACAAGTCGTACCATCCTGTTCCACTCTCTACACAATATTCATTTATAGACACACACACATCAATTGGACTACCATTTGTCTTATAACCCTATCTCTATTGCATACATTTTCAGAATGGAATATTCTTAGAAGTACAGACATTTAGTCATTAAACATAAAATCTATAACAGACCTAGACAACCAGGTGAGGGGAGTTCCTTACTGAGACCTAGACAACCAGGTGAGGGGAGTTCCTTACTAAGACCTAGACAACCAGGTGAGGGGAGTTCCTTACTGAGACCTAGACAACCAGGTGAGGGGAGTTCCTTACTGAGACCTAGACAACCAGGTGAGGGGAGTTCCTTACTGAGACCTAGACAACCAGGTGAGGGGAGTTCCTCACTGAGACCTAGACAACCAGGTGAGGGGAGTTCCTCACTGAGACCTAGACAACCAGGTGAGGGGAGTTCCTTCTTAAGATCTAGACAACCAGGTGAGGGGAGTTCCTTACTGAGACCTAGACACCCAGGTGAGGGGAGTTCCTCACTGAGACCTAGACAACCAGGTGAGGGAGTTCCTTACTGAGACCTAGACAACCAGGTGAGGGGAGTTCCTCACTGAGACCTAGACAACCAGGTGAGGGAGTTCCTCACTGAGACCTAGACAACCAGGTGAGGGGAGTTCCTCACTAAGACCTAGACAACCAGGTGAGGGGAGTTCCTTCTTAAGATCTAGACAACCAGGTGAGGGGAGTTCCTTACTGAGACCTAGACAACCAGGTGAGGGGAGTTCCTTACTGAGACCTAGACAACCAGGTGAGGGGAGTTCCTTACTGAGACCTAGACAACCAGGTGAGGGAGTTCCTTACTGAGACCTAGACAACCAGGTGAGGGGAGTTCCTTACTGAGACCTAGACAACCAGGTGAGGGGAGTTCCTTACTGAGACCTAGACAACCAGGTGAGGGGAGTTCCTCACTGAGACCTAGACAACCAGATGAGGGGAGTTCCTCACTGAGACCTAGACAACCAGGTGAGGGGAGTTCCTTACTGAGACCTAGACAACCAGGTGAGGGGAGTTCCTTCTTAAGATCTAGACAACCAGGTGAGGGGAGTTCCTCACTGTGACCTAGACAACCAGGTGAGGGGAGTTCCTTACTAAGACCTAGACAACCAGGTGAGGGAGTTCCTTACTGAGACCTAGACAACCAGGTGAGGGAGTTCCTTACTGAGACCTAGACAACCAGGTGAGGGAGTTCCTCACTGAGACCTAGACAACCAGATGAGGGGAGTTCCTCACTGAGACCTAGACAACCAGGTGAGGGGAGTTCCTTCTTAAGATCTAGACAACCAGGTGAGGGGAGTTCCTCACTGTGACCTAGACAACCAGGTGAGGGGAGTTCCTTACTAAGACCTAGACAACCAGGTCAGGGGAGTTCCTTACTAAGACCTAGACAACCAGGTGAGGGGAGTTCCTTACTGAGACCTAGACAACCAGGTGAGGGGAGTTCCTCACTGAGACCTAGACAACCAGGTGAGGGGAGTTCCTCACTGAGACCTAGACAACCAGGTGAGGGGAGTTCCTTCTTAAGATCTAGACAACCAGGTGAGGGGAGTTCCTTACTGAGACCTAGACAACCAGGTGAGGGGAGTTCCTCACTGTGACCTAGACAACCAGGTGAGGGGAGTTCCTTACTAATTAGTGACCTTAATTAATCAATCAAGTGCAAGGCAGGAGCGAAACACGCAGATACTCGGCACACCGTGGAATGAGTTTGACACCTGTGACCCTCTGGTTGAAATTACTCTGGGTGTGTCCCAAATGGAACATTATTCCCTATAAAGTGCACTACTTTAGACCAGGGCCCTATGGGCCATGGCACCCTATTCCCTATATAGTGCACTACTTTAGACCAGAGACCTATGGGCCGTAGCACCCTATTCCCTATATAGTGCACTACTTTTGACCAGAGACCAATGGTAATCGCTATGGGCCGTAGTGCAGTATAAAGGTAATAGAGGACCATTTGGGCATCCCTGGTCGATCATAACCAGCACCTGCCTCACAGAGCCTGGAACACTTTCCATTGGTTCAGTTCAGCTGATTGTGGACCTAGGAACCCTACCGCAAGGCAGCAGGCTTTCTTTCCCTTAGTCCCCCCTTCTTACCTTCTCTCAACCCCTCAGCAGGCTTTCTCTCCCTTAGTCCCCCCTTCTTACCTTCTCTCAACCCCTCAGCAGGCTTTCTCTCCCTTAGTCCCCCCTTCTTACCTTCTCTCAACCCCTCAGCAGGCTTTCTCTCCCTTAGTCCCCCTTGTTACCTTCTCTCGCCCCCCTCAGCAGCTATTTGTTGTTGGTTATTGTGTTGTGAATCTGTTGCTGTGAAGTTTCCTCCTCAAACTTTTGGCAAAATATTAATGACATATAAATGAACTAATCCATGAATTATATCCTAATTAAGCTACTGTATGGACAGCACACTCAACCATCTCTCCCTCTCTTCCGCAGAAGAAGTTAACAGCGGAGTGCGTGTTCAGAGAGCAGTTTGAGGAGAATTGGTACAACACGTACGCCTCAACGCTCTACAAACACACCGACACCGGACGCTTCTACTACGTAGCGCTCAACAAGGACGGCTCGCCACGAGAGGGGGGGAGGACTAAGAAACACCAGAAACTAACGCACTTCCTGCCTCGGCCTGTGGATTTGGAGAAGATCCCCCAGGCTTACAGAGATCTGTTCCAGTACAGGTGACCAGGGCTGAGCCTGGGAGAGAGGGATGAGGAGGAGGAAAGAGAAGAGAGTTTGGGACTAAGGACAGGACTCAGTACTCCCACGCCTCCCCCCTATGAAGGTGTTTATGTATTGCCCCTCCAGCCAAAAGGCCCCCCTCCCGTTCCTCCGAATGGACCACCAACCAGAGATATAAACATAGCTTGTGTTCCTGGACGTTAAACACTATGAGAGGGCTGTTTGACTTCAGAGGGGTCAGAGCAGAGCGGGGGGAGACGCTCTTCTCTCCAGCCACTGAGGAGAGAGCGGGGGGTCCTACTAGAGGGGGTCATTAGGCCCATAAGACCTCACTCTGGAGGAGAGCACAGAGTCGAGCGGAGGAGAAAGTCTCTTCTCTGAACGAATACGGCGGGAGAGATGGAGGGAGAGAGACTGGCGTCAGGCCTGTATGACTGCCTTAACCCACCCTGGGATACCTGCAGGTTAAAACCACCTGTGCCACTAACCACCTGAAGAAGACAAAAGACTTTTCCTGATGAGAACCACTTTGATACATAATAAAATACTTAACCAGCATTCACTGCAAATAATAAAAGGGTTTGGGGTTAGTCCTCAGCAGTTTGAGTAGCACCAAGGGGTCTGAGGACTGACTAGTCAGGGTGTCCATATACTTTTGGTAATGTAGTGTAGTTCCTAACTTGTAGCAACAGGGTAGGGAAAGAATCTGACAAACTCCAATGTAAGACATATGAAAATGAAAGAGCA
Source organism: Brachymystax lenok tsinlingensis (assembly GCA_030435695.1). Lineage (NCBI taxonomy): Eukaryota > Metazoa > Chordata > Actinopteri > Salmoniformes > Salmonidae > Brachymystax > Brachymystax lenok. The sequence goes on from CM059789.1 coordinate 1,310,150, forward strand.
CTTACTAAATGCCTCTACAGGGTCAAATTGACTGCCCCACCTAGGCCAACCAAACAGCCTTCTGCTCTCTGATACAGTCCAGATTATCCTCACACTCATAAGACGAGCAGATGCTGTGGCATCTTGAAAGAATAGAAGATGCTGTATTTAGGCTACAATGAGGTTCCACTGAAAGGAGGTTTCACTACTAGACTACAGTAAGGTTCCACTACTAGACTACAGTGAGGTTACACTACTAGACTACAGTGAGGTTCCACTACTAGACTACAGTGAGGTTCCACTACTAGACTACAGTGAGATTACACTACTAGACTACAGTGAGGTTCCACTACTAGACTACAGTGAGGTTCCACTACTAGACTACAGTGAGATTACACTACTAGACTACAGTGAGGTTACACTACTAGACTACAGTAAGGTTAAACTACTAGACTACAATGAGGTTCCACTACTAGACTACAATGAGGTTCCACTACTAGACTACAGTGAGGTTCCACTACTAGACTACAGTGAGGTTCCACTACTAGACTACAGTGAGGTTACACTACTAGACTACAGTGAGGTTCCACTGCTAGGCTACAGTGAGGTTACACTACCAGACTACAGTGAGGTTCCGCTACTAGACTACAGTGAGGTTACAATACTAGACTACAGTGAGGTTCCACTGCTAGGCTACAGTGAGGTTACAATGCTAGACTACAGTGAGGTTACAATACTAGACTACAGTGAGGTTACACTACTAGACTAAAGTGAGGTTACACTACTAGACTAAAGTGAGGTTCCACTACTAGACTACAGTGAGATTACACTACTAGGCTACAGTGAGGTTCCACTGCTAGGCTACAGTGAGGTTACACTACCAGACTACAGTGAGGTTCCACTACTAGACTACAGTGAGTTTACACTACTAGACTACAGTGAGGTTACACTACCAGTCTACAGTGAGGTTCCACTACTAGACTGCAGTGACGTTCCACTACTAGACTGCAGTAAGATTACAATACTAGACTACAGTGAGGCTCCACTACTAGACTAAAGTGAGGTTACACTACTAGACTACAGTAAGGTTCCACTACTAGACTACAGTGAAGTTACACTACCAGACTACAGTGAGGTTCCACTACTAGACAACAGTGAGGTTCCACTACTAGACTACAGTGAGGTTCCACTACTAGACTACAGTGAGGTTCCACTACCAGACTACAGTGAGGTTCCACTACTAGACTACAGTGAGGTTCCACTACTAGACTACAGTGAGGTTCCACTACTCGACTACAGTGAGGTTACATTACTAGACTACAGTGAGGTTCCACTACCAGACTACAGTCAGGTTCCACTACTAGACTACAGTGAGGTTCCACTACTAGACTACAGTGAGATTACACTACTAGACTACAGTGAGGTTCCACTGCTAGGCTACAGTGAGGTTACACTACCAGACTACAGTGAGGTTCCACTACTAGACTACAGTGAGATTACACTAGTAGACTACAGTGAGATTCCGCTACTAGACTACAGTGAGGTTACGCTACTAGACTACAGTAAGATTACAATACTAGACTACAGTAAGGTTCCACTACTAGACTACAGTGAAGTTACACTACCAGACTACAGTGAGGTTCCACTACTAGACAACAGTGAGGTTCCACTACTAGACTACTGTGAGGTTCCACTACTAGACTACAGTGAGGTTCCACTACCAGACTACAGTGAGGTTCCACTACTAGACTACAGTGAGGTTCCACTACTAGACTACAGTGAGGTTCCACTACTAGACTACAGTGAGATTACACTACTAGACTACAGTGAGGTTCCACTGCTAGGCTACAGTGAGGTTACACTACCAGACTACAGTGAGGTTCCACTACTAGACTACAGTGAGTTTACACTACTAGACTAGAGTGAGATTACACTACTAGACTACAGTGAGGTTCCACTACTAGACTACAGTGAGATTGCACTACTAGACTACAGTGAGATTACACTACTAGACTACAGTGAGGTTCCGCTACTAGACTACAGTGAGGTTACGCTACTAGACTACAGTAAGATTACAATACTAGACTACAGTGAGGCTCCACTACTAGACTACAGTGAGGTTCCACTACTAGACTAAAGTGAGGTTACACTACTAGACTACAGTAAGATTACAATACTAGACTACAGTGAGGTTCCACTACTAGACTACAGTGAGGTTCCACTACTCGACTACAGTTAGGTTACATTACTAGACTACAGTGAGGTTCCACTACCAGACTACAGTCAGGTTCCACTACTAGACTACAGTGAGGTTCCACTACTAGACTACAATAAGATTACATTAACAGACTAAAATGAGGCTCCACTACTAGACTAAAGTGAGGTTACACTACTAGACTACAGTAAGGTTCCACTACTAGACTACAGTGAAGTTACACTACCAGACTACAGTGAGGTTCCACTACTAGACAACAGTGAGGTTCCACTACTAGACTACAGTGAGGTTCCACTACTAGACTACAGTGAGGTTCCACTACCAGACTACAGTGAGGTTCCACTACTAGACTACAGTGAGGTTCCACTACTAGACTACAGTGAGGTTACGCTACTAGACTACAGTAAGATTACAATACTAGACTACAGTGAGGTTCCACTACTAGACTACAGTGAGGTTCCACTACTCGACTACAGTGAGGTTACATTACTAGACTACAGTCAGGTTCCACTACTAGACTACAGTGAGGTTCCACTACTAGACTACAGTAAGATTACATTAACAGACTAAAATGAGGCTCCACTACTAGACTAAAGTGAGGTTACACTACTAGACTACAGTAAGGTTCCACTACTAGACTACAGTGAAGTTACACTACCAGACTACAGTGAGGTTCCACTACTAGACAACAGTGAGGTTCCACTACTAGACTACAGTGAGGTTCCACTACTAGACTACAGTGAGGTTCCACTACCAGACTACAGTGAGGTTCCACTACTAGACTACAGTGAGGTTCCACTACTAGACTACAGTGAGGTTCCACTACTCGACTACAGTGAGGTTACATTACTAGACTACAGTGAGGTTCCACTACCAGACTACAGTCAGGTTCCACTACTAGACTACAGTGAGGTTCCACTACTAGACTACAGTGAGATTACACTACAGTAAGATTACATTAACAGACTAAAATGAGGTTCCACTACTAGACTACAGTGAGGTTACATTACTAGACTACAGTGAGGTTCCACTACTAGACTACAGTGAGGTTACACACTACTAGACTACAGTGAGGTTCCATTACAAGACTACAGTGAGGTTCCACTACTAGACTACAGTAAGGTTACACTAACAGACTAAAATGAGGTTTCACTACCAGACTACAGTGAGGTTCCACTACTAGACTACAGTGAGGTTCCACTATTAGACTACAGTGAGGTTCCACTACTAGACTACAGTGAGGTTCCACTACTAGACTACAGTGAGGTTGCACTACTAGACTACAGTGAGGTTCCACTACTAGACTACTGTGAGGTTACATTACTAGACTACAGTGAGGTTCCACTACTAGACTACAGTGAGGTTCCACTACTACACTACAGTGAGGTTACATTACTAAACTACAGTGAGGTTCCACTACTAGACTACAGTGAGGTTACACACTACTACTCTACAGTGAGGTTCCACTACTAGACTACAGTGAGGTTCCACTACTAGACCACTGTGAGGTTACAATACTAGACTACAGTGAGGTTACACTACTAGAGTACAGTGAGGTTATACTACTAGACTACAGTGACAATACACTACTAAACTACAGTGAGGTTCCACTACTAGACCACTGTGAGGTTCCACTACCAGACTACAGTGAGGTTCCACTACTAGACTACAGTGAGGTTCCACTACTAGGCTACAGTGAGATTACACAAGTAGACTACAGTGAGGTTCCACTACTAGATTACAGTGAGGTTCCACTACTACACTACAGTGAGGTTACATTACTAAACTACAGTGAGGTTCCACTACTAGACTACAGTGAGGTTACACACTACTAGTCTACAGTGAGGTTACACACTACTAGTCTACAGTGAGGTTCCAATACTACACTACAGTGAGGTTACATTACTAAACTACAGTGAGGTTCCACTACTAGACTACAGTGAGGTTACACACTACTAGTCTACAGTGAGGTTACACTACTAGACTACAGTGAGGTTCTACTACTAGACCACTGTGAGGTTACAATACTAGACTACAGTGAGGTTCCATTACTAGACTACAGTGAGGTTCCACTGCTAGACTACAGTGAGGTTCCACTGCTAGACTACAGTGAGATTAAGCTACTAGACTACAGTGAGGTTACACTACTAGACTACAGTGAGGTTCCACTACTACACTACAGTGAGGTTACATTACTAAACTACAGTGAGGTTACATTACTAAACTACAGTGAGGTTCCACTACTAGACTACAGTGAGGTTACACACTACTAGTCTACAGTGAGGTTACACTACTAGACTACAGTGAGGTTCCACTACTACACTACAGTGAGGTTACACACTACTAGTCTACAGTGAGGTTACACTACTAGACTACAGTGAGGTTCCACTACTACACTACAGTGAGGTTACATTACTAAACTACAGTGAGGTTCTACTACTAGACCACTGTGAGGTTACAATACTAGACTACAGTGAGGTTACATTACTAGACTACAGTGAGGTTCCACTACTAGACTACCGTGAGGTTCCACTACTAGACTACAGTGAGGTTCCACAACCAGACTACAGTGAGGTTCCACTACTAGACTACAGTGAGGTTCCACTACTAGACTACAGTGAGATTACACTACTAGACTACAGTGAGGTTACACACTACTAGTCTACAGTGAGGTTACACTACTAGACTACAGTGAGGTTCCACTACTAGACTACAGTGAGGTTACACATTACTAGTCTACAGTGAGGTTACACTACTAGACTACAGTGAGGTTCCACTACTAGACTACAGTGAGGTTACACTACTAGACTACAGTGAGATTACAATACTAGACTACAGTGAGGTTACACTACTAGACAAGAGTGAGAATACACTACTAAACTACAGTGAGGTTACACTACTAAACTACAGTGAGGTTACACTACTAGACTAAAGTGAGGTTCCACTACCAGACTACAGTGAGGTTCCACTACTAGACTACAGTGAGGTTACACTACTAGACTACAGTGAGGTTCAACTAATAGATTAGAGTGAGGTTACACTACAGTGAGGTTCCACTACTAGACAACAGTGAGGTTCCACTACTAGACTACAGTGAGATTGCACTACTAGACTACAGTGAGATTACACTACTAGACTACAGTGAGGTTACACTACTAGACTACAGTCAGATTACAATTCTAGACTACAGTTAGATTACAATACTAGACTACAGTGAGGTTCTACTACAGTGAGGTTACACTACTAGACTACTGTGAGGTTACATTACTAGACTACAGTGAGGTTCCACTACTAGACTACCGTGAGGTTCCACTACTAGACTACAGTGAGGTTACACACTACTAGTCTACAGTGAGGTTACACTACTAGACTACAGTGAGGTTCCACTACTACACTACAGTGAGGTTACATTACTAAACTACAGTGAGGTTCCACTACTAGACTACAGTGAGGTTACACACTACTAGTCTACAGTGAGGTTACACTACTAGACTACAGTGAGGTTCCACTACTACACTACAGTGAGGTTACACACTACTAGTCTACAGTGAGGTTACACTACTAGACTACAGTGAGGTTCCACTACTACACTACAGTGAGGTTACATTACTAAACTACAGTGAGGTTCTACTACTAGACCACTGTGAGGTTACAATACTAGACTACAGTGAGGTTACATTACTAGACTACAGTGAGGTTCCACTACTAGACTACCGTGAGGTTCCACTACTAGACTACAGTGAGGTTCCACAACCAGACTACAGTGAGGTTCCACTACTAGACTACAGTGAGATTACACTACTAGACTACAGTGAGGTTACACACTACTAGTCTACAGTGAGGTTACACTACTAGACTACAGTGAGGTTCCACTACTAGACTACAGTGAGGTTACACATTACTAGTCTACAGTGAGGTTACACTACTAGACTACAGTGAGGTTCCACTACTAGACTACAGTGAGGTTCCACTACTAGACTACAGTGAGGTTCCACTACTAGACTACAGTGAGATTACAATACTAGACTACAGTGAGGTTACACTACTAGACAAGAGTGAGAATACACTACTAATCTACAGTGAGGTTACACTACTAAACTACAGTGAGGTTACACTACTAGACTACAGTGAGGTTCCACTACCAGACTACAGTGAGGTTCCACTACTAGACTACAGTTAGGTTCCACTACTAAACTACAGTGAGGTTCCACTACTAGACTAAAGTGAGGTTCCACTACTAGACTACAGTGAGGTTACACTACTAGACTACAGTGAGGTTCAACTAATAGATTAGAGTGAGGTTACACTACAGTGAGGTTCCACTACTAGACAACAGTGAGGTTCCACTACTAGACTACAGTGAGATTGCACTACTAGACTACAGTGAGATTACACTACTAGACTACAGTGAGGTTACACTACTAGACTACAGTGAGATTACAATTCTAGACTACAGTTAGATTACAATACTAGACTACAGTGAGGTTCTACTACAGTGAGGTTACACTACTAGACTACTGTGAGGTTACATTACTAGACTACAGTGAGGTTCCACTACTAGACTACAGTGAGGTTACACTACTAGACTACAGTGAGGTTCCACTACTAGACTACAGTGAGGTTCGACTACTAGACTATAGTGAGGTTACACACTACTAGACTACAGTGAGGTTCCACTGCTAGATTAGAGTGAGGTTACACTACAGTGAGGTTCCACTACTAGACTACAGTGAGGTTCCACTACTAGACTACAGTGAGGTTACACTACTAGACTACAGTGAGGTTACACTACTAGACTACAGTGAGATTACAATACTAGACTACAGTGAGGTTACACTACTAGACTACAGTGAGAATACACTACTAAACTACAGTGAGGTTACACTACTAAACTACAGTGAGGTTACACTACTAGACTACAGTGAGGTTACACTACAGTGAGGTTCCACTACTAGACTACAGTGAGAATACACTACTAAACTACAGTGAGGTTACACTTTTAGACTACAGTGAGATTACACTACTAGACTACAGTGAGATTCCACTACTAGACTACAGTGAGGTTACACTACAGTGTGGGTTCCACTACTAGACTACAGTTAGATTACACTACTAAACTACAGTGAGATTACACTACTAGACTACAGTGAGGTTACACTACTAAACTACAGTGAGGTTCCACTACTAGACTACAGTGAGGTTCCACTACTAGACTACAGTGAGGTTCCACTACTAGACTACAGTGATGTTCCACTACTAGACTACAGTGAGGTTCCACTACTAGACTACAGTGAGGTTACACAACTAGACTACAGTGAGGTTACACTACTAGACTACAGTGAGGTTCCACTACTAGATTAGAGTGAGGTTACATTACAGTGAGGTTCCACTACTAGACTACAGTGAGGTTCCACTACTAGACTACAGTGAGATTGCACTACTAGACTACAGTGAGGTTCCACTACTAGACTACAGTGAGGTTCCACTACAAGACTACAGTGAGATTACAATTCTAGACAACAGTGAGATTACAATACTAGACTACAGTGATGTTCCACTACTAGATTACAGTGAGGTTCCACTACTAGACTACAGTGAGGTTCCACTACTAGACTACAGTGTGGTTCCACTACTAGACTACAGTGAGGTTCCACTACTAGACTACAGTGAGGTTACACTACTAGACTACAGTGAGGTTCCACTACTAGATTAGAGTGAGGTTACACTACAGTGAGGTTCCACTACTAGACTACAGTTAGGTTCCACTACTAGACTACAGTGAGATTGCACTACTAGACTACAGTGAGATTACGCTACCAGACTACAGTGAGGTTACACTACTAGACTACAGTGAGATTACAATTCTAGACTACAGTTAGATTACAATACTAGACTACAGTGAGGTTCCACTACTAGACTACAGTGATGTTCCACTACTAGACTACAGTGAGGTTCCACTACTAGACTACAGTGAGGTTACACTACTAGACTACAGTGAGGTTACACTACTAGACTACAGTGAGATTACAATACTAGACTACAGTGAGGTTACACTACTAGACTACAGTGAGAATACACTACTAAACTACAGTGAGGTTACACTACTAAACTACAGTGAGGTTACACTACTAGACTACAGTGAGGTTACACTACAGTGAGGTTCCACTACTAGACTACAGTGAGAATACACTACTAAACTACAGTGAGGTTACACTTTTAGACTACAGTGAGATTACACTACTAGACTACAGTGAGATTCCACTACTAGACTACATTGAGGTTACACTACTAGACTACAGTTAGATTACACTACTAAACTACAGTGAGATTACACTACTAGACTACAGTGAGGTTACACTACTAAACTACAGTGAGGTTCCACTACTAGACTACAGTGAGGTTCCACTACTAGACTACAGTGAGGTTCCACTACTAGACTACAGTGAGGTTCCACTACTAGACTACAGTGAGGTTCCACTACTAGACTACAGTGAGGTTACACAACTAGACTACAGTGAGGTTACACTACTAGACTACAGTGAGGTTCCACTACTAGATTAGAGTGAGGTTACATTACAGTGAGGTTCCACTACTAGACTACAGTGAGGTTCCACTACTAGACTACAGTGAGATTGCACTACTAGACTACAGTGAGGTTCCACTACTAGACTACAGTGAGGTTCCACTACAAGACTACAGTGAGATTACAATTCTAGACAACAGTGAGATTACAATACTAGACTACAGTGATGTTCCACTACTAGATTACAGTGAGGTTCCACTACTAGACTACAGTGAGGTTCCACTACTAGACTACAGTGTGGTTCCACTACTAGACTACAGTGAGGTTCCACTACTAGACTACAGTGAGGTTACACTACTAGACTACAGTGAGGTTCCACTACTAGATTAGAGTGAGGTTACACTACAGTGAGGTTCCACTACTAGACTACAGTTAGGTTCCACTACTAGACTACAGTGAGATTGCACTACTAGACTACAGTGAGATTACGCTACCAGACTACAGTGAGGTTACACTACTAGACTACAGTGAGATTACAATACTAGACTACAGTGATGTTCCACTACTAGATTACAGTGAGGTTCCACTACTAGACTACAGTGAGGTTCCACTACTAGACTACAGTGTGGTTCCACTACTAGACTACAGTGAGGTTCCACTACTAGACTACAGTGAGGTTACATTACTAGACTACAGTGAGGTTCCACTACTAGATTAGAGTGAGGTTACACTACAGTGAGGTTCCACTACTAGACTACAGTGAGGTTCCACTACTAGACTACAGTGAGGTTCCACTACTAGACTACAGTGAGGTTCCACTACTAGACTACAGTGAGGTTCCAAAACTAGACTACAGTGAGGTTCCACTACTAGACTACAGTGAGGTTCCACTACTAGACTACATTGAGGTTACACAACTAGACTACAGTGAGGTTCCACTACTAGACTACAGTGAGGTTCCACTACTAGATTAGAGTGAGGTTACACTACAGTGAGGTTACACTACTAGACTACAGTGAGGTACCACTAATAGACTACAGTGAGGTTCAACTACTAGACTACAGTGAGATTGCACTACTAGACTACAGTGAGATTACACTACTAGAGTACAGTGAGGTTATACTACTAGACTACAGTGAGATTACAATACTAGACTACAGTGAGGTTCTACTACTAGACTACAGTGAGGTTCCACTACTAGACTACAGTGAGGTTCTACTACTAGACTACAGTGAGGTTCCACTACTAGACTACAGTGAGGTTCCACTACTAGACTATAGTGAGGTTACACACTACTAGACTACAGTGAGGTTCCACTGCTAGACTACAGTGAGATTACGATACTAGACTACGGTGAGGTTACGCTACTAGACTACAGTGAGGTTCCACTACTAGACTACAGTGAGGTTCCACTACTAGACTACAGTGAGGTTACACAACTAGACTACAGTGAGGTTACACTACTAGACTACAGTGAGGTTCCACTACTAGATTAGAGTGAGGTTACATTACAGTGAGGTTCCACTACTAGACTACAGTGAGGTTCCACTACTAGACTACAGTGAGATTGCACTACTAGACTACAGTGAGGTTCCACTACTAGACTACAGTGAGGTTCCACTACAAGACTACAGTGAGATTACAATTCTAGACAACAGTGAGATTACAATACTAGACTACAGTGATGTTCCACTACTAGATTACAGTGAGGTTCCACTGCTAGACTACAGTGAGGTTCCACTACTAGACTACAGTGTGGTTCCACTACTAGACTACAGTGAGGTTCCACTACTAGACTACAGTGAGGTTACACTACTAGACTACAGTGAGGTTCCACTACTAGATTAGAGTGAGGTTACACTACAGTGAGGTTCCACTACTAGACTACAGTTAGGTTCCACTACTAGACTACAGTGAGATTGCACTACTAGACTACAGTGAGATTACGCTACCAGACTACAGTGAGGTTACACTACTAGACTACAGTGAGATTACAATTCTAGACTACAGTTAGATTACAATACTAGACTACAGTGAGGTTCCACTACTAGACTACAGTGATGTTCCACTACTAGACTACAGTGAGGTTCCACTACTAGACTACAGTGAGGTTACACTACTAGACTACAGTGAGGTTACACTACTAGACTACAGTGAGATTACAATACTAGACTACAGTGAGGTTACACTACTAGACTACAGTGAGAATACACTACTAAACTACAGTGAGGTTACACTACTAAACTACAGTGAGGTTACACTACTAGACTACAGTGAGGTTACACTACAGTGAGGTTCCACTACTAGACTACAGTGAGAATACACTACTAAACTACAGTGAGGTTACACTTTTAGACTACAGTGAGATTACACTACTAGACTACAGTGAGATTCCACTACTAGACTACAGTGAGGTTACACTACAGTGGGGTTCCACTACTAGACTACAGTTAGATTACACTACTAAACTACAGTGAGATTACACTACTAGACTACAGTGAGGTTACACTACTAAACTACAGTGAGGTTCCACTACTAGACTACAGTGAGGTTCCACTACTAGACTACAGTGAGGTTCCACTACTAGACTACAGTGAGGTTCCACTACTAGACTACAGTGAGGTTCCACTACTAGACTACAGTGAGGTTACACAACTAGACTACAGTGAGGTTACACTACTAGACTACAGTGAGGTTCCACTACTAGATTAGAGTGAGGTTACATTACAGTGAGGTTCCACTACTAGACTACAGTGAGGTTCCACTACTAGACTACAGTGAGATTGCACTACTAGACTACAGTGAGGTTCCACTACTAGACTACAGTGAGGTTCCACTACAAGACTACAGTGAGATTACAATTCTAGACAACAGTGAGATTACAATACTAGACTACAGTGATGTTCCACTACTAGATTACAGTGAGGTTCCACTACTAGACTACAGTGAGGTTCCACTACTAGACTACAGTGTGGTTCCACTACTAGACTACAGTGAGGTTCCACTACTAGACTACAGTGAGGTTACACTACTAGACTACAGTGAGGTTCCACTACTAGATTAGAGTGAGGTTACACTACAGTGAGGTTCCACTACTAGACTACAGTTAGGTTCCACTACTAGACTACAGTGAGATTGCACTACTAGACTACAGTGAGATTACGCTACCAGACTACAGTGAGGTTACACTACTAGACTACAGTGAGATTACAATACTAGACTACAGTGATGTTCCACTACTAGATTACAGTGAGGTTCCACTACTAGACTACAGTGAGGTTCCACTACTAGACTACAGTGTGGTTCCACTACTAGACTACAGTGAGGTTCCACTACTAGACTACAGTGAGGTTACATTACTAGACTACAGTGAGGTTCCACTACTAGATTAGAGTGAGGTTACACTACAGTGAGGTTCCACTACTAGACTACAGTGAGGTTCCACTACTAGACTACAGTGAGGTTCCACTACTAGACTACAGTGAGGTTCCACTACTAGACTACAGTGAGGTTCCAAAACTAGACTACAGTGAGGTTCCACTACTAGACTACAGTGAGGTTCCACTACTAGACTACATTGAGGTTACACAACTAGACTACAGTGAGGTTCCACTACTAGACTACAGTGAGGTTCCACTACTAGATTAGAGTGAGGTTACACTACAGTGAGGTTACACTACTAGACTACAGTGAGGTACCACTAATAGACTACAGTGAGGTTCAACTACTAGACTACAGTGAGATTGCACTACTAGACTACAGTGAGATTACACTACTAGAGTACAGTGAGGTTATACTACTAGACTACAGTGAGATTACAATACTAGACTACAGTGAGGTTCTACTACTAGACTACAGTGAGGTTCCACTACTAGACTACAGTGAGGTTCCACTACTAGACTATAGTGAGGTTACACACTACTAGACTACAGTGAGGTTCCACTGCTAGACTACAGTGAGATTACGATACTAGACTACGGTGAGGTTACGCTACTAGACTACAGTGAGGTTCCACTACTAGAGTACAGTGAGGTTCCATTACAAGACTACAGTGAGGTTCCACTATTAGACTACAGTGAGGTTACACTAACAGACTAAAATGAGGGGCCACTACTAGACTACAGTGAGGTTAGTGGAAATAAAATGAGGTTCCACTACTAGACTACAGTGAGGTTCCACTACTAGACTACAGTGACTTTACACTACTAGACTACAGTGAGGTTCCACTTCTACACTACATTGACATTACGCTACTAGACTACAGTGACGTTACGCTACTAGACTACAGTGAGGTTCCACTACTAGAGTACAGTGAGGTTCCATTACAAGACTACAGTGAGGTTCCACTACTAGACTACAGTGAGGTTCCACTATTAGACTACAGTGAGGTTACACTAACAGACTAAAATGAGGGGCCACTACTAGACTACAGTGAGGTTAGTGGAAATAAAATGAGGTTCCACTACTAGACTACAGTGAGGTTCCACTACTAGACTACAGTGAGGTTACACTACCAGACTAAAATTATGTTCCACTACTAGACTACAGTGAGGTTCCACTACTAGACTACAGTGAGGTTACACTACTAGACTACAGTGAGGTTCCACTACTAGACTACAGTGAGGTTCCACTACTAGACTACAGTGAGATTGCACTACTAGACTACAGTGAGGTTCCACTACTAGACTACAGTGAGGTTACACTACTAGACTACAGTGAGGTTCCACTACTAGATTAGAGTGAGGTTACACTACAGTGAGGTTCCACTACTAGACTACAGTGAGGTTCCACTACTAGACTACAGTGAGATTGCACTACTAGACTACAGTGAGGTTCCACTACTAGACTACAGTGAGGTTCCACTACTAGACTACAGTGAGGTTCCACTACTAGACTACAGTGAGGTTCCACTACTAGACTATAGTGAGGTTACACACTACTAGACTACAGTGAGGTTCCACTGCTAGACTACAGTGAGATTACGCTACTAGACTACAGTGAGGTTACGGTACTAGACTACAGTGAGGTTACGCTACTAGACTACAGTGAGGTTCCACTACTAGAGTACAGTGAGGTTCCATTACAAGACTACAGTGAGGTTCCACTACTAGACTACAGTGAGGTTCCACTATTAGACTACAGTGAGGTTACACTAACAGACTAAAATGAGGTTCCACTACTAGACTACAGTGAGGTTACACTACTAGACTACAGTGAGGTTACACTACTAGACTACAGTGAGATTACAATTCTAGACTACAGTGAGATTACAATACTAAACTACAGTGAGGTTACACTTTTAGACTACAGTGAGATTACACTACTAGACTACAGTGAGGTTCCACTACTAGACTACAGTGAGGTTACACTACAGTGAGGTTCCACTACTAGACTACAGTGAGATTACACTACTAAACTACAGTGAGATTACACTACTAGACTACAGTGAGATTACACTACTAGACTACAGTGAGATTACACTAATAGACTACAGTGAGATTACAATTCTCGACTACAGTGAGGTTCTACTACTAGACTACAGTGAGGTTACACTACTAGACTACTGTGAGGTTACATTACTAGACTACAGTGAGGTTCCACTACTAGACTACAGTGAGGTTACACTACTAGACTACAGTGAGGTTCCACTACTAGACTACAGTGAGGTTCCACTACTAGACTATAGTGAGGTTACACACTACTAGACTACAGTGAGGTTCCACTGCTAGACTACAGTGAGATTACGCTACTAGACTACAGTGAGGTTAAGGTACTAGACTACAGTGAGGTTACGCTACTAGACTACAGTGAGGTTCCACTACTAGAGTACAGTGAGGTTCCATTACAAGACTACAGTGAGGTTCCACTACAAGACTACAGTGAGGTTCCACTATTAGACTACAGTGAGGTTACACTAACAGACTAAAATGAGGTTCCACTACTAGACTACAGTGAGGTTACACTACTAGACTACAGTGAGGTTACACTACTAGACTACAGTGAGATTACAATTCTAGACTACAGTGAGGTTCCACTATTAGACTACAGTGAGGTTACACTAACAGACTAAAATGAGGTTCCACTACTAGACTACAGTGAGGTTCCACTACTAGACTACAGTGAGATTACACTAATAGACTACAGTGAGGTTCCACTACTAGACTACAGTGAGGTTCCACTACCAGACTACAGTGAGGTTACACTACTAGACTACAGTGAGGTTACACTACTAAACTACAGTGAGGTTCCACTACTAGACTAAAGTGAGGTTCCACTACTAGACTACAGTGAGGTTCCACTACTAGACTACAGTGAGGTTCCACTACTAGACTACAGTGAGGTTCCACTACTAGACTACAGTGAGGTTCCACTACTAGACTACAGTGAGGTTCCACTACTAGACTACAGTGAGGTTCCACTACTAGACTACAGTGAGGTTACACTACTAGACTACAGTGAGGTTACACTACTAGATTAGAGTGAGGTTACACTACAGTGAGGTTCCACTTCTAGACTACAGTGAGGTTCCACTACTAGACTACAGTGAGATTGCACTACTAGACTACAGTGAGGTTCCACTACTAGACTACAGTGAGGTTCCACTACTAGACTACAGTGAGATTACAATTCTAGACTACAGTGAGGTTCCACTATTAGACTACAGTGAGGTTCCACTACAGACTAAAAGTGAGGTTCCACTACTAGACTACAGTGAGGTTCCACTACTAGACTACAGTGAGGTTCCACTACTAGACTACAGTGAGGTTCCACTACTAGACTACAGTGAGGTTCCACTACTAGACTACAGTGAGGTTCCACTACTAGACTACAGTGAGGTTACACTACTAGACTACAGTGAGGTTCCACTACTAGACTACAGTGAGGTTCCACTACTAGACTACAGTGAGGTTCCACTACTAGACTACAGTGAGGTTCCACTACTAGACTACAGTGAGATTACACTACTAGACTACAGTGAGGTTCCACTACTAGACTACAGTGAGGTTCCACTACTAGACTACAGTGAGGTTCCACTACTAGACTACAGTGAGGTTACACTACTAGACTACAGTGAGGTTACACTACTAGACTACAGTGAGGTTACACTACTAGACTACAGTGAGGTTCCACTACTAGACTACAGTGAGGTTCCACTACTAGACTACAGTGAGATTGCACTACTAGACTACAGTGAGATTCCACTACTAGACTACAGTGAGGTTACACTACTAGACTACAGTGAGGTTACAATTCTAGACTACAGTGAGATTACACTACTAGACTACAGTGAGTTACACTACTAGATTACAGTGAGGTTCCTACTACTAGACTACAGTGAGGTTCCACTACTAGACTACAGTGAGGTTACTACTAGACTACAGTGAGGTTCCACTACTAGACTACAGTGAGGTTCCACTACTAGACTACAGTGAGGTTCCACTACTAGACTACAGTGAGGTTCCACTACTAGACTACAGTGAGGTTCCACTACTAGACTACAGTGAGGTTCCACACAGTGAGGTTCCACTACTAGACTACAGTGAGGTTACACTACTAGACTACAGTGAGGTTACACTACTACTAGACTACAGTGAGGTTCCACTACTAGACTACAGTGAGGTTACACTACTAGACTACAGTGAGTTCCACTACTAGACTACAGTGAGGTTCCACTACTAGACTACAGTGAGGTTACTACTAGACTACAGTGAGGTTCCACTACTAGACTACAGTGAGAGTTACACTACTAGACTACAGTGAGGTTCCACTACTAGACTACAGTGAGGTTCCACTACTAGACTACAGTGAGTTCTACAGTGATACTAGACTACAGTGAGGACTAGACTACAGTGAGACTACTAGACTACAGTGAGGTTCCCTACTAGACTACAGTGAGGTTCCACTACTAGACACAGTGAGGTTCCACTACTAGACTACAGTGAGGTTCCACTACACAGTGAGGTTCCACTACTAGACTACAGTGAGGTTCCACTACTAGACTACAGTGAGGTTATACTAGACTACAGTGAGGTTCCACTACTAGACTACAGTGAGATTACACTACTAGACTACAGTGAGGTTCCACTACTAGACTACAGTGAGGTTACACTACTAGACTACAGTGAGGTTCCACTACTAGACTACAGTGAGGTTCCACTACTAGACTACAGTGAGGTTACACTACTAGACTACAGTGAGGTTCCACTACTAGAGTGAGACTAGACTACAGTGAGGTTCCACTACTAGACTACAGTGAGGTTACACTACTAGACTACAGTGAGGTTCCACTACTAGACTACAGTGAGGTTCCACTACTAGACTACAGTGAGATTACACTACTAGACTACAGTGAGGATTACACTACTAGACTACAGTGAGGTTCCACTACTAGACTACAGTGAGTTACACTACTAGACTACAGTGAGGTTCCACTACTAGACTACAGTGAGGTTCCACTACTAGACTACAGTGAGGTTCCACTACTAGACTACAGTGAGGTTCACTACTAGACTACAGTGAGGTTCCACTACTAGACTACAGTGAGGTTCCACTACTAGACTACAGTGAGGTTCCACTACTAGACTACAGTGAGGTTACACTACTAGACTACAGTGAGGTTCCACTACTAGACTACAGTGAGGTTCCACTACTAGACTACAGTGAGGTTCCACTACTAGACTACAGTGAGGTTCCACTACTAGACTACAGTGAGGTTCCACTACTAGACTACAGTGAGGTTACACTACTAGACTACAGTGAGGTTCCACTACTAGACTACAGTGAGGTTCACTACTAGACTACAGTGAGGTTCCACTACTAGACTACAGTGAGGTTCCACTACTAGACTACAGTGAGGTTCCACTACTAGACTACAGTGAGGTTCCACTACTAGACTACAGTGAGGTTACATTACTAGACTACAGTGAGGTTCCACTACTAGACTACAGTGAGGTTACACTACTAGACTACAGTGAGGTTACACTACTAGACTACAGTGAGGTTACACTACTAGACTACAGTGAGGTTCCACTACTAGACTACAGTGAGGTTCCACTACTAGACTACAGTGAGGTTCCACTACTAGACTACAGTGAGGTTCCACTACTAGACTACAGTGAGGTTACACTACTAGACTACAGTGATGTTCCACTACTAGACTACAGTGAGGTTCCACTACTAGACTACAGTGAGGTTCCACTACTAGACTACAGTGAGGTTACACTACTAGACTAAAGTGAGGTTACACTACTAGACTACAGTGAGGTTCCACTACTAGACTACAGTGAGGTTACACTACTAGACTACAGTGAGGTTCCACTACTAGACTACAGTGAGGTTACACTACTAGACTACAGTGAGGTTCCACTACTAGACTACAGTGAGGTTACACTACTAGACTACAGTGAGGTTCCACTACTAGACTACAGTGAGGTTCCACTACTAGACTACAGTGAGGTTCCACTACTAGACTACAGTGAGGTTCCACTACTAGACTACAGTGAGGTTACTACTAGACTACAGTGAGGTTCCACTACTAGACTACAGTGAGGTTCCACTACTAGACTACAGTGAGGTTCCACTACTAGACTACAGTGAGGTTCCACTACTAGACTACAGTGAGGTTCCACTACTAGACTACAGTGAGGTTCCACTACTAGACTACAGTGAGGTTCCACTACTAGACTACAGTGAGGTTCCACTACTAGACTACAGTGAGGTTCCACTACTAGACTACAGTGAGGTTCCACTACTAGACTACAGTGAGGTTACTACTAGACTACAGTGAGGTTCCACTACTAGACTACAGTGAGGTTCCACTACTAGACTACAGTGAGGTTACACTACTAGACTACAGTGAGGTTACACTACTAGACTACAGTGAGGTTCACTACTAGACTAGACTACAGTGAGGTTCCACTACTAGACTACAGTGAGGTTCCACTACTAGACTACAGTGAGGTTACACTACTAGACTACAGTGAGATTCCACTACTAGACTACAGTGAGGTTCCACTACTAGACTACAGTGAGGTTACACTACTAGACTACAGTGAGGTTCCACTACTAGACTACAGTGAGGTTACACTACTAGACTACAGTGAGGTTCCACTACTAGACTACAGTGAGGTTCCACTACTAGACTACAGTGAGGTTCCACTACTAGACTACAGTGAGGTTCCACTACTAGACTACAGTGAGGTTACACACTACTAGACTACAGTGAGGTTCCACTACTAGACTACAGTGAGGTTCCACTACTAGACTACAGTGAGGTTACACTTCTAGACTACAGTGAGGTTCCACTACTAGACTACAGTGAGGTTACACTACAGACTGAGGTTCCACTACTAGACTACAGTGAGGTTCCACTACTAGACTACAGTGAGGTTCCACTACTAGACTACAGTGAGGTTCCACTACTAGACTACAGTGAGGTTCCACTACTAGACTACAGTGAGGTTACACTACCAGACTAAAATGAGGTTCCACTACTAGACTACAGTGAGGTTCCACTACTAGACTACAGTGAGGTTACACTACTAGACTACAGTGAGGTTCCACTACTAGACTACAGTGAGGTTCCACTACTAGACTACAGTGAGGTTACTACTAGACTACAGTGAGTTACACTACTAGACTACAGTGAGGTTCCACTACTAGACTACAGTGAGGCTACTAGACTACAGTGAGGTTCACTACTAGACTACAGTGAGGTTCCACTACTAGACTACAGTGAGGTTCCACTACTAGACTACAGTGAGGTTCCACTACTAGACTACAGTGAGGTTACACTACTAGACTACAGTGAGGTTCCACTACTAGACTACAGTGAGGTTCCACTACTAGACTACAGTGAGGTTCCACTACTAGACTACAGTGAGGTTACACTACTAGACTACAGTGAGGTTCCACTACTAGACTACAGTGAGGTTCCACTAGACTACAGTGAGGACTACAGTGAGACTACTAGACTACAGTGAGGTACTACTACTACTAGACTACAGTGAGGACTACAGTGAGGTTCCACTACTAGACTACAGTGAGTACTACTAGACTACAGTGAGGTTCCACTATTAGACTACAGTGAGGTTACACTAACAGACTAAAATGAGGTTCCACTACTAGACTACAGTGAGGTTACACTACTAGACTACAGTGAGGTTACACTACTAGACTACAGTGAGATTACAATTCTAGACTACAGTGAGGTTCCACTACTAGACTACAGTGAGGTTACACTAATAGACTAAAGTGAGGTTCCACTACTAGACTACAGTGAGGTTCCACTACTAGACTACAGTGAGGTTACACTACTAGACTACAGTGAGGTTCCACTACTAGACTACAGTGAGGTTCCACTACTAGACTACAGTGAGGTTACACTACTAGACTACAGTGAGGTTACACTACTAGACTACAGTGAGGTTCCACTACTAGACTACAGTGAGGTTACACTACTAGACTACAGTGAGGTTCCACTACTAGACTACAGTGAGGTTCCACTACTAGACTACAGTGAGATTACACTACTAGACTACAGTGAGGTTCCACTACTAGACTACAGTGAGGTTCCACTACTAGACTACAGTGAGGTTCCACTACTAGACTACAGTGAGGTTCCACTACCAGACTACAGTGAGGTTACACTACTAGACTACAGTGAGGTTACACTACTAAACTACAGTGAGGTTCCACTACTAGACTAAAGTGAGGTTCCACTACTAGACTACAGTGAGGTTCCACTACTAGACTACAGTGAGGTTCCACTACTAGACTACAGTGAGATTACACTTGTAGACTACAGTGAGGTTCCACTACTAGACTACAGTGAGGTTCCACTACTAGACTACAGTGAGGT
Organism: Brachymystax lenok tsinlingensis; assembly: GCA_030435695.1. Taxonomy (NCBI): domain Eukaryota; kingdom Metazoa; phylum Chordata; class Actinopteri; order Salmoniformes; family Salmonidae; genus Brachymystax; species Brachymystax lenok. The sequence continues at coordinate 1,330,727 of CM059789.1, forward strand.
TCCACTACTAGACTACAGTGAGGTTACACTACTAGACTACAGTGAGGTTACACTACTAGATTAGAGTGAGGTTACACTACAGTGAGGTTCCACTACTAGACTACAGTGAGATTGCACTACTAGACTACAGTGAGGTTCCACTACTAGACTACAGTGAGGTTCCACTACTAGACTACAGTGAGATTACAATTCTAGACAACAGTGTGATTACGATACTAGACTACAGTGATGTTCCACTACTAGATTACAGTGAGGTTCCACTACTAGACTACAGTGAGGTTCCACTACTAGACTACAGTGAGGTTCCACTACTAGACTACAGTGTGGTTCCACTACTAGACTACAGTGAGGTTCCACTACTAGACTACAGTGAGGTTACACTACTAGACTACAGTGAGGTTCCACTACTACACTACAGTGAGGTTACACTACTAGACTACAGTGAGAATACACTACTAAACTACAGTGAGGTTACACTACTAAACTACAGTGAGGTTCCACTACTAGACTACAGTGAGATTACACTACTAGACTACAGTGAGGTTCCACTACCAGACTACAGTGAGGTTACACTACTAGACTACAGTGAGGTTACACTACAGTGAGGTTCCACTACTAGACTACAGTGAGAATACACTACTAAACTACAGTTAGGTTACACTACTAGACTACAGTGAGGTTCCACTACTGGACTACAGTGAGGTTACACTACTAGACTACAGTGAGGTTCCACTACTAGACTACAGTGAGATTACACTACTAGACTACAGTGAGGTTCCACTACTAGACTACAGTGAGATTACACTAATAGACTACAGTGAGGTTCCACTACTAGACTACAGTGAGGTTCCACTACTAGAGTACAGTGAGGTTCCATTACAAGACTACAGTGAGGTTCCACTACTAGACTACAGTGAGGTTCCACTATTAGACTACAGTGAGGTTACACTAACAGACTAAAATGAGGTTCCACTACTAGACTACAGTGAGGTTACACTACCAGACTAAAATTATGTTCCACTACTAGACTACAGTGAGTTTCCACTACCAGACTACAGTGAGGTTCCACTATTAGACTACAGTGAGGTTCCACTACTAAACTACAGTGAGGTTCCACTACTAGACTAAAGTGAGGTTACACTACTAGACTAAAGTGAGGTTCCACTACTAGACTACAGTGAGGTTCCACTACTAGACTACAGTGAGAGTACACTAATAGACTACAGTGAGGTTCCACTACTAGACTACAGTGAGGTTCCACTACTAGACTACAGTGAGGTTACACAACTAGACTACAGTGAGGTTACACTACTAGACTACAGTGAGGTTCCACTAATAGATTAGAGTGAGGTTACACTACAGTGAGGTTCCACTACTAGACTACAGTGAGGTTCCACTACTAGACTACAGTGAGGTTCCACTACTAGACTACAGTGAGATTACACTACTAGACTACAGTGAGATTACACTAATAGACTACAGTGAGGTTCCACTACTAGACTACAGTGAGGTTCCACTATTAGACTACAGTGAGGTTACACTAACAGACTAAAATGAGGTTCCACTACTAGACTACAGTGAGGTTACACTACTAGACTACAGTGAGGTTACACTACTAGACTACAGTGAGATTACAATACTAGACTACAGTGAGGTTCCACTACTAGACTACAGTGAGGTTACACTAACAGACTAAAATGAGGTTCCACTACTAGACTACAGTGAGGTTCCACTACTAGACTACAGTGAGATTACACTAATAGACTACAGTGAGGTTCCACTACTAGACTACAGTGAGGTTCCACTACCAGACTACAGTGAGGTTACACTACTAGACTACAGTGAGGTTACACTACTAGACTACAGTGAGGTTCCACTACTAGACTACAGTGAGGTTCCACTACTAGACTACAGTGAGGTTCCACTACTAGACTACAGTGAGGTTCCACTACTAGACTACAGTGAGATTACACTTGTAGACTACAGTGAGGTTCCACTACTAGACTACAGTGAGGTTCCACTACTAGACTACAGTGAGGTTCCACTACTAGACTACAGTGAGGTTACACTACTAGACTACAGTGAGGTTACACTACTAGATTAGAGTGAGGTTACACTACAGTGAGGTTCCACTACTAGACTACAGTGAGATTGCACTACTAGACTACAGTGAGGTTCCACTACTAGACTACAGTGAGGTTCCACTACTAGACTACAGTGAGATTACAATTCTAGACTACAGTGTGATTACGATACTAGACTACAGTGATGTTCCACTACTAGACTACAGTGAGGTTCCACTACTAGACTACAGTGAGGTTCCACTACTAGACTACAGTGAGGTTCCACTACTAGACTACAGTGTGGTTCCACTACTAGACTACAGTGAGGTTCCACTACTAGACTACAGTGAGGTTACACTACTAGACTACAGTGAGGTTCCACTACTAGACTACAGTGAGGTTACACTACTAGACTACAGTGAGAATACACTACTAAACTACAGTGAGGTTACACTACTAAACTACAGTGAGGTTCCACTACTAGACTACAGTGAGATTACACTACTAGACTACAGTGAGGTTCCACTACCAGACTACAGTGAGGTTACACTACTAGACTACAGTGAGGTTACACTACAGTGAGGTTCCACTACTAGACTACAGTGAGAATACACTACTAAACTACAGTTAGGTTACACTACTAGACTACAGTGAGGTTCCACTACTGGACTACAGTGAGGTTACACTACTAGACTACAGTGAGGTTCCACTACTAGACTACAGTGAGATTACACTACTAGACTACAGTGAGGTTCCACTACTAGACTACAGTGAGATTACACTAATAGACTACAGTGAGGTTCCACTACTAGACTACAGTGAGGTTCCACTACTAGAGTACAGTGAGGTTCCATTACAAGACTACAGTGAGGTTCCACTACTAGACTACAGTGAGGTTCCACTATTAGACTACAGTGAGGTTACACTAACAGACTAAAATGAGGTTCCACTACTAGACTACAGTGAGGTTACACTACCAGACTAAAATTATGTTCCACTACTAGACTACAGTGAGTTTCCACTACCAGACTACAGTGAGGTTCCACTATTAGACTACAGTGAGGTTCCACTACTAAACTACAGTGAGGTTCCACTACTAGACTAAAGTGAGGTTACACTACTAGACTAAAGTGAGGTTCCACTACTAGACTACAGTGAGGTTCCACTACTAGACTACAGTGAGAGTACACTAATAGACTACAGTGAGGTTCCACTACTAGACTACAGTGAGGTTCCACTACTAGACTACAGTGAGGTTACACAACTAGACTACAGTGAGGTTACACTACTAGACTACAGTGAGGTTCCACTAATAGATTAGAGTGAGGTTACACTACAGTGAGGTTCCACTACTAGACTACAGTGAGGTTCCACTACTAGACTACAGTGAGGTTCCACTACTAGACTACAGTGAGATTACACTACTAGACTACAGTGAGATTACACTAATAGACTACAGTGAGATTACAATTCTCGACTACAGTGAGGTTCTACTACTAGACTACAGTGAGGTTACACTACTAGACTACTGTGAGGTTACATTACTAGACTACAGTGAGGTTCCACTACTAGACTACAGTGAGGTTACACTACTAGACTACAGTGAGGTTCCACTACTAGACTACAGTGAGATTGCACTACTAGACTACAGTGAGGTTCCACTACTAGACTACAGTGAGGTTCCACTACTAGACTACAGTGAGATTACAATTCTAGACAACAGTGTGATTACAATACTAGACTACAGTGATGTTCCACTACTAGACTACAGTGAGGTTCCACTACTAGACTACAGTGAGGTTCCACTACTAGACTACAGTGAGGTTCCACTACTAGACTACAGTGAGGTTCCACTACTAGACTACAGTGTGGTTCCACTACTAGACTACAGTGAGGTTCCACTACTAGACTACAGTGAGGTTACACTACTAGACTACAGTGAGGTTCCACTACTAGATTAGAGTGAGGTTACACTACAGTGAGGTTCCACTACTAGACTACAGTGAGGTTCCACTACTAGACTACAGTGAGATTGCACTACGAGACTACAGTGAGATTACGCTACTAGACTACAGTGAGGTTCCACTACTAGACTACAGTGAGATTACACTACTAGACTACAGTGAGAATACACTACTAAACTACAGTGAGGTTACACTACTAAACTACAGTGAGGTTACACTACTAGACTACAGTGAGGTTACACTACAGTGAGGTTCCACTACTAGACTACAGTGAGAATACACTACTAAACTACAGTTAGGTTACACTACTAGACTACAGTGAGGTTACACTACTAAACTACAGTGAGGTTACACTACTAGACTAAAGTGAGGTTCCACTACTAGACTACAGTGAGGTTCCACTACTAGACTACAGTGAGGTTCCACTACCAGACTACAGTGAGGTTACACTACTAGACTACAGTGAGGTTCCACTACTAGACTACAGTGAGGTTCCACTACTAAACTACAGTGAGGTTACACTACTAAACTACAGTGAGGTTACACTACTAGACTACAGTGAGAATACACTACTAAACTACAGTGAGGTTACACTACTAAACTACAGTGAGGTTCCACTACTAGACTACAGTGAGATTACACTACTAGACTACAGTGAGGTTCCACTACCAGACTACAGTGAGGTTACAATACTAGACTACAGTGAGGTTACACTACAGTGAGGTTCCACTACTAGACTACAGTGAGAATACACTACTAAACTACAGTTAGGTTACACTACTAGACTACAGTGAGGTTCCACTACTGGACTACAGTGAGGTTACACTACTAGACTAAAGTGAGGTTCCACTACTAGACTACAGTGAGATTACACTACTAGACTACAGTGAGGTTCCACTACTAGACTACAGTGAGATTACACTAATAGACTACAGTGAGGTTCCACTACTAGACTACAGTGAGGTTCCACTACTAGAGTACAGTGAGGTTCCATTACAAGACTACAGTGAGGTTCCACTACTAGACTACAGTGAGGTTCCACTATTAGACTACAGTGAGGTTACACTAACAGACTAAAATGAGGGGCCACTACTAGACTACAGTGAGGTTAGTGGAAATAAAATGAGGTTCCACTACTAGACTACAGTGAGGTTCCACTACTAGACTACAGTGAGGTTACACTACCAGACTAAAATTATGTTCCACTACTAGACTACAGTGAGTTTCCACTACCAGACTACAGTGAGGTTCCACTACTAGACTACAGTGAGGTTCCACTACTAAACTACAGTGAGGTTCCACTACTAGACTAAAGTGAGGTTCCACTACTAGACTACAGTGAGGTTACACTACTAGACTACAGTGAGGTTCCACTACTAGACTACAGTGAGAGTACACTAATAGACTACAGTGAGGTTCCACTACTAGACTACAGTGAGGTTCCACTACTAGACTACAGTGAGGTTACACAACTAGACTACAGTGAGGTTACACTACTAGACTACAGTGAGGTTCCACTAATAGATTAGAGTGAGGTTACACTACAGTGAGGTTCCACTACTAGACTACAGTGAGGTTCCACTACTAGACTACAGTGAGATTGCACTACTAGACTACAGTGAGATTACACTACTAGACTACAGTGAGATTACACTAATAGACTACAGTGAGATTACAATTCTCGACTACAGTGAGGTTCTACTAATAGACTACAGTGAGGTTACACTACTAGACTACTGTGAGGTTACATTACTAGACTACAGTGAGGTTCCACTACTAGACTACAGTGAGGTTACACTACTAGACTACAGTGAGGTTCCACTACTAGACTACAGTGAGGTTCCACTACTAGACTATAGTGAGGTTACACACTACTAGACTACAGTGAGGTTCCACTGCTAGACTACAGTGAGATTACGCTACTAGACTACAGTGAGGTTACGGTACTAGACTGCAGTGAGGTTACGCTACTAGACTACAGTGAGGTTCCACTACTAGACTACAGTGAGGTTCCACTACTAGACTACAGTGAGATTACAATTCTAGACAACAGTGTGATTACAATACTAGACTACAGTGATGTTCCACTACTAGATTACAGTGAGGTTCCACTACTAGACTACAGTGAGGTTCCACTACTAGACTACAGTGTGGTTCCACTACTAGACTACAGTGAGGTTCCACTACTAGACTACAGTGAGGTTACACTACTAGACTACAGTGAGGTTCCACTACTAGACTACAGTGAGGTTCCACTACTAGATTAGAGTGAGATTACACTACAGTGAGGTTCCACTACTAGACTACAGTGAGGTTCCACTACTAGACTACAGTGAGATTGCACTACGAGACTACAGTGAGATTACGCTACTAGACTACAGTGAGGTTACACTACTAGACTACAGTGAGATTACAATTCTAGACTACAGTGAGGTTCCACTACTAGACTACAGTGAGGTTCCACTACTAGACTACAGTGATGTTCCACTACTAGACTACAGTGAGGTTCCACTACTAGACTACAGTGAGGTTACACTACTAGACTACAGTGAGGTTACACTACTAGACTACAGTGAGGTTCCACTACTAAACTACAGTGAGGTTACACTACTAGACTACAGTGAGGTTACACTACTAGACTACAGTGAGGTTCCACTACTAAACTACAGTGAGGTTACACTACTAGACTACAGTGAGGTTACACTACTAGACTACAGTGAGAATACACTACTAAACTACAGTGAGGTTACACTACTAAACTACAGTGAGGTTACACTACTAGACTACAGTGAGGTTACACTACAGTGAGGTTCCACTACTAGACTACAGTGAGAATACACTACTAAACTACAGTTAGGTTACACTACTAGACTACAGTGAGGTTACACTACTAAACTACAGTAAGGTTACACTACTAGACTAAAGTGAGGTTCCACTACTAGACGACAGTGAGATTACACTACTAGACTACAGTGAGGTTCCACTACTAGACTACAGTGAGATTACACTAATAGACTACAGTGAGGTTCCACTACTAGACTACAGTGAGGTTCCACTACTAGACTACAGTGAGATTACAATTCTAGACTACAGTGAGAATACACTACTAAACTACAGTGAGGTTACACTACTAAACTACAGTGAGGTTACACTACTAGACTACAGTGAGGTTACACTACAGTGAGGTTCCACTACTAGACTACAGTGAGAATACACTACTAAACTACAGTTAGGTTACACTACTAGACTACAGTGAGGTTACACTACTAAACTACAGTGAGGTTACACTACTAGACTAAAGTGAGATTCCACTACTAGACTACAGTGAGGTTCCACTACTAGACTACAGTGAGGTTCCACTACCAGACTACAGTGAGGTTACACTACTAGACTACAGTGAGGTTCCACTACTAGACTACAGTGAGGTTCCACTACTAAACTACAGTGAGGTTACACTACTAGACTACAGTGAGGTTACACTACTAGACTACAGTGAGAATACACTACTAAACTACAGTGAGAATACACTACTAGACTACAGTGAGATTACACTACTAGACTACAGTGAGGTTCCACTACCAGACTACAGTGAGGTTACAATACTAGACTACAGTGAGGTTACACTACAGTGAGGTTCCACTACTAGACTACAGTGAGAATACAATACTAAACTACAGTTAGGTTACACTACTAGACTACAGTGAGGTTCCACTACTGGACTACAGTGAGGTTACACTACTAGACTAAAGTGAGGTTCCACTACTAGACTACAGTGAGATTACACTACTAGACTACAGTGAGGTTCCACTACTAGACTACAGTGAGATTACACTAATAGACTACAGTGAGGTTCCACTACTAGACTACAGTGAGGTTCCACTACTAGAGTACAGTTAGGTTCCATTACAAGACTACAGTGAGGTTCCACTACTAGACTACAGTGAGGTTCCACTATTAGACTACAGTGAGGTTACACTAACAGACTAAAATGAGGGGCCACTACTAGACTACAGTGAGGTTAGTGGAAATAAAATGAGGTTCCACTACTAGACTACAGTGAGGTTCCACTACTAGACTACAGTGAGGTTACACTACCAGACTAAAATTATGTTCCACTACTAGACTACAGTGAGTTTCCACTACCTAGACTACAGTGAGGTTCCACTACTAGACTACAGTGAGGTTCCACTACTAAACTACAGTGAGGTTCCACTACTAGACTAAAGTGAGGTTCCACTACTAGACTACAGTGAGGTTACACTACTAGACTACAGTGAGGTTCCACTACTAGACTACAGTGAGAGTACACTAATAGACTACAGTGAGGTTCCACTACTAGACTACAGTGAGGTTCCACTACTAGACTACAGTGAGGTTACACAACTAGACTACAGTGAGGTTACACTACTAGACTACAGTGAGGTTCCACTACTAGACTACAGTGAGGTTACACTACTAGACTACAGTGAGATTACACTACTAGACTACAGTGAGGTTACACTACTAGACTACAGTGAGGTTACACTACAGTGAGGTTACACTACTAGACTACAGTACAGTGAGTTCCACTACTAGACTACAGTGAGGTTACACTACTAGACTACAGTGAGGTTCCACTACTAGACTACAGTGAGGTTCCACTACTAGACTACAGTGAGAGTACACTACTAGACTACAGTGAGGTTCCACTACTAGACTACAGTGAGGTTCCACTACTAGACTACAGTGAGGTTACACTACTAGACTACAGTGAGGTTACACTACTAGACTACAGTGAGGTTCCACTACTAGATTAGAGTGAGGTTACACTACAGTGAGGTTCCACTACTAGACTACAGTGAGGTTCCACTACTAGACTACAGTGAGATTGCACTACTAGACTACAGTGAGATTACACTACTAGACTACAGTGAGGTTACACTACTAGACTACAGTGAGGATTACACTACTAGACTACAGTGAGGTTCCACTACTAGACTACAGTGAGGTTACACTACTAGACTACAGTGAGGTTCCACTACTAGACTACAGTGAGGTTCCACTACTAGACTACAGTGAGGTTACACTACTAGACTACAGTGAGGTTCCACTACTAGACTACAGTGAGGTTCCACTACTAGACTACAGTGAGGTTACACTACTAGACTACAGTGAGGTTCCACTACTAGACTACAGTGAGATTACACTACTAGACTACAGTGAGGTTACACTACTAGACTGCAGTGAGGTTACGCTACTAGACTACAGTGAGGTTCCACTACTAGACTACAGTGAGGTTCCACTACTAGACTACAGTGAGATTACACTACTAGACTACAGTGAGATTACTACACTACTAGACTACAGTGAGGTTCCACTACTAGACTACAGTGAGGTTCCACTACTAGACTACAGTGAGGTTCCACTACTAGAACTACAGTGACTTCACTACTACACTACAGTGAGGTTCCACTACTAGACTACAGTGAGGTTCCACTACTAGACTACAGTGAGGTTCCACTACTAGACTACAGTGAGGTTACACTACTAGACTACAGTGAGGTTCCACTACTAGACTACAGTGAGGTTCCACTACTAGATTACAGTGAGGTTACACTACTAGACTACAGTGAGGTTCCACTACTAGACTACAGTGAGGTTCCACTACTAGACTACAGTGAGATTGCACTACTAGACTACAGTGAGATTACACTACTAGACTACAGTGAGGTTACACTACTAGACTACAGTGAGATTACAATTCTAGACTACAGTGAGGTTCCACTACTAGACTACAGTGAGGTTCCACTACTAGACTACAGTGATGTTCCACTACTAGACTACAGTGAGGTTCCACTACTAGACTACAGTGAGGTTACACTACTAGACTACAGTGAGGTTCCACTACTAGATTACAGTGAGGTTCCACTACTAAACTACAGTGAGGTTCCACTACTAGACTACAGTGAGGTTCCACTACTAGACTACAGTGAGATTGCACTACTAGACTACAGTGAGATTACACTACTAGACTACAGTGAGATTACACTACTAGACTACAGTGAGATTACAATTTCTAGACTACAGTGAGGTTCTACTACTAGACTACAGTGAGGTTACACTACTAGACTACAGTGAGGTTACACTACTAGACTACAGTGAGGTTACACTACTAGACTACAGTGAGGTTCCACTACTAGACTACAGTGAGATTACACTACTAGACTACAGTGAGGTTCCACTACTAGACTACAGTGAGATTACACTACTAGACTACAGTGAGGTTCCACTACTAGACTACAGTGAGATTACACTACAGTGAGGTTCCACTACTAGACTACAGTGAGGTTCCACTACTAGACTACAGTGAGGTTACACTACTAGACTACAGTGAGGTTACACTACTAGACTACAGTGAGAATACACTACTAAACTACAGTGAGGTTACACTACTAAACTACAGTGAGGTTACACTACTAGACTACAGTGAGGTTACACTACAGTGAGGTTCCACTACTAGACTACAGTGAGAATACACTACTAAACTACAGTTAGGTTACACTACTAGACTACAGTGAGGTTCCACTACTAGACTACAGTGAGGTTACACTACTAGACTAAAGTGAGGTTCCACTACTAGACTACAGTGAGATTACACTACTAGACTACAGTGAGGTTACACTACTAGACTACAGTGAGGTTCCACTACTAGATTAGAGTGAGATTACACTACAGTGAGGTTCCACTACTAGACTACAGTGAGGTTCCACTACTAGACTACAGTGAGGTTCCACTACTAGACTACAGTGAGGTTCCACTACTAGACTACAGTGAGATTGCACTACTAGACTACAGTGAGATTACACTACTAGACTAAAGTGAGGTTCCACTACTAGACTACAGTGAGATTATACTACTAGACTACAGTGAGGTTCCACTACTAGACTACAGTGAGATTACACTAATAGACTACAGTGAGGTTCCACTACTAGACTACAGTGAGGTTCCACTACCAGACTACAGTGAGGTTACACTACTAGACTACAGTGAGGTTCCACTACTAGATTAGAGTGAGGTTACACTACAGTGAGGTTCCACTACTAGACTACAGTGAGGTTTCACTACTAGACTACAGTGAGATTGCACTACTAGACTACAGTGAGGTTCCACTACTAGACTACAGTGAGGTTCCACTACTAGACTACAGTGAGATTACAATTCTAGACAACAGTGTGATTACAATACTAGACTACAGTGATGTTCCACTACTAGATTACAGTGAGGTTCCACTACTAGACTACAGTGAGGTTCCACTACTAGACTACAGTGTGGTTCCACTACTAGACTACAGTGAGATTACAATTCTAGACAACAGTGTGATTACAATACTAGACTACAGTGATGTTCCACTACTAGATTACAGTGAGGTTCCACTACTAGACTACAGTGAGGTTCCACTACTAGACTACAGTGAGGTTCCACTACTAGACTACAGTGATGTTCCACTACTAGACTACAGTGAGGTTCCACTACTAGACTACAGTGAGGTTACACAACTAGACTACAGTGAGGTTCCACTACTAGACTACAGTGAGGTTCCACTACTAAACTACAGTGAGGTTACACTACTAGACTACAGTGAGGTTACACTACTAGACTACAGTGAGGTTCCACTACTAAACTACAGTGAGGTTACACTACTAGACTACAGTGAGGTTACACTACTAGACTACAGTCAGAATACACTACTAAACTACAGTGAGGTTACACTACTAAACTACAGTGAGGTTACACTACTAGACTACAGTGAGGTTACACTACAGTGAGGTTCCACTACTAGACTACAGTGAGAATACACTACTAAACTACAGTTAGGTTACACTACGAGACTACAGTGAGGTTACACTACTAAACTACAGTAAGGTTACACTACTAGACTAAAGTGAGGTTCCACTACTAGACGACAGTGAGATTACACTACTAGACTACAGTGAGGTTCCACTACTAGACTACAGTGAGATTACACTAATAGACTACAGTGAGGTTCCACTACTAGACTACAGTGAGGTTCCACTACTAAACTACAGTGAGGTTACACTACTAGACTACAGTGAGGTTACACTACTAGACTACAGTGAGAATACACTACTAAACTACAGTGAGGTTACACTACTAAACTACAGTGAGGTTACACTACTAGACTACAGTGAGGTTACACTACAGTGAGGTTCCACTACTAGACTACAGTGAGAATACACTACTAAACTACAGTTAGGTTACACTACTAGACTACAGTGAGGTTCCACTACTAGACTACAGTGAGGTTCCACTACTAGATTAGAGTGAGATTACACTACAGTGAGGTTCCACTACTAGACTACAGTGAGGTTCCACTACTAGACTAAAGTGAGGTTCCACTACTAGACTACAGTGAGATTGCACTACTAGACTACAGTGAGATTACACTACTAGACTAAAGTGAGGTTCCACTACTAGACTACAGTGAGATTATACTACTAGACTACAGTGAGGTTCCACTACTAGACTACAGTGAGATTACACTAATAGACTACAGTGAGGTTCCACTACTAGACTACAGTGAGGTTCCACTACCAGACTACAGTGAGGTTACACTACTAGACTACAGTGAGGTTCCACTACTAGATTAGAGTGAGGTTACACTACAGTGAGGTTCCACTACTAGACTACAGTGAGGTTCCACTACTAGACTACAGTGAGGTTACACTACTAGACTACAGTGAGATTACACTACTAGACTACAGTGAGGTTACACTACTAGACTACAGTGAGGTTCCACTACTAGACTACAGTGAGATTACAATACTAGACTACAGTGAGGTTACACTACTATTCTACAGTGAGAATACACTACTAAACTACAGTGAGGTTACACTACTAAACTACAGTGAGGTTACACTACTAGACTACAGTGAGGTTACACTACAGTGAGGTTCCACTAGTAGACTACAGTGAGAATACACTACTAAACTACAGTTAGGTTTCACTACTAGACTACAGTAAGGTTACACTACTAAACTACAGTGAGGTTACACTACTAGACTAAAGTGAGGTTCCACTACTAGACTACAGTGAGGTTACACTACTAGACTACAGTGAGGTTCCACTACTAGACTACAGTGAGATTACACTAATAGACTACAGTGAGTTTCCACTACTAGAATACAGTGAGGTTCCACTACTAGACTACAGTGAGGTTCCACTACTAGACTACAGTGAGGTTCCACTACTAGATTAGAGTGAGGTTACACTACAGTGAGGTTCCACTACTAGACTACAGTGAGATTACACTACTAAACTACAGTGAGATTACACTACTAGACTACAGTGAGGTTACACTACTAAACTACAGTGAGGTTACACTACTAGACTACAGTGAGATTACACTAATAGACTACAGTGAGGTTCCACTACTAGACTACAGTGAGGTTCCACTACTAGACTACAGTGAGGTTACACAACTAGACTACAGTGAGGTTCCACTACTAGTCTACAGTGAGGTTCCACTACTAGATTAGAGTGAGGTTACACTACAGTGAGGTTCCACTACTAGACTACAGTGAGGTTCCACTACTAGACTACAGTGAGATTGCACTACTAGACTACAGTGAGGTTCCACTACTAGACTACAGTGAGGTTCCACTACTAGACTACAGTGAGGTTACACTACCAGACTACAGTGAGGTTCCACTACTAGACTACAGTGAGATTGCACTACTAAACTACAGTGAGATTACACTACTAGATTACAGTGATTTTACACTACTAGACTACAGTGAGGTTACACTACTAGACTACAGTGAGATAACAATTCTAGACTACAGTGATATTACACTACTAGACTACAGTGAGGTTCCACTACTAGACTACAGTGAGGTTCCACTACTAGACTACAGTGAGGTTCCACTACTAGATTACAGTGAGGTTACACAACTAGACTACAGTGAGGTTCCACTACTAGACTACAGTGAGGTTCCACTACTAGATTAGAGTGAGGTTACACTACAGTGAGGTTCCACTACTAGACTACAGTGAGGTTCCACTACTAGACTACAGTGAGATTGCACTACTAGACTACAGTGAGGTTCCACTACTAGACTACAGTGAGGTTACACTACCAGACTAAAATGAGGTTCCACTACTAGACTACAGTGAGGTTCCACTACCAGACTACAGTGAGGTTCCACTACTAGACTACAGTGAGGTTACACTACCAGACTAAAATGAGGTTCCACTACTAGACTACAGTGAGGTTCCACTACCAGACTACAGTGAGGTTCCACTACTAGACTACAGTGAGGTTACACTACCAGACTAAAATGAGGTTCCACTACTAGACTACAGTGAGATTGCACTACTAAACTACAGTGAGATTACACTACTAGATTACAGTGAGGTTACACTACTAGACTACAGTGAGGTTACACTACTAGACTACAGTGAGATAACAATTCCAGACTACAGTGAGGTTCCACTACTAGACTACAGTGAGGTTCCACTACTAGACTACAGTGAGGTTCCACTACTAGACTACAGTGAGGTTCCACTACTAGACTACAGTGAGGTTCCACTACTAGATTAGAGTGAATTTACACTACAGTGAGGTTCCACTACTAGACTACAGTGAGGTTCCAATAATAGACTACAGTGAGATTGCACTACTAGACTACAGTGAGATTACACTCCTAGACTACAGTGAGGTTACACTACTAGACTACAGTGAGGTTACACTACTAGACTACAGTGAGAATACAATTCTACACTACAGTTAGATTACAATACTAGACTACAGTGAGATTACACTACCAGACTAAAATGAGGTTCCACTACTAGACTACAGTGAGGTTACACTACCAGACTAAAATGAGGTTCCACTACTAGACTACAGTGTGGTTACACTACTAGACTACAGTGAGGTTACACTACCAGACTAAAATGAGGTTCCACTACTAGACTACAGTGAGGTTACACTACCAGACTAAAATGAGGTTCCACTACTAGACTACAGTGAGGTTCCACTACTAGACTACAGTGAGGTTTACACTACCAGACTAAAATGAGATTCCACTACTAGACTACAGTGAGGTTCCACTACCAGACTACAGTGAGGTTCCACTACTAGAATACAGTGACTTCCACTACTACACTACAGTGAGGTTCCACTACCAGACTACAGTGAGGTTCCACTACTAGACTACAGTGAGGTTACACTACCAGACTAAAATGAGGTTCCACTACTAGACTACAGTGAGGTTCCACTACCAGACTACAGTGAGGTTCCACTACTAGACTACAGTGAGGTTACACTACCAGACTAAAATGAGGTTCCTCTACTAGACTACAGTGAGATTGCACTACTAAACTACAGTGAGATTACACTACTAGATTACAGTGAGGTTACACTACTAGACTACAGTGAGGTTACACTACTAGACTACAGTGAGATAACAATTCTAGACTACAGTGATATTACACTACTAGACTACAGTGAGGTTCCACTACTAGACTACAGTGAGGTTCCACTACTAGACTACAGTGAGGTTCCACTACTAGACTACAGTGAGGTTCCACTACTAGACTACAGTGAGGTTCCACTACTAGATTAGAGTGAATTTACACTACAGTGAGGTTCCACTACTAGACTACAGTGAGGTTCCACTACTAGACTACAGTGAGGTTCCACTACTAGACTACAGTGAGATTGCACTACTAGACTACAGTGAGATTACACTACTAGACTACAGTGAGGTTACACTACTAGACTACAGTGAGGTTACACTACTAGACTACAGTGAGAATACAATTCTACACTACAGTTAGATTACAATACTAGACTACAGTGAGGTTCCACTACTAGACTACAGTGAGGTTCCACTACTAGACTACAGTGAGATTACACTACCAGACTAAAATGAGGTTCCACTACTAGACTACAGTGAGGTTACACGACCAGACTAAAATGAGGTTCCACTACTAGACTACAGTGAGGTTACACTACTAGACTACAGTGAGGTTACACTA
Organism: Brachymystax lenok tsinlingensis; assembly: GCA_030435695.1. Classification (NCBI taxonomy): domain Eukaryota; kingdom Metazoa; phylum Chordata; class Actinopteri; order Salmoniformes; family Salmonidae; genus Brachymystax; species Brachymystax lenok. Next base: position 1,346,793 of record CM059789.1, read on the forward strand.
CCAGACTAAAATGAGGTTCCACTACTAGACTACAGTGAGGTTACACGACCAGACTAAAATGAGGTTCCACTACTAGACTACAGTGAGGTTCCACTACTAGACTACAGTGAGGTTACACTACCAGACTAAAATGAGATTCCACTACTAGACTACAGTGAGGTTCCACTACCAGACTACAGTGAGTTTCCACTACTAGAATACAGTGACTTCCACTACTACACTACAGTGAGGTTACTTTACTAAACTACAGTGAGGTTCCACTACTAGACTACAGTGAGGTTACACTACCAGACTAAAATGAGGTTCCACTACTAGACTACAGTGAGGTTCCACTACTAGACTACAGTGAGGTTACACTACCAGACTAAAATGAGATTCCACTACTAGACTACAGTGAGGTTCCACTACCATGCTACAGTGAGGTTCCACTACTAGAATACAGTGACTTCCACTACTACACTACAGTGAGGTTACTTTACTAAACTACAGTGAGGTTCCACTACTACACTACAGTGAGGTTCCACACTACTAGACTACAGTGAGGTTCCACTACTAGACTACAGTGAGGTTACACGACCAGACTAAAATGAGGTTCCACTACTAGACTACAGTGAGGTTCCACTACTAGACTACAGTGAGGTTACACTACCAGACTAAAATGAGGTTACACTACCAGACTACAGTGAGATTGCACTACTAAACTACAGTGAGATTACACTACTAGATTACAGTGAGATTACACTACTAGACTACAGTGAGGTTACACTACTAGACTACAGTGAGATAACAATTCTAGACTACAGTGATATTACAATACTAGACTACAGTGATGTTCCACTACTAGACTACAGTGAGGTTCCACTACTAGACTACAGTGAGGTTCCACTACTAGACTACAGTGAGGTTACACAACTAGACTACAGTGAGGTTACACTACTAGACTACAGTGAGGTTCCACTACTAGATTAGAGTGAGGTTACACTACAGTGAGGTTACACTACTAGACTACAGTGAGATTGCACTACTAGACTACAGTGAGATTGCACTACTAGACTACAGTGAGATTACACTACTAGACTACAGTGAGGTTACACTACTAGACTACAGTGAGAATACAATTCTACACTACAGTTAGATTACAATACTAGACTACAGTGAGGTTCCACTACTAGACTACAGTGATTTTCCACTACTAGACTACAGTGAGGTTCCACTACTAGACTACAGTGAGGTTCCACTACTAGACTACAGTGAGGTTACACGACCAGACTAAAATGAGGTTCCACTACTAGACTACAGTGAGGTTCCACTACCAGACTACAGTGAGGTTCCACTACTACACTACAGTGAGGTTACTTTACTAAACTACAGTGAGGTTACACACTACTAGACTACAGTGAGGTTACACACTACTAGACTACAGTGAGGTTCCACTACTAGACTACAGTGAGGTTCCACTACTAGACTACAGTGAGGTTACACTACTAGACTCACAGTGAGGTTACACTACTAGACTACAGTGAGGTTCCACTAGTAGACTACAGTGAGATTGCACTACTAGACTACAGTGAGATTACACACTACTAGACTACAGTGAGGTTCCACTACTAGACTACAGTGAGGTTCCACTACTAGACTACAGTGAGGATCCACTACTAGACTACAGTGAGGTTCCACTAATAGATTACAGTGAGGTTCCACTACCAGACTACAGTGAGGTTCCACTACTAGACTAGAGTGATGTTCCACTACTAGACTACAGTGAGATTACACTACCAGACTAAAATGAGGTTCCACTACTAGACTACAGTGAGGTTACACGACCAGACTAAAATGAGGTTCCACTACTAGACTACAGTGAGGTTCCACTACTAGACTACAGTGAGGTTACACTACCAGACTAAAATGAGGTTCCACTACTAGACTACAGTGAGTTTCCACTACCAGACTACAGTGAGGTTCCACTACTAGAATACAGTGAGGTTACACGACCAGACTAAAATGAGGTTCCACTACTAGACTACAGTGAGGTTCCACTACTAGACTACAGTGAGGTTACACTACCAGACTAAAATGAGATTCCACTACTAGACTACAGTGAGGTTCCACTACCAGACTACAGTGAGGTTCCACTACTAGAATACAGTGACTTCCACTACTACACTACAGTGAGGTTACTTTACTAAACTACAGTGAGGTTCCACTACTAGACTACAGTGAGATTACACTACCAGACTATAATGAGGTTCCACTACTAGACTACAGTGAGGTTCCACTACCAGACTACAGTGAGGTTCCACTACTAGAATACAGTGACTTCCACTACTACACTACAGTGAGGTTACTTTACTAAACTACAGTGAGGTTCCACTACTACACTACAGTGAGGTTACACACTACTAGACTACAGTGAGGTTCCACTACTAGACTACAGTGAGGTTACACTACTAGACTACAGTGAGGTTCCACTACTAGACTACAGTGAGGTTCCACTACTAGACTACAGTGAGGTTCCACTACTAGACTACAGTGAGGTTCCACTACTAGACTACAGTGAGGTTCCACTACTAAACTACAGTGAGATTACACTACTAGATTACAGTGAGATTACACTACTAGACTACAGTGAGGTTACACTACTAGACTACAGTGAGATAACAATTCTAGACTACAGTGATATTACAATACTAGACTACAGTGATGTTCCACTACTAGACTACAGTGAGGTTCCACTACTAGACTACAGTGCGGTTCCACTACTAGACTACAGTGAGGTTCCACTACTAGACTACAGTGAGGTTCCACTACTAGACTACAGTGAGGTTACACAACTAGACTACAGTGAGGTTACACTACTAGACTACAGTGAGGTTACACTACTAGATTAGAGTGAGGTTACACTACAGTGAGGTTCCACTACTAGACTACAGTGAGGTTACACTACTAGACTACAGTGAGATTGCACTACTAGACTACAGTGAGATTGCACTACTAGACTACAGTGAGATTACACTACTAGACTACAGTGAGGTTACACTACTAGACTACAGTGAGGTTACACTACTAGACTACAGTGAGAATACAATTCTACACTACAGTTAGATTTCAATACTAGACTACAGTGAGGTTCCACTACTAGACTACAGTGATGTTCCACTACTAGACTACAGTGAGGTTCCACTACTAGACTACAGTGATGTTCCACTACTAGACTACAGTGAGGTTCCACTACTAGACTACAGTGAGGTTCCACTACTAGACTACAGTGAGGTTCCACTACTAGACTACAGTGAGGTTCCACTACTAGACTACAGTGAGGTTACACTACTAGACTACAGTGAGGTTCCACTACTAGACTACAGTGAGGTTCCACTACTAGACTACAGTGAGGTTCCACTACTAGACTACAGTGAGGTTCCACTACTAGACTACAGTGAGGTTACACTACTAGACTACAGTGAGGTTCCACTACTAGACTACAGTGAGGTTCCACTACTAGACTACAGTGAGGTTCCACTACTAGACTACAGTGAGGTTCCACTACTAGACTACAGTGAGGTTCCACTACTAGACTACAGTGAGGTTACACTACTAGACTACAGTGAGGTTACACTACTAGACTACAGTGAGGTTCCACTACTAGACTACAGTGAGGTTACACTACTAGACTACAGTGAGGTTACACTACTAGACTACAGTGAGGTTACACTACTAGACTACAGTGAGGTTACACTACTAGACTACAGTGAGAATACACTACTAGACTACAGTGAGGTTACACTACTAGACTACAGTGAGGTTACACTACTAGACTACAGTGAGGTTACACTAGACTACAGTGAGGTTCCACTACTAGACTACAGTGAGATTACACTACTAGACTACAGTGAGGTTACACTACTAGACTACAGTGAGGTTCCACTACTAGACTACAGTGAGGTTCACTACTAGACTACAGTGAGGTTCCACTACTAGACTACAGTGAGGATTACACTACTAGACTACAGTGAGATTACACTACTAGACTACAGTGAGGTTCCACTACTAGACTACAGTGAGGACTACTAGAGTGAGGTTCCACTACTAGACTACAGTGAGGTTACACTACTAAACTACAGTGAGGTTACACTACTAGACTACAGTGAGGTTCCACTACTAGACTACAGTGAGGTTCCACTACTAGACTACAGTGAGGTTCACTACTAGACTACAGTGAGGTTCCACTACTAGACTACAGTGAGATTACACTACTAGACTACAGTGAGGTTACACTACTAGACTACAGTGAGGTTCCACTACTAGACTACAGTGAGGTTACACTACTAAACTACAGTGAGGTTACACTACTAGACTACAGTGAGGTTCCACTACTAGACTACAGTGAGATTCCACTACTAGATTAGAGTGAGGTTACACTACAGTGAGGTTCCACTACTAGACTACAGTGAGGTTCCACTACTAGACTACAGTGAGATTGCACTACTAGACTACAGTGAGATTACACTACTAGACTACAGTGAGGTTACACTACTAGACTACAGTGAGGTTACACTACTAGACTACAGTGAGATTACAATTCTAGACTACAGTGAGATTACACTACTAAACTACAGTGAGGTTACACTTTTAGACTACAGTGAGGATTACACTACTAGACCACAGTGAGGTTCCACAACCTAGACTACAGTGAGGTTACACTACAGTGAGGTTCCACTACTAGACTACAGTGAGATTACACTACTAAACTACAGTGAGATTACACTACTAGACTACAGTGAGGTTACACTACTAAACTACAGTGAGGTTACACTACTAGACTACAGTGAGATTACACTAATAGACTACAGTGAGGTTCCACTACTAGACTACAGTGAGGTTCCACTACTAGACTACAGTGAGGTTACACAACTAGACTACAGTGAGTTCCACTACTAGACTACAGTGAGGTTCCACTACTAGATTAGAGTGAGTTTACACTACAGTGAGGTTCCACTACTAGACTACAGTGAGGTTCCACTACTAGACTACAGTGAGAGTTACACTACTAGACTACAGTGAGATTACAATTCTAGACTACAGTGAGATTACAATACTAAACTACAGTGATGTTCCACTACTAGATTACAGTGAGGTTCCACTACTAGACTACAGTGAGGTTCCACTACTAGACTACAGTGAGGTTCCACTACTAGACTACAGTGAGGTTCCACTACTAGACTACAGTGAGGTTCCACTACTAGACTACAGTGAGGTTCCACTACTAGACTACAGTGAGGTTACACTACTAGACTACAGTGAGGTTCCACTACTAGATTAGAGTGAGGTTACACTACAGTGAGGTTCCACTACTAGACTACAGTGAGGTTCCACTACTAGACTACAGTGAGATTGCACTACTAGACTACAGTGAGGTTACACTACTAGACTACAGTGAGGTTACACTACTAGACTACAGTGAGATTACAATTCTAGACTACAGTTAGATTACAATACTAGACTACAGTGAGGTTCCACTACTAGACTACAGTGAGGTTCCACTACTAGACTACAGTGAGTTACACTACTAGACTACAGTGAGGTTCCACTACTAGATTAGAGTGAGGTTTACTAGACTACAGTGAGGTTCCACTACTAGACTACAGTGAGGTTCCACTACTAGACTACAGTGAGATTGCACTACTAGACTACAGTGAGATTACGCTACTAGACTACAGTGAGGTTACACTACTAGACTACAGTGAGATTACAATTCTAGACTACAGTTAGATTACAATACTAGACTACAGTGAGGTTCCACTACTAGACTACAGTGATGTTCCACTACTAGACTACAGTGAGGTTCCACTACTAGACTACAGTGAGGTTACACTACTAGACTACAGTGAGGTTACACTACTAGACTACAGTGAGGTTCCACTACTAGACCACTGTGAGGTTACAATACTAGACTACAGTGAGGTTACACTACTAGACTACAGTGAGATTACAATACTAGACTACAGTGAGGTTACACTACTAAACTACAGTGAGGTTACACTACTAGACTGCAGTGAGGTTAAACTACAGTGAGGTTCCACTACTAGACTACAGTGAGAATACACTACTAAACTACAGTGAGGTTACACTTTTAGACTACAGTGAGATTCCACTACTAGACTACAGTGAGGTTACACTACAGTGAGGTTCCACTACTAGACTACAGTGAGATTAAACTACTAAACTACAGTGAGATTACAATACTAGACTACAGTGAGAGTTACACTACTAAACTACAGTGAGGTTACACTACTAGACTACAGTGAGGTTCCACTACTAGACTACAGTGAGGTTCCACTACTAGACTACAGTGAGGTTCCACTACTAGACTACAGTGAGGTTACACAACTAGACTACAGTGAGGTTACACTACTAGACTACAGTGAGGTTCCACTACTAGATTAGAGTGAGGTTACACTACAGTGAGGTTCCACTACTAGACTACAGTGAGGTTCCACTACTAGATTACAGTGAGGTTCCACTACTAGACTACAGTGAGGTTCCACTACTAGACCACTGTGAGGTTACAATACTAGACTACAGTGAGGTTACACTACTAGACTACAGTGAGATTACAATACTAGACTACAGTGAGGTTACACTACTAGACTACAGTGAGAATACACTACTAAACTACAGTGAGGTTACACTACTAGACTGCAGTGAGGTTAAACTACAGTGAGGTTCCACTACTAGACTACAGTGAGAATACACTACTAAACTACAGTGAGGTTACACTTTTAGACTACAGTGAGATTCCACTACTAGACTACAGTGAGGTTACACTACTAGACTACAGTGAGTTTACAATTCTAGACTACAGTGAGATTACACTACTAAACTACAGTGAGATTACAATACTAGACTACAGTGAGGTTACACTACTAAACTACAGTGAGGTTACACTACTAGACTAAAGTGAGGTTCCACTACTAGACTACAGTGAGATTACACTACTAAACTACAGTGAGGTTACACTACTAGACTACACTTAGGTTCCACTACTAGACTACAGTGAGGTTCCACTACTAGACTACAGTGAGGTTACACTACTAAACTACAGTGAGGTTACACTACTAGACTACAGTGAGGTTCCACTACTAGACTACAGTGAGATTCCACTACTAGATTAGAGTGAGGTTACACTACAGTGAGGTTCCACTACTAGACTACAGTGAGGTTCCACTACTAGACTACAGTGAGATTGCACTACTAGACTACAGTGAGATTACACTACTAGACTACAGTGAGATTCCACTACTAGACTACAGTGAGGTTACACTACTAGACTACAGTGAGATTACAATTCTAGACTACAGTGAGATTACACTACTAAACAACAGTGAGGTTACACTTTTAGACTACAGTGAGATTACACTACTAGACCACAGTGAGGTTCCACAACTAGACTACAGTGAGGTTACACTACAGTGAGGTTCCACTACTAGACTACAGTGAGATTACACTACTAAACTACAGTGAGATTACACTACTAGACTACAGTGAGGTTACACTACTAAACTACAGTGAGGTTACACTACTAGACTACAGTGAGATTACACTAATAGACTACAGTGAGGTTCCACTACTAGACTACAGTGAGGTTCCACTACTAGACTACAGTGAGGTTACACAACTAGACTACAGTGAGGTTCCACTACTAGACTACAGTGAGGTTCCACTACTAGATTAGAGTGAGTTTACACTACAGTGAGGTTCCACTACTAGACTACAGTGAGGTTCCACTACTAGACTACAGTGAGGTTACACTACTAGACTACAGTGAGATTACAATTCTAGACTACAGTGAGATTACAATACTAAACTACAGTGATGTTCCACTACTAGATTACAGTGAGGTTCCACTACTAGACTACAGTGAGGTTCCACTACTAGACTACAGTGAGGTTCCACTACAAGACTACAGTGTGGTTCCACTACTAGACTACAGTGAGGTTCCACTACTAGACTACAGTGAGGTTCCACTACTAGACTACAGTGAGGTTACACTACTAGACTACAGTGAGGTTCCACTACTAGATTAGAGTGAGGTTACACTACAGTGAGGTTCCACTACTAGACTACAGTGAGGTTCCACTACTAGACTACAGTGAGATTGCACTACTAGACTACAGTGAGATTACGCTACTAGACTACAGTGAGGTTACACTACTAGACTACAGTGAGATTACAATTCTAGACTACAGTTAGATTACAATACTAGACTACAGTGAGGTTCCACTACTAGACTACAGTGAGGTTCCACTACTAGACTACAGTGAGGTTACACTACTAGACTACAGTGAGGTTCCACTACTAGATTAGAGTGAGGTTACACTACAGTGAGGTTCCACTACTAGACTACAGTGAGGTTCCACTACTAGACTACAGTGAGATTGCACTACTAGACTACAGTGAGATTACACTACTAGACTACAGTGAGGTTACACTACTAGACTACAGTGAGATTACAATTCTAGACTACAGTTAGATTACAATACTAGACTACAGTGAGGTTCCACTACTAGACTACAGTGATGTTCCACTACTAGACTACAGTGAGGTTCCACTACTAGACTACAGTGAGGTTACACTACTAGATTACAGTGAGGTTACACTACTAGACTACAGTGAGGTTCCACTACTAGACCACTGTGAGGTTACAATACTAGACTACAGTGAGGTTACACTACTAGACTACAGTGAGATTACAATACTAGACTACAGTGAGGTTACACTACTAAACTACAGTGAGGTTACACTACTAGACTGCAGTGAGGTTAAACTACAGTGAGGTTCCACTACTAGACTACAGTGAGAATACACTACTAAACTACAGTGAGGTTACACTTTTAGACTACAGTGAGATTCCACTACTAGACTACAGTGAGGTTACACTACAGTGGGGTTCCACTACTAGACTACAGTGAGATTAAACTACTAAACTACAGTGAGATTACAATACTAGACTACAGTGAGGTTCCACTACTAAACTACAGTGAGGTTACACTACTAGACTAAAGTGAGGTTCCACTACTAGACTACAGTGAGGTTCCACTACTAGACTACAGTGAGGTTCCACTACTAGACTACAGTGAGGTTACACAACTAGACTACAGTGAGGTTACACTACTAGACTACAGTGAGGTTCCACTACTAGATTAGAGTGAGGTTACACTACAGTGAGGTTCCACTACTAGACTACAGTGAGGTTCCACTACTAGATTACAGTGAGGTTCCACTACTAGACTACAGTGAGGTTCCACTACCAGACCACTGTGAGGTTACAATACTAGACTACAGTGAGGTTACACTACTAGACTACAGTGAGATTACAATACTAGACTACAGTGAGGTTACACTACTAGACTACAGTGAGAATACACTACTAAACTACAGTGAGGTTACACTACTAGACTACAGTGAGGTTAAACTACAGTGAGGTTCCACTACTAGACTACAGTGAGAATACACTACTAAACTACAGTGAGGTTACACTTTTAGACTACAGTGAGATTCCACTACTAGACTACAGTGAGGTTACACTACAGTGGGGTTCCACTACTAGACTACAGTGAGATTACACTACTAAACTACAGTGAGATTACAATACTAGACTACAGTGAGGTTACACTACTAGACTACAGTGAGGTTACACTACTAGACTACAGTGAGATTACAATTCTAGACTACAGTGAGATTACACTACTAAACTACAGTGAGGTTACACTACTAGACTACACTTAGGTTCCACTACTAGACTACAGTGAGGTTCCACTACTAGACCACTGTGAGGTTACAATACTAGACTACAGTGAGGTTACACTACTAGACTACAGTGAGATTACAATACTAGACTACAGTGAGGTTACACTACTAGACTACAGTGAGAATACACTACTAAACTACAGTGAGGTTACACTACTAAACTACAGTGAGGTTACACTACTAGACTACAGTGAGGTTACACTACAGTGAGGTTCCACTAGTAGACTACAGTGAGAATACACTACTAAACTACAGTTGAGGTTTCACTACTAGACTACAGTGAGGTTACACTACTAAACTACAGTGAGGTTACACTACTAGACTACAGTGAGGTTCCACTACTAGACTACAGTGAGGTTCCACTACTAGATTAGAGTGAGGTTACACTACAGTGAGGTTCCACTACTAGACTACAGTGAGGTTCCACTACTAGACTACAGTGAGGATTGCACTACTAGACTACAGTGAGATTACACTACTAGACTACAGTGAGGTTACACTACTAGACTACAGTGAGGTTACACTACTAGACTACAGTGAGATTACAATTCTAGACTACAGTGAGATTACACTACTAAACAACAGTGAGGTTACACTTTTAGACTACAGTGAGATTACACTACTAGACCACAGTGAGGTTCCACAACTAGACTACAGTGAGGTTACACTACAGTGAGGTTCCACTACTAGACTACAGTGAGATTACACTACTAAACTACAGTGAGATTACACTACTAGACTACAGTGAGGTTACACTACTAAACTACAGTGAGGTTACACTACTAGACTACAGTGAGATTACACTAATAGACTACAGTGAGGTTCCACTACTAGACTACAGTGAGGTTCCACTACTAGACTACAGTGAGGTTACACAACTAGACTACAGTGAGGTTCCACTACTAGACTACAGTGAGGTTCCACTACTAGATTAGAGTGAGTTTACACTACAGTGAGGTTCCACTACTAGACTACAGTGAGGTTCCACTACTAGACTACAGTGAGATTGCACTTCTAGACTACAGTGAGGTTCCACTACTAGACTACAGTGAGGTTACACTACTAGACTACAGTGAGATTACAATTCTAGACTACAGTGAGATTACAATACTAAACTACAGTGATGTTCCACTACTAGATTACAGTGAGGTTACACTAGAGTGGGGTTCCACTACTAGACTACAGTGAGATTAAACTACTAAACTACAGTGAGATTACAATACTAGACTACAGTGAGGTTACACTACTAAACTACAGTGAGGTTACACTACTAGACTAAAGTGAGGTTCCACTACTAGACTACAGTGAGGTTCCACTACTAGACTACAGTGAGGTTCCACTACTAGACTACAGTGAGGTTCCACTACTAGACTACAGTGAGGTTACACAACTAGACTACAGTGAGGTTACACTACTAGACTACAGTGAGGTTCCACTACTAGATTAGAGTGAGGTTACACTACAGTGAGGTTCCACTACTAGACTACAGTGAGGTTCCACTACTAGACTACAGTGAGATTGCACTACTAGACTAAAGAGTGAGATTACACTACTAGACTACAGTGAGGTTACACTACTAGACTACAGTGAGATTACAATTCTAGACTACAGTTAGATTACAATACTAGACTACAGTGAGGTTCCACTACTAGACTACAGTGATGTTCCACTACTAGACTACAGTGAGGTTCCACTACTAGACTACAGTGAGGTTACACTACTAGATTACAGTGAGATTACACTACTAGACTACAGTGAGGTTCCACTACTAGACCACTGTGAGGTTACAATACTAGACTACAGTGAGGTTACACTACTAGACTACAGTGAGATTACAATACTAGACTACAGTGAGGTTCCACTACTAGACTACAGTGAGAATACACTACTAAACTACAGTGAGGTTACACTACTAAACTACAGTGAGGTTACACTACTAGACTGCAGTGAGGTTAAACTACAGTGAGGTTCCACTACTAGACTACAGTGAGAATACACTACTAGACTACAGTGAGATTGCACTTCTAGACTACAGTGAGGTTCCACTACTAGACTACAGTGAGGTTACACTACTAGACTACAGTGAGATTACAATTCTAGACTACAGTGAGATTACAATACTAAACTACAGTGATGTTCCACTACTAGATTACAGTGAGGTTCCACTACTAGACTACAGTGAGGTTCCACTACTAGACTACAGTGAGGTTCCACTACAAGACTACAGTGTGGTTCCACTACTAGACTACAGTGAGGTTCCACTACTAGACTACAGTGAGGTTCCACTACTAGACTACAGTGAGGTTACACTACTAGACTACAGTGAGTTCCACTACTAGATTAGAGTGAGGTTACACTACAGTGAGGTTCCACTACTAGACTACAGTGAGGTTCCACTACTAGACTACAGTGAGATTGCACTACTAGACTACAGTGAGATTACGCTACTAGACTACAGTGAGGTTACACTACTAGACTACAGTGAGATTACAATTCTAGACTACAGTTAGATTACAATACTAGACTACAGTGAGGTTCCACTACTAGACTACAGTGAGGTTCCACTACTAGACTACAGTGAGGTTACACTACTAGACTACAGTGAGGTTCCACTACTAGATTAGAGTGAGGTTACACTACAGTGAGTTTCACTACTAGACTACAGTGAGGTTCCACTACTAGACTACAGTGAGATTGCACTACTAGACTACAGTGAGATTACGCTACTAGACTACAGTGAGGTTACACTACTAGACTACAGTGAGATTACAATTCTAGACTACAGTTAGATTACAATACTAGACTACAGTGAGGTTCCACTACTAGACTACAGTGATGTTCCACTACTAGACTACAGTGAGGTTCCACTACTAGACTACAGTGAGGTTACACTACTAGATTACAGTGAGGTTACACTACTAGACTACAGTGAGGTTCCACTACTAGACCACTGTGAGGTTACAATACTAGACTACAGTGAGGTTACACTACTAGACTACAGTGAGATTACAATACTAGACTACAGTGAGGTTACACTACTAAACTACAGTGAGGTTACACTACTAGACTGCAGTGAGGTTAAACTACAGTGAGGTTCCACTACTAGACTACAGTGAGAATACACTACTAAACTACAGTGAGGTTACACTTTTAGACTACAGTGAGATTCCACTACTAGACTACAGTGAGGTTACACTACAGTGGGGTTCCACTACTAGACTACAGTGAGATTAAACTACTAAACTACAGTGAGATTACAATACTAGACTACAGTGAGGTTACACTACTAAACTACAGTGAGGTTACACTACTAGACTAAAGTGAGGTTCCACTACTAGACTACAGTGAGGTTCCACTACTAGACTACAGTGAGGTTCCACTACTAGACTACAGTGAGGTTACACAACTAGACTACAGTGAGGTTACACTACTAGACTACAGTGAGGTTCCACTACTAGATTAGAGTGAGGTTACACTACAGTGAGGTTCCACTACTAGACTACAGTGAGGTTCCACTACTAGATTACAGTGAGGTTCCACTACTAGACTACAGTGAGGTTCCACTACTAGACCACTGTGAGGTTACAATACTAGACTACAGTGAGGTTACACTACTAGACTACAGTGAGATTACAATACTAGACTACAGTGAGGTTACACTACTAGACTACAGTGAGAATACACTACTAAACTACAGTGAGGTTACACTACTAAACTACAGTGAGGTTAAACTACAGTGAGGTTCCACTACTAGACTACAGTGAGAATACACTACTAAACTACAGTGAGGTTACACTTTTAGACTACAGTGAGATTCCACTACTAGACTACAGTGAGGTTACACTACAGTGGGGTTCCACTACTAGACTACAGTGAGATTACACTACTAAACTACAGTGAGATTACAATACTAGACTACAGTGAGGTTACACTACTAAACTACAGTGAGAGTTACACTACTAGACTACAGTGAGGTTCCACTACTAGACTACAGTGAGATTACACTACTAAACTACAGTGAGGTTACACTACTAGACTACAGTGAGGTTCCACTACTAGACTACAGTGAGGTTCCACTACTAGACCACTGTGAGGTTCCACTACTAGACTACAGTGAGGTTCCACTACTAGACTACAGTGAGATTGCACTTCTAGACTACAGTGAGGTTCCACTACTAGACTACAGTGAGGTTACACTACTAGACTACAGTGAGATTACAATTCTAGACTACAGTGAGATTACAATACTAAACTACAGTGATGTTCCACTACTAGATTACAGTGAGGTTCCACTACTAGACTACAGTGAGGTTCCACTACTAGACTACAGTGAGGTTCCACTACAAGACTACAGTGTTGTTCCACTACTAGACTACAGTGAGGTTCCACTACTAGACTACAGTGAGGTTCCACTACTAGACTACAGTGAGGTTACACTACTAGACTACAGTGAGGTTCCACTACTAGATTAGAGAGTGAGGTTACACTACAGTGAGGTTCCACTACTAGACTACAGTGAGGTTCCACTACTAGACTACAGTGAGATTGCACTACTAGACTACAGTGAGATTACGCTACTAGACTACAGTGAGGTTACACTACTAGACTACAGTGAGATTACAATTCTAGACTACAGTTAGATTACAATACTAGACTACAGTGAGGTTCCACTACTAGACTACAGTGATGTTCCACTAATAGACTACAGTGAGGTTCCACTACTAGACTACAGTGAGGTTACACTACTAGATTACAGTGAGGTTACACTACTAGACTACAGTGAGGTTCCACTACTAGACCACTGTGAGGTTACAATACTAGACTACAGTGAGGTTACACTACTAGACTACAGTGAGATTACAATACTAGACTACAGTGAGGTTACACTACTAGACTACAGTGAGAATACACTACTAAACTACAGTGAGGTTACACTACTAAACTACAGTGAGGTTACACTACTAGACTGCAGTGAGGTTAAACTACAGTGAGGTTCCACTACTAGACTACAGTGAGAATACACTACTAAACTACAGTGAGGTTACACTTTTAGACTACAGTGAGAATCCACTACTAGACTACAGTGAGGTTACACTACAGTGGGGTTCCACTACTAGACTACAGTGAGATTACACTACTAAACTACAGTGAGATTACAATACTAGACTACAGTGAGGTTACACTACTAAACTACAGTGAGGTTACACTACTAGACTAACAGTGAGGTTCCACTACTAGACTACAGTGAGGTTCCACTACTAGACTACAGTGAGGTTCCACTACTAGACTACAGTGAGGTTCCACTACTAGACTACAGTGAGGTTACACTACTAGACTACAGTGAGGTTACACTACTAGACTACAGTGAGGTTCCACTACTAGATTAGAGTGAGGTTACACTACAGTGAGGTTCCACTACTAGACTACAGTGAGGTTCCACTACTAGACTACAGTGAGATTGCACTACTAGACTACAGTGAGATTACACTACTAGACTACAGTGAGGTTACACTACTAGACTACAGTGAGATTACAATTCTAGACTACAGTGAGATTACAATACTAGACTACAGTGAGGTTCCACTACTAGACTACAGTGATGTTCCACTACTAGACTACAGTGAGGTTCCACTACTAGACTACAGTGAGGATTACACTACTAGATTACAGTGAGGATTACACTACTAGACTACAGTGAGGTTCCACTACTAGACCACTGTGAGGTTACAATACTAGACTACAGTGAGGATTACACTACTAGACTACAGTGAGATTACAATACTAGACTACAGTGAGGTTACACTACTAGACTACAGTGAGAATACACTACTAGACTACAGTGAGGTTACACTACTAAACTACAGTGAGGTTACACTACTAGACTGCAGTGAGGTTAAACTACAGTGAGGTTCCACTACTAGACTACAGTGAGAATACACTACTAAACTACAGTGAGATTGCACTTCTAGACTACAGTGAGGTTCCACTACTAGACTACAGTGAGGTTACACTACTAGACTACAGTGAGATTACAATTCTAGACTACAGTGAGATTACAATACTAAACTACAGTGATGTTCCACTACTAGATTACAGTGAGGTTCCACTACTAGACTACAGTGAGGTTCCACTACTAGACTACAGTGAGGTTCCACTACAAGACTACAGTGTGGTTCCACTACTAGACTACAGTGAGGTTCCACTACTAGACTACAGTGAGGTTCCACTACTAGACTACAGTGAGGTTACACTACTAGACTACAGTGAGGTTCCACTACTAGATTAGAGTGAGGTTACACTACAGTGAGGTTCCACTACTAGACTACAGTGAGGTTCCACTACTAGACTACAGTGAGATTGCACTACTAGACTACAGTGAGATTACGCTACTAGACTACAGTGAGGTTACACTACTAGACTACAGTGAGATTACAATTCTAGACTACAGTTAGATTACAATACTAGACTACAGTGAGGTTCCACTACTAGACTACAGTGAGGTTCCACTACTAGACTACAGTGAGGTTACACTACTAGACTACAGTGAGGTTCCACTACTAGATTAGAGTGAGGTTACACTACAGTGAGGTTCCACTACTAGACTACAGTGAGGTTCCACTACTAGACTACAGTGAGATTGCACTACTAGACTACAGTGAGATTACGCTACTAGACTACAGTGAGGTTACACTACTAGACTACAGTGAGATTACAATTCTAGACTACAGTTAGATTACAATACTAGACTACAGTGAGGTTCCACTACTAGACTACAGTGATGTTCCACTACTAGACTACAGTGAGGTTCCACTACTAGACTACAGTGAGGTTACACTACTAGATTACAGTGAGGTTACACTACTAGACTACAGTGAGGTTCCACTACTAGACCACTGTGAGGTTACAATACTAGACTACAGTGAGGTTACACTACTAGACTACAGTGAGATTACAATACTAGACTACAGTGAGGTTACACTACTAAACTACAGTGAGGTTACACTACTAGACTGCAGTGAGGTTAAACTACAGTGAGGTTCCACTACTAGACTACAGTGAGAATACACTACTAAACTACAGTGAGGTTACACTTTTAGACTACAGTGAGATTCCACTACTAGACTACAGTGAGGTTACACTACAGTGAGGTTCCACTACTAGACTACAGTGAGATTAAACTACTAAACTACAGTGAGATTACAATACTAGACTACAGTGAGGTTACACTACTAAACTACAGTGAGGTTACACTACTAGACTAAAGTGAGGTTCCACTACTAGACTACAGTGAGGTTCCACTACTAGACTACAGTGAGGTTCCACTACTAGACTACAGTGAGGTTACACAACTAGACTACAGTGAGGTTACACTACTAGACTACAGTGAGGTTCCACTACTAGATTAGAGTGAGGTTACACTACAGTGAGGTTCCACTACTAGACTACAGTGAGGTTCCACTACTAGATTACAGTGAGGTTCCACTACTAGACTACAGTGAGGTTCCACTACTAGACCACTGTGAGGTTACAATACTAGACTACAGTGAGGTTACACTACTAGACTACAGTGAGATTACAATACTAGACTACAGTGAGGTTACACTACTAGACTACAGTGAGAATACACTACTAAACTACAGTGAGGTTACACTACTAAACTACAGTGAGGTTAAACTACAGTGAGGTTCCACTACTAGACTACAGTGAGAATACACTACTAAACTACAGTGAGGTTACACTTTTAGACTACAGTGAGATTCCACTACTAGACTACAGTGAGGTTACACTACAGTGGGGTTCCACTACTAGACTACAGTGAGATTACACTACTAAACTACAGTGAGATTACAATACTAGACTACAGTGAGGTTACACTACTAAACTACAGTGAGGTTACACTACTAGACTAAAGTGAGGTTCCACTACTAGACTACAGTGAGATTACACTACTAAACTACAGTGAGGTTACACTACTAGACTACACTTAGGTTCCACTACTAGACTACAGTGAGGTTCCACTACTAGACCACTGTGAGGTTACAATACTAGACTACAGTGAGGTTACACTACTAGACTACAGTGAGATTACAATACTAGACTACAGTGAGGTTACACTACTAGACTACAGTGAGAATACACTACTAAACTACAGTGAGGTTACACTACTAAACTACAGTGAGGTTACACTACTAGACTACAGTGAGGTTACACTACAGTGAGGTTCCACTAGTAGACTACAGTGAGAATACACTACTAAACTACAGTTAGGTTTCACTACTAGACTACAGTGAGGTTACACTACTAAACTACAGTGAGGTTACACTACTAGACTACAGTGAGGTTCCACTACTAGACTACAGTGAGGTTCCACTACTAGATTAGAGTGAGGTTACACTACAGTGAGGTTCCACTACTAGACTACAGTGAGGTTCCACTACTAGACTACAGTGAGATTGCACTACTAGACTACAGTGAGATTACACTACTAGACTACAGTGAGGTTACACTACTAGACTACAGTGAGGTTACACTACTAGACTACAGTGAGATTACAATTCTAGACTACAGTGAGATTACACTACTAAACAACAGTGAGGTTACACTTTTAGACTACAGTGAGATTACATTACTAGACCACAGTGAGGTTCCACAACTAGACTACAGTGAGGTTACACTACAGTGAGGTTCCACTACTAGACTACAGTGAGATTACACTACTAAACTACAGTGAGATTACACTACTAGACTACAGTGAGGTTACACTACTAAACTACAGTGAGGTTACACTACTAGACTACAGTGAGATTACACTAATAGACTACAGTGAGGTTCCACTACTAGACTACAGTGAGGTTCCACTACTAGACTACAGTGAGGTTACACAACTAGACTACAGTGAGGTTCCACTACTAGACTACAGTGAGGTTCCACTACTAGATTAGAGTGAGTTTACACTACAGTGAGGTTCCACTACTAGACTAAAGTGAGGTTCCACTACTAGACTACAGTGAGATTACACTACTAGACTACAGTGAGGTTCCACTACTAGATTAGAGTGAGGTTACACTACTAGACTACAGTGAGATTACAACTACTAGACTACAGTGAGGTTCCACTACTAGATTACAGTGAGGTTCCACTACTAGACTACAGTGAGGTTCCACTACTAGACCACTGTGAGGTTACAATACTAGACTACAGTGAGGTTACACTACTAGACTACAGTGAGATTACAATACTAGACTACAGTGAGGTTACACTACTAGACTACAGTGAGAATACACTACTAAACTACAGTGAGGTTACACTACTAAACTACAGTGAGGTTAAACTACAGTGAGGTTCCACTACTAGACTACAGTGAGAATACACTACTAAACTACAGTGAGGTTACACTTTTAGACTACAGTGAGATTCCACTACTAGACTACAGTGAGGTTACACTACAGTGGGGTTCCACTACTAGACTACAGTGAGATTACACTACTAAACTACAGTGAGATTACAATACTAGACTACAGTGAGGTTACACTACTAAACTACAGTGAGGTTACACTACTAGACTAAAGTGAGGTTCCACTACTAGACTACAGTGAGATTACACTACTAAACTACAGTGAGGTTACACTACTAGACTACACTTAGGTTCCACTACTAGACTACAGTGAGGTTCCACTACTAGACCACTGTGAGGTTCCACTACTAGACTACAGTGAGGTTCCACTACTAGACTACAGTGAGATTGCACTTCTAGACTACAGTGAGGTTCCACTACTAGACTACAGTGAGGTTACACTACTAGACTACAGTGAGATTACAATTCTAGACTACAGTGAGATTACAATACTAAACTACAGTGATGTTCCACTACTAGATTACAGTGAGGTTCCACTACTAGACTACAGTGAGGTTCCACTACTAGACTACAGTGAGGTTCCACTACAAGACTACAGTGTTGTTCCACTACTAGACTACAGTGAGGTTCCACTACTAGACTACAGTGAGGTTCCACTACTAGACTACAGTGAGGTTACACTACTAGACTACAGTGAGGTTCCACTACTAGATTAGAGTGAGGTTACACTACAGTGAGGTTCCACTACTAGACTACAGTGAGGTTCCACTACTAGACTACAGTGAGATTGCACTACTAGACTACAGTGAGATTACGCTACTAGACTACAGTGAGGTTACACTACTAGACTACAGTGAGATTACAATTCTAGACTACAGTTAGATTACAATACTAGACTACAGTGAGGTTCCACTACTAGACTACAGTGATGTTCCACTAATAGACTACAGTGAGGTTCCACTACTAGACTACAGTGAGGTTACACTACTAGATTACAGTGAGGTTACACTACTAGACTACAGTGAGGTTCCACTACTAGACCACTGTGAGGTTACAATACTAGACTACAGTGAGGTTACACTACTAGACTACAGTGAGATTACAATACTAGACTACAGTGAGGTTACACTACTAGACTACAGTGAGAATACACTACTAAACTACAGTGAGGTTACACTACTAAACTACAGTGAGGTTACACTACTAGACTGCAGTGAGGTTAAACTACAGTGAGGTTCCACTACTAGACTACAGTGAGAATACACTACTAAACTACAGTGAGGTTACACTACTAGACTACAGTGAGATTACAATTCTAGACTACAGTTAGATTACAATACTAGACTACAGTGAGGTTCCACTACTAGACTACAGTGATGTTCCACTACTAGACTACAGTGAGGTTCCACTACTAGACTACAGTGAGGTTACACTACTAGATTACAGTGAGGTTACACTACTAGACTACAGTGAGGTTCCACTACTAGACCACTGTGAGGTTACAATACTAGACTACAGTGAGGTTACACTACTAGACTACAGTGAGATTACAATACTAGACTACAGTGAGGTTACACTACTAGACTACAGTGAGAATACACTACTAAACTACAGTGAGGTTACACTACTAAACTACAGTGAGGTTACACTACTAGACTGCAGTGAGGTTAAACTACAGTGAGGTTCCACTACTAGACTACAGTGAGAATACACTACTAAACTACAGTGAGATTGCACTTCTAGACTACAGTGAGGTTCCACTACTAGACTACAGTGAGGTTACACTACTAGACTACAGTGAGATTACAATTCTAGACTACAGTGAGATTACAATACTAAACTACAGTGATGTTCCACTACTAGATTACAGTGAGGTTCCACTACTAGACTACAGTGAGGTTCCACTACTAGACTACAGTGAGGTTCCACTACAAGACTACAGTGTGGTTCCACTACTAGACTACAGTGAGGTTCCACTACTAGACTACAGTGAGGTTCCACTACTAGACTACAGTGAGGTTACACTACTAGACTACAGTGAGGTTCCACTACTAGATTAGAGTGAGGTTACACTACAGTGAGGTTCCACTACTAGACTACAGTGAGGTTCCACTACTAGACTACAGTGAGATTGCACTACTAGACTACAGTGAGATTACGCTACTAGACTACAGTGAGGTTACACTACTAGACTACAGTGAGATTACAATTCTAGACTACAGTTAGATTACAATACTAGACTACAGTGAGGTTCCACTACTAGACTACAGTGAGGTTCCACTACTAGACTACAGTGAGGTTACACTACTAGACTACAGTGAGGTTCCACTACTAGATTAGAGTGAGGTTACACTACAGTGAGGTTCCACTACTAGACTACAGTGAGGTTCCACTACTAGACTACAGTGAGATTGCACTACTAGACTACAGTGAGATTACGCTACTAGACTACAGTGAGGTTACACTACTAGACTACAGTGAGATTACAATTCTAGACTACAGTTAGATTACAATACTAGACTACAGTGAGGTTCCACTACTAGACTACAGTGATGTTCCACTACTAGACTACAGTGAGGTTCCACTACTAGACTACAGTGAGGTTACACTACTAGATTACAGTGAGGTTACACTACTAGACTACAGTGAGGTTCCACTACTAGACCACTGTGAGGTTACAATACTAGACTACAGTGAGGTTACACTACTAGACTACAGTGAGATTACAATACTAGACTACAGTGAGGTTACACTACTAAACTACAGTGAGGTTACACTACTAGACTGCAGTGAGGTTAAACTACAGTGAGGTTCCACTACTAGACTACAGTGAGAATACACTACTAAACTACAGTGAGGTTACACTTTTAGACTACAGTGAGATTCCACTACTAGACTACAGTGAGGTTACACTACAGTGGGGTTCCACTACTAGACTACAGTGAGATTAAACTACTAAACTACAGTGAGATTACAATACTAGACTACAGTGAGGTTACACTACTAAACTACAGTGAGGTTACACTACTAGACTAAAGTGAGGTTCCACTACTAGACTACAGTGAGGTTCCACTACTAGACTACAGTGAGGTTCCACTACTAGACTACAGTGAGGTTACACAACTAGACTACAGTGAGGTTACACTACTAGACTACAGTGAGGTTCCACTACTAGATTAGAGTGAGGTTACACTACAGTGAGGTTCCACTACTAGACTACAGTGAGGTTCCACTACTAGATTACAGTGAGGTTCCACTACTAGACTACAGTGAGGTTCCACTACTAGACCACTGTGAGGTTACAATACTAGACTACAGTGAGGTTACACTACTAGACTACAGTGAGATTACAATACTAGACTACAGTGAGGTTACACTACTAGACTACAGTGAGAATACACTACTAAACTACAGTGAGGTTACACTACTAAACTACAGTGAGGTTAAACTACAGTGAGGTTCCACTACTAGACTACAGTGAGAATACACTACTAAACTACAGTGAGGTTACACTTTTAGACTACAGTGAGATTCCACTACTAGACTACAGTGAGGTTACACTACAGTGGGGTTCCACTACTAGACTACAGTGACATTACACTACTAAACTACAGTGAGATTACAATACTAGACTACAGTGAGGTTACACTACTAAACTACAGTGAGGTTACACTACTAGACTAAAGTGAGGTTCCACTACTAGACTACAGTGAGATTACACTACTAAACTACAGTGAGGTTACACTACTAGACTACACTTAGGTTCCACTACTAGACTACAGTGAGGTTCCACTACTAGACCACTGTGAGGTTACAATACTAGACTACAGTGAGGTTACACTACTAGACTACAGTGAGATTACAATACTAGACTACAGTGAGGTTACACTACTAGACTACAGTGAGAATACACTACTAAACTACAGTGAGGTTACACTACTAAACTACAGTGAGGTTACACTACTAGACTACAGTGAGGTTACACTACAGTGAGGTTCCACTAGTAGACTACAGTGAGAATACACTACTAAACTACAGTTAGGTTTCACTACTAGACTACAGTGAGGTTACACTACTAAACTACAGTGAGGTTACACTACTAGACTACAGTGAGGTTCCACTACTAGACTACAGTGAGGTTCCACTACTAGATTAGAGTGAGGTTACACTACAGTGAGGTTCCACTACTAGACTACAGTGAGGTTCCACTACTAGACTACAGTGAGATTGCACTACTAGACTACAGTGAGATTACACTACTAGACTACAGTGAGGTTACACTACTAGACTACAGTGAGGTTACACTACTAGACTACAGTGAGATTACAATTCTAGACTACAGTGAGATTACACTACTAAACAACAGTGAGGTTACACTTTTAGACTACAGTGAGATTACATTACTAGACCACAGTGAGGTTCCACAACTAGACTACAGTGAGGTTACACTACAGTGAGGTTCCACTACTAGACTACAGTGAGATTACACTACTAAACTACAGTGAGATTACACTACTAGACTACAGTGAGGTTACACTACTAAACTACAGTGAGGTTACACTACTAGACTACAGTGAGATTACACTAATAGACTACAGTGAGGTTCCACTACTAGACTACAGTGAGGTTCCACTACTAGACTACAGTGAGGTTACACAACTAGACTACAGTGAGGTTCCACTACTAGACTACAGTGAGGTTCCACTACTAGATTAGAGTGAGTTTACACTACAGTGAGGTTCCACTACTAGACTAAAGTGAGGTTCCACTACTAGACTACAGTGAGATTGCACTTCTAGACTACAGTGAGGTTCCACTACTAGACTACAGTGAGGTTACACTACTAGACTACAGTGAGATTACAATTCTAGACTACAGTGAGATTACAATACTAAACTACAGTGATGTTCCACTACTAGATTACAGTGAGGTTCCACTACTAGACTACAGTGAGGTTCCACTACTAGACTACAGTGAGGTTCCACTACAAGACTACAGTGTTGTTCCACTACTAGACTACAGTGAGGTTCCACTACTAGACTACAGTGAGGTTCCACTACTAGACTACAGTGAGGTTACACTACTAGACTACAGTGAGGTTCCACTACTAGATTAGAGTGAGGTTACACTACAGTGAGGTTCCACTACTAGACTACAGTGAGGTTCCACTACTAGACTACAGTGAGATTGCACTACTAGACTACAGTGAGATTACATACTAGACTACAGTGAGGTTACACTACTAGACTACAGTGAGATTACAATTCTAGACTACAGTTAGATTACAATACTAGACTACAGTGAGGTTCCACTACTAGACTACAGTGATGTTCCACTAATAGACTACAGTGAGGTTCCACTACTAGACTACAGTGAGGTTACACTACTAGATTACAGTGAGGTTACACTACTAGACTACAGTGAGGTTACACTACTAGACCAATGTGAGGTTACAATACTAGACTACAGTGAGGTTACACTACTAGACTACAGTGAGATTACAATACTAGACTACAGTGAGGTTACACTACTAGACTACAGTGAGAATACACTACTAAACTACAGTGAGGTTACACTACTAAACTACAGTGAGGTTACACTACTAGACTGCAGTGAGGTTAAACTACAGTGAGGTTCCACTACTAGACTACAGTGAGAATACACTACTAAACTACAGTGAGGTTACACTTTTAGACTACAGTGAGAATCCACTACTAGACTACAGTGAGGTTACACTAGAGTGGGGTTCCACTACTAGACTACAGTGAGATTAAACTACTAAACTACAGTGAGATTACAATACTAGACTACAGTGAGGTTACACTACTAAACTACAGTGAGGTTACACTACTAGACTAAAGTGAGGTTCCACTGCTAGACTACAGTGAGGTTCCACTACTAGACTACAGTGAGGTTCCACTACTAGACTACAGTGAGGTTCCACTACTAGACTACAGTGAGGTTACACAACTAGACTACAGTGAGGTTACACTACTAGACTACAGTGAGGTTCCACTACTAGATTAGAGTGAGGTTACACTACAGTGAGGTTCCACTACTAGACTACAGTGAGGTTCCACTACTAGACTACAGTGAGATTGCACTACTAGACTAAAGTGAGATTACGCTACTAGACTACAGTGAGGTTACACTACTAGACTACAGTGAGATTACAATTCTAGACTACAGTTAGATTACAATACTAGACTACAGTGAGGTTCCACTACTAGACTACAGTGATGTTCCACTACTAGACTACAGTGAGGTTCCACTACTAGACTACAGTGAGGTTACACTACTAGATTACAGTGAGGTTACACTACTAGACTACAGTGAGGTTCCACTACTAGACCACTGTGAGGTTACAATACTAGACTACAGTGAGGTTACACTACTAGACTACAGTGAGATTACAATACTAGACTACAGTGAGGTTACACTACTAGACTACAGTGAGAATACACTACTAAACTACAGTGAGGTTACACTACTAAACTACAGTGAGGTTACACTACTAGACTGCAGTGAGGTTAAACTACAGTGAGGTTCCACTACTAGACTACAGTGAGAATACACTACTAAACTACAGTGAGGTTACACTTTTAGACTACAGTGAGATTCCACTACTAGACTACAGTGAGGTTACACTACAGTGGGGTTCCACTACTAGACTACAGTGAGATTACACTACTAAACTACAGTGAGATTACAATACTAGACTACAGTGAGGTTACACTACTAAACTACAGTGAGGTTACACTACTAGACTAAAGTGAGGTTCCACTACTAGACTACAGTGAGGTTCCACTACTAGACTACAGTGAGGTTCCACTACTAGACTACAGTGAGGTTCCACTACTAGACTACAGTGAGGTTCCACTACTAGACTACAGTGAGGTTCCACTACTAGACTACAGTGAGGTTACACAACTAGACTACAGTGAGGTTCCACTACTAGACTACAGTGAGGTTCCACTACTAGACTACAGTGAGATTGCACTACTAGACTACAGTGAGATTACGCTACTAGACTACAGTGAGGTTACACTACTAGACTACAGTGAGATTACAATTCTAGACTACAGTTAGATTACAATACTAGACTACAATGAGGTTCCACTACTAGACTACAGTGATGTTCCACTACTAGACTACAGTGAGGTTCCACTACTAGACTACAGTGAGGTTACACTACTAGATTACAGTGAGGTTCCACTACTAGACTACAGTGAGGTTCCACTACTAGACCACTGTGAGGTTACAATACTAGACTACAGTGAGGTTACACTACTAGACTACAGTGAGATTACAATACTAGACTACAGTGAGGTTACACTACTAGACTACAGTGAGAATACACTACTAAACTACAGTGAGTTTACACTACTAAACTACAGTGAGGTTACACTACTAGACTGCAGTGAGGTTAAACTACAGTGAGGTTCCACTACTAGACTACAGTGAGAATACACTACTAAACTACAGTGAGGTTACACTTTTAGACTACAGTGAGATTCCACTACTAGACTACAGTGAGGTTACACTACAGTGGGTTCCACTACTAGACTACAGTGAGATTACACTACTAAACTACAGTGAGATTACAATACTAGACTACAGTGAGGTTACACTACTAAACTACAGTGAGGTTACACTACTAGACTAAAGTGAGGTTCCACTACTAGACTACAGTGAGGTTCCACTACTAGACTACAGTGAGGTTCCACTACTAGACTACAGTGAGGTTCCACTACTAGACTACAGTGAGGTTCCACTACTAGACTACAGTGAGGTTACACAACTAGACTACAGTGAGGTTACACTACTAGACTACAGTGAGGTTCCACTACTAGATTAGAGTGAGGTTACACTACAGTGAGGTTACACTACTAGACTACAGTGAGGTTCCACTACTAGACTACAGTGAGGTTCCACTACTAGACTACAGTGAGGTTCCACTACTAGACTACAGTGAGGTTCCACTACTAGACTACAGTGAGATTGCACTACTAGACTACTGTGATGTTCCACTACTAGACTACAGTGAGGTTACACTACTAGACTACAGTGAGGTTACACTACTAGACTACAGTGAGGTTACACTACTAAACTACAGTGAGGTTCCACTACTAGACTACAGTGAGATTGCACTACTAGACTACAGTGAGGTTACACTACTAAACTACAGTGAGGTTACACTACTAGACTAAAGTGAGGTTCCACTACTAGACTACAGTGAGGTTCCACTACTAGACTACAGTGAGGTTCCACTACTAGACTACAGTGAGGTTCCACTACTAGACTACAGTGAGGTTCCACTACTAGACTACAGTGAGGTTCCACTACTAGACTACAGTGAGGTTACACAACTAGACTACAGTGAGGTTACACTACTAGACTACAGTGAGGTTCCACTACTAGATTAGAGTGAGGTTACACTACAGTGAGGTTACACTACTAGACTACAGTGAGGTTCCACTACTAGACTACAGTGAGATTGCACTACTAGACTACAGTGAGGTTCCACTACTAGACTACAGTGAGGTTCCACTACTAGACTACAGTGAGATTGCACTACTAGACTACTGTGATGTTCCACTACTAGACTACAGTGAGGTTACACTACTAGACTACAGTGAGGTTACACTACTAGACTACAGTGAGGTTACACTACTAAACTACAGTGAGGTTCCACTACTAGACTACAGTGAGATTGCACTACTAGACTACAGTGAGATTACGCTACTAGACTACAGTGAGGTTACACTACTAGACTACAGTGAGATTACAATTCTAGACTACAGTTAGATTACAATACTAGACTACAGTGAGGTTCCACTACTAGACTACAGTGATGTTCCACTACTAGACTACAGTGAGGTTCCACTACTAGACTACAGTGAGGTTACACTACTAGATTACAGTGAGGTTACACTACTAGACTACAGTGAGGTTCCACTACTAGACCACTGTGAGGTTACACTACTAGACTACAGTGAGGTTCCACTACTAAACTACAGTGAGGTTCCACTACTAGACTACAGTGAGATTGCACTACTAGACTACAGTGAGATTGCGCTACTAGACTACAGTGAGGTTACACTACTAGACTACAGTGAGATTACAATTCTAGACTACAGTTAGATTACAATACTAGACTACAGTGAGGTTCCACTACTAGACTACAGTGATGTTCCACTACTAGACTACAGTGAGGTTCCACTACTAGACTACAGTGAGGTTACACTACTAGATTACAGTGAGGTTACACTACTAGACTACAGTGAGGTTCCACTACTAGACCACTGTGAGGTTACAATACTAGACTACAGTGAGGTTACACTACTAGACTACAGTGAGATTACAATACTAGACTACAGTGAGGTTACACTACTAGACTACAGTGAGAATACACTACTAAACTACAGTGAGGTTACACTACTAAACTACAGTGAGGTTACACTACTAGACTGCAGTGAGGTTAAACTACAGTGAGGTTCCACTACTAGACTACAGTGAGAATACACTACTAAACTACAGTGAGGTTACACTTTTAGACTACAGTGAGATTCCACTACTAGACTACAGTGAGGTTACACTACAGTGGGGTTCCACTACTAGACTACAGTGAGATTACACTACTAAACTACAGTGAGATTACAATACTAGACTAAAGTGAGGTTCCACTACTAGACTACAGTGAGGTTACACTACAGTGGGGTTCCACTACTAGACTACAGTGAGGTTACACTACTAAACTACAGTGAGGTTACACTACTAGACTAAAGTGAGGTTCCACTACTAGACTACAGTGAGGTTCCACTACTAGACTACAGTGAGGTACCACTACTAGACTACAGTGAGGTTCCACTACTAGACTACAGTGAGATTACACTACTAGACTACAGTGAGGTTACACTACTAGACTACAGTGAGGTTCCACTACTAGACTACAGTGAGGTTACACAACTAGACTACAGTGAGGTTACACTACTAGACTACAGTGAGGTTCCACTACTAGATTAGAGTGAGGTTACACTACAGTGAGGTTACACTACTAGACTACAGTGAGGTTCCACTACTAGACTACAGTGAGATTGCACTACTAGACTACAGTGAGGTTCCACTACTAGACTACAGTGAGGTTCCACTACTAGACTACAGTGAGGTTCCACTACTAGACTACAGTGAGATTGCACTACTAGACTACTGTGAGGTTCCACTACTAGACTACAGTGAGGTTACACTACTAGACTACAGTGAGGTTACACTACTAGACTACAGTGAGGTTACACTACTAAACTACAGTGAGGTTACACTACTAGACTACAGTGAGGTTACACTACAGTGAGGTTCCACTACTAGACTACAGTGAGAATACACTACTAAACTACAGTTAGGTTACACTACTAAACTACAGTGAGGTTACACTACTAGACTACAGTGAGGTTACACTACAGTGAGGTTCCACTACTAGACTACAGTGAGAATACACTACTAAACTACAGTTAGGTTACACTACTAGACTACAGTGAGGTTACACTACTAAACTACAGTGAGGTTACACTACTAGACTAAAGTGAGGTTCCACTACTAGACTACAGTGAGATTACACTACTAGACTACAGTGAGGTTCCACTACTAGACTACAGTGAGATTACACTAATAGACTACAGTGAGGTTCCACAACTAGACTACAGTGAGGTTCCACTACCAGACTACAGTGAGGTTACACTACTAGACTACAGTGAGGTTCCACTACTAGACTACAGTGAGGTTCCACTACAGTGAGGTTCCACTACTAGACTACAGTGAGGTTCCACTACTAGACTACAGTGAGGTTCCACTACTAGACTACAGTGAGATTGCACTACTAGACTACAGTGAGATTGCACTACTAGACTACAGTGAGGTTACACTACTAGACTACAGTGAGGTTACACTACTAGACTACAGTGAGGTTACACTACTAGACTACAGTGAGATTACAATTCTAGACTACAGTGAGGTTCCACTACTAGACTACAGTGAGGTTCCACTACTAGATTAGAGTGAGGTTACACCACAGTGAGGTTCCACTACTAGACTACAGTGAGGTTCCACTACTAGACTACAGTGAGATTGCACTACTAGACTACAGTGAGGTTCTACTACTAGACTACAGTGAGGTTCCACTACTAGACTACAGTGAGGTTCCACTACTAGACTACAGTGAGGTTCCACTACTAGACTACAGTGAGGTTACACTACTAGACTACAGTGAGGTTCCACTACTAGACTACAGTGAGGTTCCACTACTAGACTATAGTGAGGTTACACACTACTAGACTACAGTGAGGTTCCACTGCTAGACTACAGTGAGATTACGCTACTAGACTACAGTGAGGTTACGCTACTAGACTACAGTGAGGTTCCACTACTAGAGTACAGTGAGGTTCCATTACAAGACTACAGTGAGGTTCCACTACTAGACTACAGTGAGGTTCCACTATTAGACTACAGTGAGATTACACTAACAGACTAAAATGAGGTTCCACTACTAGACTACAGTGAGGTTCCACTACCAGACAACAGTGAGGCTCCACTACCAGACTACAGTGAGGTTCCAATACTAGACTACAGTGAAATTACACTACTGGACTACAGTGAGGTTCCACTACTAGACCACTGTGAGGTTCCACTACCAGACTACAGTGAGGTTCCACTACTAGACTACAGTGAGGTTCCACTACTAGGCTACAGTGAGATTACACTACTAGACTACAGTGAGGTTACACTACTAGACTACAGTGAGATTACAATACTAGACTAAAGTGAGGTTAAACTACTAGACTACAGTGAGAATACACTACTAAACTACAGTGAGGTTACACTACTAATCTACAGTGAGGTTACACTACTAGACTACAGTGAGGTTAAACTACAGTGAGGTTCCACTAGTAGACTACAGTGAGAATACACTACTAAACTACAGTGAGGTTTCACTACTAGACTACAGTGAGGTTACACTACTAAACTACAGTGAGGTTACACTACTAGACTAAAGTGAGGTTCCACTACTAGACTACAGTGAGGTTACACTACTAGACTACAGTGAGGTTCCACTACTAGACTACAGTGAGATTACACTAATAGACTACAGTGAGGTTCCACTACTAGACTACAGTGAGGTTACACTACTAGACTACAGTGAGGTTCCACTACTAGACTACAGTGAGGTTCCACTACTAGATTAGAGTGAGGTTACACTACAGTGAGGTTCCAATACTAGACTACAGTGAAATTACACTACTGGACTACAGTGAGGTTCCACTACTAGACCACTGTGAGGTTCCACTACCAGACTACAGTGAGGTTCCACTACTAGACTACAGTGAGGTTCCACTACTAGGCTACAGTGAGATTACACTACTAGACTACAGTGAGGTTACACTACTAGACTACAGTGAGATTACAATACTAGACTACAGTGAGGTTAAACTACTAGACTACAGTGAGAATACACTACTAAACTACAGTGAGGTTACACTACTAATCTACAGTGAGGTTACACTACTAGACTACAGTGAGGTTAAACTACAGTGAGGTTCCACTAGTAGACTACAGTGAGAATACACTACTAAACTACAGTTAGGTTTCACTACTAGACTACAGTGAGGTTACACTACTAAACTACAGTGAGGTTACACTACTAGACTAAAGTGAGGTTCCACTACTAGACTACAGTGAGGTTACACTACTAGACTACAGTGAGGTTACACTACTAGACTACAGTGAGATTACAATTCTAGACTACAGTGAGGTTCCACTACTAGACTACAGTGAGGTTCCACTACTAGATTAGAGTGAGGTTACACCACAGTGAGGTTCCACTACTAGACTACAGTGAGGTTCCACTACTAGACTACAGTGAGATTGCACTACTAGACTACAGTGAGGTTCTACTACTAGACTACAGTGAGGTTCCACTACTAGACTACAGTGAGGTTCCACTACTAGACTACAGTGAGGTTCCACTACTAGACTACAGTGAGGTTACACTACTAGACTACAGTGAGGTTCCACTACTAGACTACAGTGAGGTTCCACTACTAGACTATAGTGAGGTTACACACTACTAGACTACAGTGAGTTTCCACTGCTAGACTACAGTGAGATTACGCTACTAGACTACAGTGAGGTTACGCTACTAGACTACAGTGAGGTTCCACTACTAGAGTACAGTGAGGTTCCATTACAAGACTACAGTGAGGTTCCACTACTAGACTACAGTGAGGTTCCACTATTAGACTACAGTGAGATTACACTAACAGACTAAAATGAGGTTCCACTACTAGACTACAGTGAGGTTCCACTACCAGACAACAGTGAGGCTCCACTACCAGACTACAGTGAGGTTCCAATACTAGACTACAGTGAAATTACACTACTGGACTACAGTGAGGTTCCACTACTAGACCACTGTGAGGTTCCACTACCAGACTACAGTGAGGTTCCACTACTAGACTACAGTGAGGTTCCACTACTAGGCTACAGTGAGATTACACTACTAGACTACAGTGAGGTTACACTACTAGACTACAGTGAGATTACAATACTAGACTACAGTGAGGTTAAACTACTAGACTACAGTGAGAATACACTACTAAACTACAGTGAGGTTACACTACTAATCTACAGTGAGGTTACACTACTAGACTACAGTGAGGTTAAACTACAGTGAGGTTCCACTAGTAGACTACAGTGAGAATACACTACTAAACTACAGTTAGGTTTCACTACTAGACTACAGTGAGGTTACACTACTAAACTACAGTGAGGTTACACTACTAGACTAAAGTGAGGTTCCACTACTAGACTACAGTGAGGTTACACTACTAGACTACAGTGAGGTTCCACTACTAGATTAGAGTGAGGTTACACTACAGTGAGGTTCCAATACTAGACTACAGTGAAATTACACTACTGGACTACAGTGAGGTTCCACTACTAGACCACTGTGAGGTTCCACTACCAGACTACAGTGAGGTTCCACTACTAGACTACAGTGAGGTTCCACTACTAGGCTACAGTGAGATTACACTACTAGACTACAGTGAGGTTACACTACTAGACTACAGTGAGATTACAATACTAGACTACAGTGAGGTTAAACTACTAGACTACAGTGAGAATACACTACTAAACTACAGTGAGGTTACACTACTAATCTACAGTGAGGTTACACTACTAGACTACAGTGAGGTTAAACTACAGTGAGGTTCCACTAGTAGACTACAGTGAGAATACACTACTAAACTACAGTTAGGTTTCACTACTAGACTACAGTGAGGTTACACTACTAGACTACAGTGAGGTTCCACTACTAGACTACAGTGAGATTACACTACTAGACTACAGTGAGGTTACACTACTAGACTACAGTGAGGTTCCACTACTAGACTACAGTGAGGTTCCACTACTAGATTAGAGTGAGGTTACACTACAGTGAGGTTCCACTACTAGACTACAGTGAGGTTCCACTACTAGACTACAGTGAGGTTCCACTACTAGACTACAGTGAGATTGCACTACTAGACTACAGTGAGATTACACTACCAGACTACAGTGAGGTTACACTACTAGACTACAGTGAGGTTACACTACTAGACTACAGTGAGATTACAATTCTAGACTACAGTGAGATTACACTACTAAACTACAGTGAGGTTACACTTTTAGACTACAGTGAGATTACACTACTAGACTACAGTGAGGTTCCACTACTAGACTACAGTGAGGTTACACTACTAGACTACAGTGAGATTACAATTCTAGACTACAGTGAGATTACACTACTAAACTACAGTGAGGTTACACTTTTAGACTACAGTGAGATTACACTACTAGACTACAGTGAGGTTACACTACTAGACTACAGTGAGGTTACACTACTAGACTACAGTGAGAATACACTACTAAACTACAGTGAGGTTACACTACTGAACTACAGTGAGGTTACACTACTAGACTACAGTGAGGTTACACTACAGTGAGGTTCCACTACTAGACTACAGTGAGAATACACTACTAAACTACAGTGAGGTTACACTTTTAGACTACAGTGAGATTACACTACTAGACTACAGTGAGATTACACTACTAGACTACAGTGAGGTTACACTACAGTTGGGTTCCACTACTAGACTACAGTGAGATTACAATACTAAACTACAGTGAGATTACACTACTAGACTACAGTGAGGTTACACTACTAAACTACAGTGAGGTTACTCTACTAGACTAAAGTGAGGTTCCACTACTAGACTACAGTGAGGTTCCACTACTAGACTACAGTGAGGTTCCACTACTAGACTACAGTGAGGTTCCACTACTAGACTACAGTGAGATTACACTAATAGACTACAGTGAGGTTCCACTACTAGACTACAGTGAGGTTCCACTACTAGACTACAGTGAGGTTACACAACTAGACTACAGTGAGGTTACACTACTAGACTACAGTGAGGTTCCACTACTAGATTAGAGTGAGGTTACACTACAGTGAGGTTCCACTACTAGACTACAGTGAGGTTCCACTACTAGACTACAGTGAGATTGCACTACTAGACTACAGTGAGGTTCCACTACTAGACTACAGTGAGGTTCCACTACTAGACTACAGTAAGATTACAATTCTAGACAACAGTGAGATTACAATACTAGAC
Organism: Brachymystax lenok tsinlingensis; assembly: GCA_030435695.1. Classification (NCBI taxonomy): domain Eukaryota; kingdom Metazoa; phylum Chordata; class Actinopteri; order Salmoniformes; family Salmonidae; genus Brachymystax; species Brachymystax lenok. The sequence continues at coordinate 1,381,659 of CM059789.1, forward strand.
TACAGTGATGTTCCAATACTAGATTACAGTGAGGTTCCACTACTAGACTACAGTGAGGTTCTACTACTAGACTACAGTGAGGTTCCACTACTAGACTACAGTGTGGTTCCACTACTAGACTACAGTGAGGTTCCACTACTAGACTACAGTGAGGTTCCACTACTAGACTACAGTGAGATTACACTAATAGACTACAGTGAGGTTCCACTACTAGACTACAGTGAGGTTCCACTACTAGACTACAGTGAGGTTCCACTACTAGACTACAGTGAGGTTCCACTACTAGATTAGAGTGAGGTTACACTACAGTGAGGTTCCACTACTAGACTACAGTGAGGTTCCACTACTAGACTACAGTGAGGTTCCACTACTAGACTACAGTGAGATTGCACTACTAGACTACAGTGAGATTACACTACCAGACTACAGTGAGGTTACACTACTATACTACAGTGAGGTTACACTACTAGACTACAGTGAGATTACAATTCTAGACTACAGTGAGATTACACTACTAAACTACAGTGAGGTTACACTTTTAGACTACAGTGAGATTACACTACTATACTACAGTGAGGTTCCACTACTAGACTACAGTGAGGTTACACTACTGGACTACAGTGAGATTACAATTCTAGACTACAGTGAGATTACACTACTAAACTACAGTGAGGTTACACTTTTAGACTACAGTGAGATTACACTACTAGACTACAGTGAGGTTACACTACTAGACTACAGTGAGGTTACACTACTAGACTACAGTGAGGTTACACTACTAGACTACAGTGAGAATACACTACTAAACTACAGTGAGGTTACACTACTAAACTACAGTGAGGTTACACTACTAGACTACAGTGAGGTTACACTACAGTGAGGTTCCACTACTAGACTACAGTGAGAATACACTACTAAACTACAGTGAGGTTACACTTTTAGACTACAGTGAGATTACACTACTAGACTACAGTGAGATTACACTACTAGACTACAGTGAGGTTACACTACAGTTGGGTTCCACTACTAGACTACAGTGAGATTACACTACTAAACTACAGTGAGATTACACTACTAGACTACAGTGAGGTTACACTACTAAACTACAGTGAGGTTACACTACTAGACTAAAGTGAGGTTCCACTACTAGACTACAGTGAGATTACACTACTAGACTACAGTGAGGTTCCACTACTAGAATACAGTGACTTCCACTACTACACTACAGTGAGGTTACTTTACTAAACTACAGTGAGGTTCCACTACTAGATTAGAGTGAGGTTACACTACAGTGAGGTTCCACTACTAGACTACAGTGAGGTTCCACTACTAGACTACAGTGAGATTGCACTACTAGACTACAGTGAGATTACGCTACTAGACTACAGTGAGGTTACACTACTAGACTACAGTGAGATTACAATTCTAGACTACAGTTAGATTACAATACTAGACTACAGTGAGGTTCCACTACTAGACTACAGTGATGTTCCACTACTAGACTACAGTGAGGTTACACTACTAGACTACAGTGAGGTTCCACTACTAGACTACAGTGAGGTTCCACTACTAAACTACAGTGAGGTTACACTACTAGACTACAGTGAGGTTACACTACTAGACTACAGTGAGAATACACTACTAAACTACAGTGAGGTTACACTACTAGACTACAGTGAGGTTACACTACTAGACTACAGTGAGGTTACACTACAGTGAGGTTCCACTACTAGACTACAGTGAGGTTCCACTACTAAACTACAGTGAGGTTACACTACTAAACTACAGTTAGGTTACACTACTAGACTACAGTGAGGTTACACTACTAAACTACAGTGAGGTTACACTACTAGACTAAAGTGAGGTTCCACTACTAGACTACAGTGAGATTACACTACTAGACTACAGTGAGATTACACTAATAGACTACAGTGAGGTTCCACTACTAGACTACAGTGAGGTTCCACTACTTGACTACAGTGAGGTTCCACTACTTGACTACAGTGAGGTTACACTACTAGACTACAGTGAGATTACACGACCAGACTAAAATGAGGTTCCACTACTAGACTACAGTGAGGTTCCACTACTAGACTACAGTGAGCTTACACTACCAGACTAAAATGAGATTCCACTACTAGACTACAGTGAGGTTCCACTACCAGACTACAGTGAGGTTCCACTACTAGAATACAGTGACTTCCACTACTACACTACAGTGAGGTTACTTTACTAAACTACAGTGAGGTTCCACTACTAGACTACAGTGAGGTTACACTACCAGACTAAAATGAGGTTCCACTACTAGACTACAGTGAGGTTCCACTACCAGACTACAGTCAGGTTCCACTACTAGAATACAGTGACTTCCACTACTACACTACAGTGAGGTTACTTTACTAAACTACAGTGAGGTTCCACTACTACACTACAGTGAGGTTACACACTACTAGACTACAGTGAGGTTCCACTACTAGACTACAGTGAGGTTACACGACCAGACTAAAATGAGGTTCCACTACTAGACTACAGTGAGGTTACACTACTAGACTACAGTGAGGTTACACTACCAGACTAAAATGAGGTTCCACTACTAGACTACAGTGAGATTGCACTACTAAACTACAGTGAGATTACACTACTAGATTACAGTGAGATTACACTACTAGACTACAGTGAGATAACAATTCTAGACTACAGTGATATTACAATACTAGACTACAGTGATGTTCCACTACTAGACTACAGTGAGGTTCCACTACTAGACTACAGTGAGGTTCCACTACTAGACTACAGTGAGGTTCCACTACTAGACTACAGTGAGGTTCCACTACTAGACTACAGTGAGGTTACACAACTAGACTACAGTGAGGTTACACTACTAGACTACAGTGAGGTTCCACTACTAGATTAGAGTGAGGTTACACTACAGTGAGGTTCCACTACTAGACTACAGTGAGGTTACACTGCTAGACTACAGTGAGATTACACTACTAGACTACAGTGAGGTTACACTACTAGACTACAGTGAGGTTACACTACTAGACTACAGTGAGAATACAATTCTACACTACAGTTAGATTACACTACTAGACTACAGTGAGGTTCCACTACTAGACTACAGTGAGGTTCCACTACTAGACTACAGTGAGGTTCCACTACTAGATTAGAGTGAGGTTACACTACAGTGAGGTTCCACTACTAGACTACAGTGAGGTTCCACTACTAGACTACAGTGAGATTGCACTACTAGACTACAGTGAGATTACACTACTAGACTACAGTGAGGTTCCACTACTAGACTACAGTGAGATTGCACTACTAGACTACAGTGAGGTTACACAACTAGACTACAGTGAGGTTCCACTACTAGACTACAGTGAGGTTCCACTACTAGATTAGAGTGAGGTTACACTACAGTGAGGTTCCACTGCTAGACTACAGTGAGGTTCCACTACTAGACTACAGTGAGATTGCACTACTAGACTACAGTGAGGTTCTACTACTAGACTACAGTGAGGTTCCACTACTAGACTACAGTGAGGTTCCACTACTAGACTACAGTGAGGTTCCATTACTAGACTACAGTGAGGTTCCACTACTAGACTACAGTGAGGTTCCACTACTAGACTACAGTGAGGTTCCACTACTAGACTATAGTGAGGTTACACACTACTAGACTACAGTGAGGTTCCACTGCTAGACTACAGTGAGATTACGCTACTAGACTACAGTGAGGTTACACTACTAGACTACAGTGAGATTACAATACTAGACTACAGTGAGGTTAAACTACTAGACTACAGTGAGAATACACTACTAAACTACAGTGAGGTTACACTACTAATCTACAGTGAGGTTACACTACTAGACTACAGTGAGGTTAAACTACAGTGAGGTTCCACTAGTAGACTACAGTGAGAATACACTACTAAACTACAGTTAGGTTTCACTACTAGACTACAGTGAGGTTACACTACTAAACTACAGTGAGGTTCCACTACTAGACTAAAGTGAGGTTCCACTACTAGACTACAGTGAGGTTACACTACTAGACTACAGTGAGGTTCCACTACTAGACTACAGTGAGATTACACTAATAGACTACAGTGAGGTTCCACTACTAGACTACAGTGAGGTTACACTACTAGACTACAGTGAGGTTCCACTACTAGACTACAGTGAGGTTCCACTACTAGATTAGAGTGAGGTTACACTACAGTGAGGTTCCACTACTAGACTACAGTGAGGTTCCACTACTAGACTACAGTGAGGTTCCACTACTAGACTACAGTGAGGTTCCACTACTAGACTACAGTGAGGTTCCACTACTAGACTACAGTGAGGTTCCACTACTAGACTATAGTGAGGTTACACACTACTAGACTACAGTGAGGTTCCACTACTAGACTACAGTGAGGTTACACTACTAGACTACAGTGAGATTACACGACCAGACTAAAATGAGGTTCCACTACTAGACTACAGTGAGGTTCCACTACTAGACTACAGTGAGCTTACACTACCAGACTAAAATGAGATTCCACTACTAGACTACAGTGAGGTTCCACTACCAGACTACAGTGAGGTTCCACTACTAGAATACAGTGACTTCCACTACTACACTACAGTGAGGTTACTTTACTAAACTACAGTGAGGTTCCACTACTAGACTACAGTGAGGTTACACTACCAGACTAAAATGAGGTTCCACTACTAGACTACAGTGAGGTTCCACTACCAGACTACAGTCAGGTTCCACTACTAGAATACAGTGACTTCCACTACTACACTACAGTGAGGTTACTTTACTAAACTACAGTGAGGTTCCACTACTACACTACAGTGAGGTTACACACTACTAGACTACAGTGAGGTTCCACTACTAGACTACAGTGAGGTTACACGACCAGACTAAAATGAGGTTCCACTACTAGACTACAGTGAGGTTACACTACTAGACTACAGTGAGGTTACACTACCAGACTAAAATGAGGTTCCACTACTAGACTACAGTGAGATTGCACTACTAAACTACAGTGAGATTACACTACTAGATTACAGTGAGATTACACTACTAGACTACAGTGAGATAACAATTCTAGACTACAGTGATATTACAATACTAGACTACAGTGATGTTCCACTACTAGACTACAGTGAGGTTCCACTACTAGACTACAGTGAGGTTCCACTACTAGACTACAGTGAGGTTCCACTACTAGACTACAGTGAGGTTCCACTACTAGACTACAGTGAGGTTACACAACTAGACTACAGTGAGGTTACACTACTAGACTACAGTGAGGTTCCACTACTAGATTAGAGTGAGGTTACACTACAGTGAGGTTCCACTACTAGACTACAGTGAGGTTACACTGCTAGACTACAGTGAGATTACACTACTAGACTACAGTGAGGTTACACTACTAGACTACAGTGAGGTTACACTACTAGACTACAGTGAGAATACAATTCTACACTACAGTTAGATTACACTACTAGACTACAGTGAGGTTCCACTACTAGACTACAGTGAGGTTCCACTACTAGACTACAGTGAGGTTCCACTACTAGATTAGAGTGAGGTTACACTACAGTGAGGTTCCACTACTAGACTACAGTGAGGTTCCACTACTAGACTACAGTGAGATTGCACTACTAGACTACAGTGAGATTACACTACTAGACTACAGTGAGGTTCCACTACTAGACTACAGTGAGATTGCACTACTAGACTACAGTGAGGTTACACAACTAGACTACAGTGAGGTTCCACTACTAGACTACAGTGAGGTTCCACTACTAGATTAGAGTGAGGTTACACTACAGTGAGGTTCCACTGCTAGACTACAGTGAGGTTCCACTACTAGACTACAGTGAGATTGCACTACTAGACTACAGTGAGGTTCTACTACTAGACTACAGTGAGGTTCCACTACTAGACTACAGTGAGGTTCCACTACTAGACTACAGTGAGGTTCCACTACTAGACTACAGTGAGGTTCCACTACTAGACTACAGTGAGGTTCCACTACTAGATTAGAGTGAGGTTCACTACTAGACTACAGTGAGGTTCCACTGCTAGACTACAGTGAGGTTCCACTACTAGACTACAGTGAGATTGCACTACTAGACTACAGTGAGGTTCTACTACTAGACTACAGTGAGGTTCCACTACTAGACTACAGTGAGGTTCCACTACTAGACTACAGTGAGGTTCCACTACTAGACTACAGTGAGGTTCCACTACTAGACTACAGTGAGGTTCCACTACTAGACTACAGTGAGGTTCCACTACTAGACTATAGTGAGGTTACACACTACTAGACTACAGTGAGGTTCCACTGCTAGACTACAGTGAGATTACGCTACTAGACTACAGTGAGGTTACACTACTAGACTACAGTGAGATTACAATACTAGACTACAGTGAGGTTAAACTACTAGACTACAGTGAGAATACACTACTAAACTACAGTGAGGTTACACTACTAATCTACAGTGAGGTTACACTACTAGACTACAGTGAGGTTTACTAGACTACAGTGAGGTTCCACTAGTAGACTACAGTGAGAATACACTACTAAACTACAGTTAGGTTTCACTACTAGACTACAGTGAGGTTACACTACTAAACTACAGTGAGGTTCCACTACTAGACTAAAGTGAGGTTCCACTACTAGACTACAGTGAGGTTACACTACTAGACTACAGTGAGGTTCCACTACTAGACTACAGTGAGATTACACTAATAGACTACAGTGAGGTTACACTACTAGACTACAGTGAGGTTACACTACTAGACTACAGTGAGGTTCCACTACTAGACTACAGTGAGGTTACACTACAGTGAGGTTCCACTACTAGACTACAGTGAGGTTCCACTACTAAACTACAGTTAGGTTTCACTACTAGACTACAGTGAGGTTACACTACTAAACTACAGTGAGGTTCCACTACTAGACTAAAGTGAGGTTCCACTACTAGACTACAGTGAGGTTACACTACTAGACTACAGTGAGGTTCCACTACTAGACTACAGTGAGATTACACTAATAGACTACAGTGAGGTTCCACTACTAGACTACAGTGAGGTTACACTACTAGACTACAGTGAGGTTCCACTACTAGACTACAGTGAGGTTCCACTACTAGATTAGAGTGAGGTTACACTACAGTGAGGTTACACTAATAGACTACAGTGAGGTTCCACTACTAGACTACAGTGAGGTTCCACTACTAGACTACAGTGAGGTTCCACTACTAGACTATAGTGAGGTTACACACTACTAGACTACAGTGAGGTTCCACTGCTAGACTACAGTGAGATTACGCTACTAGACTACAGTGAGGTTACACTACTAGACTACAGTGAGATTACAATACTAGACTACAGTGAGGTTAAACTACTAGACTACAGTGAGAATACACTACTAAACTACAGTGAGGTTACACTACTAATCTACAGTGAGGTTACACTACTAGACTACAGTGAGGTTAAACTACAGTGAGGTTCCACTAGTAGACTACAGTGAGAATACACTACTAAACTACAGTTAGGTTTCACTACTAGACTACAGTGAGGTTACACTACTAAACTACAGTGAGGTTCCACTACTAGACTAAAGTGAGGTTCCACTACTAGACTACAGTGAGGTTACACTACTAGACTACAGTGAGGTTCCACTACTAGACTACAGTGAGATTACACTACTAGACTACAGTGAGGTTCCACTACTAGACTACAGTGAGGTTACACTACTAGACTACAGTGAGGTTCCACTACTAGACTACAGTGAGGTTCCACTACTAGATTAGAGTGAGGTTACACTACAGTGAGGTTACACTACTAGACTACAGTGAGGTTCCACTACTAGACTACAGTGAGGTTCCACTACTAGACTACAGTGAGATTGCACTACTAGACTACAGTGAGATTACACTACCAGACTACAGTGAGGTTACACTACTAGACTACAGTGAGGTTACACTACTAGACTACAGTGAGATTACAATTCTAGACTACAGTGAGATTACACTACTAAACTACAGTGAGGTTACACTTTTAGACTACAGTGAGATTACACTACTAGACTACAGTGAGGTTCAACTACTAGACTACAGTGAGGTTACACTACAGTGAGGTTCCACTACTAGACTACAGTGAGGTTACACTACTAGACTACAGTGAGATTACAATTCTAGACAACAGTGAGATTACAATACTAAACTACAGTGATGTTCCACTACTAGATTACAGTGAGGTTCCACTACTAGACTACAGTGAGGTTCCACTACTAGACTACAGTGAGGTTCCAAAACTAGACTACAGTGTGGTTCCACTACTAGACTACAGTGAGGTTCCACTACTAGACTACAGTGAGGTTCCACTACTAGACTACAGTGAGGTTACACTACTAGACTACAGTGAGGTTCCACTACTAGACTACAGTGAGGTTCCACTACTAGATTAGAGTGAGGTTACACTACAGTGAGGTTCCACTACTAGACTACAGTGAGGTTCCACTACTAGACTACAGTGAGATTGCAATACTAGACTACAGTGAGATTACGCTACTAGACTACAGTGAGGTTACACTACTAGACTACAGTGAGATTACAATTCTAGACTACAGTTAGATTACAATACTAGACTACAGTGAGGTTCCACTACTAGACTACAGTGATGTTCCACTACTAGACTACAGTGAGGTTACACTACTAGACTACAGTGAGGTTACACTACTAGACTACAGTGAGGTTCCACTACTAGACTACAGTGAGGTTCCACTACTAGACCACTGTGAGGTTACAATACTAGACTACAGTGAGGTTACACTACTAGACTACAGTGAGGTTACACTACTAGACTACAGTGAGATTACAATACTAGACTACAGTGAGGTTACACTACTAGACTACAGTGAGAATACACTACTAAACTACAGTGAGGTTACACTACTATACTACAGTGAGGTTACACTACAGTGAGGTTCCACTACTAGACTACAGTGAGAATACACTACTAAACTACAGTGAGGTTACACTTTTAGACTACAGTGAGATTACACTACTAGACTACAGTGAGATTACACTACTAGACTACAGTGAGGTTACACTACAGTTGGGTTCCACTACTAGACTACAGTGAGATTACACTACTAAACTACAGTGAGATTACACTACTAGACTACAGTGAGGTTACACTACTAAACTACAGTGAGGTTCCACTACTAGACTAAAGTGAGGTTCCACTACTAGACTACAGTGAGGTTCCACTACTAGACTACAGTGAGATTACACTAATAGACTACAGTGAGGTTCCACTACTAGACTACAGTGAGGTTCCACTACTAGACTACAGTGAGGTTACACAACTAGACTACAGTGAGGTTACACAACTAGACTACAGTGAGGTTCCACTACTAGATTAGAGTGAGGTTACACTACAGTGAGGTTCCACTACTAGACTACAGTGAGGTTCCACTACTAGACTACAGTGAGATTGCACTACTAGACTACAGTGAGGTTCCACTACTAGACTACAGTGAGGTTCCACTACTAGACTACAGTGAGATTACAATTCTAGACAACAGTGAGATTACAATACTAGACTACAGTGATGTTCCAATACTAGATTACAGTGAGGTTCCACTACTAGACTACAGTGAGGTTCCACTACTAGACTACAGTGAGGTTCCACTACTAGACTACAGTGTGGTTCCACTACTAGACTACAGTGAGGTTCCACTACTAGACTACAGTGAGGTTACACTACTAGACTACAGTGAGGTTCCACTACTAGATTAGAGTGAGGTTACACTACAGTGAGGTTCCACTACTAGACTACAGTGAGGTTCCATTACTAGACTACAGTGAGATTGCACTACTAGACTACAGTGAGGTTCCACTACTAGACTACAGTGAGGTTACACTACTAGACTACAGTGAGATTACAATTCTAGACTACAGTTAGATTACAATACTAGACTACAGTGAGGTTCCACTACTAGACTACAGTGATGTTCCACTACTAGAGTACAGTGAGGTTACACTACTAGACTACAGTGAGGTTCCACTACTAGACTACAGTGAGGTTCCACTACTAAACTACAGTGAGGTTACACTACCTGACTACAGTGAGGTTACACTACTAGACTACAGTGAGGTTACACTACAGTGAGGTTCCACTACTAGACTACAGTGAGAATACACTACTAAACTACAGTTATGTTACACTACTAGACTACAGTGAGGTTACACTACTAAACTACAGTGAGGTTACACTACTAGACTAAAGTGAGGTTCCACTACTAGACTACAGTGAGATTACACTACTAGACTACAGTGAGGTTCCACTACTAGACTACAGTGAGATTACACTAATAGACTACAGTGAGGTTCCACTACTAGACTACAGTGAGGTTACACTACTAGACTACAGTGAGGTTACACGACCAGACTAAAATGAGGTTCCACTACTAGACTACCGTGAGGTTCCACTACTAGACTACAGTGAGCTTACACTACCAGACTAAAATGAGATTCCACTACTAGACTACAGTGAGGTTCCACTACCAGACTACAGTGAGGTTCCACTACTAGAATACAGTGACTTCCACTACTACACTACAGTGAGGTTACTTTACTAAACTACAGTGAGGTTCCACTACTAGACTACAGTGAGGTTACACTACCAGACTAAAATGAGGTTCCACTACTAGACTACAGTGAGGTTCCACTACCAGACTACAGTGAGGTTCTACTACTAGAATACAGTGACTTCCACTACTACACTACAGTGAGGTTACTTTACTAAACTACAGTGAGGTTCCACTACTACACTACAGTGAGGTTACACACTACTAGACTACAGTGAGGTTCCACTACTAGACTACAGTGAGGTTACACGACCAGACTAAAATGAGGTTCCACTACTAGACTACAGTGAGGTTCCACTACTAGACTACAGTGAGGTTACACTACCAGACTAAAATGAGGTTCCACTACTAGACTACAGTGAGATTGCACTACTAAACTACAGTGAGATTACACTACTAGATTACAGTGAGGTTACACTACTAGACTACAGTGAGATAACAATTCTAGACTACAGTGATATTACAATACTAGACTACAGTGATGTTCCACTACTAGACTACAGTGAGGTTCCACTACTAGACTACAGTGAGGTTCCACTACTAGACTACAGTGAGGTTCCACTACTAGACTACAGTGAGGTTCCACTACTAGACTACAGTGAGGTTACACAACTAGACTACAGTGAGGTTACACTACTAGACTACAGTGAGGTTCCACTACTAGATTAGAGTGAGGTTACACTACAGTGAGGTTCCACTACTAGACTACAGTGAGGTTACACTACTAGACTACAGTGAGATTGCACTACTAGACTACAGTGAGGTTACACTACTAGACTACAGTGAGGTTCCACTACTAGACTACAGTGAGAATACACTACTAAACTACAGTGAGGTTACACTTTTAGACTACAGTGAGATTACACTACTAGACTACAGTGAGATTACACTACTAGACTACAGTGAGGTTACACTACAGTTGGGTTCCACTACTAGACTACAGTGAGATTACACTACTAAACTACAGTGAGATTACACTACTAGACTACAGTGAGGTTACACTACTAAACTACAGTGAGGTTCCACTACTAGACTAAAGTGAGGTTCCACTACTAGACTACAGTGAGGTTCCACTACTAGACTACAGTGAGATTACACTAATAGACTACAGTGAGGTTCCACTACTAGACTACAGTGAGGTTCCACTACTAGACTACAGTGAGGTTCCACTACTAGACTACAGTGAGGTTACACAACTAGACTACAGTGAGGTTACACTACTAGACTACAGTGAGGTTCCACTACTAGATTAGAGTGAGGTTACACTACAGTGAGGTTCCACTACTAGACTACAGTGAGGTTCCACTACTAGACTACAGTGAGATTGCACTACTAGACTACAGTGAGGTTCCACTACTAGACTACAGTGAGGTTCCACTACTAGACTACAGTGAGATTACAATTCTAGACAACAGTGAGATTACAATACTAGACTACAGTGATGTTCCAATACTAGATTACAGTGAGGTTCCACTACTAGACTACAGTGAGGTTCCACTACTAGACTACAGTGAGGTTCCACTACTAGACTACAGTGTGGTTCCACTACTAGACTACAGTGAGGTTCCACTACTAGACTACAGTGAGGTTACACTACTAGACTACAGTGAGGTTCCACTACTAGATTAGAGTGAGGTTACACTACACTACAGTGAGGTTCCACTACTAGACTACAGTGAGGTTCCACTACTAGACTACAGTGAGATTGCACTACTAGACTACAGTGAGATTACACTACTAGACTACAGTGAGGTTACACTACTAGACTACAGTGAGATTACAATTCTAGACTACAGTTAGATTACAATACTAGACTACAGTGAGGTTCCACTACTAGACTACAGTGATGTTCCACTACTAGAGTACAGTGAGGTTACACTACTAGACTACAGTGAGGTTCCACTACTAGACTACAGTGAGGTTCCACTACTAAACTACAGTGAGGTTACACTACTAGACTACAGTGAGGTTACACTACTAGACTACAGTGAGAATACACTACTAAACTACAGTGAGGTTACACTACTAGACTACAGTGAGGTTACACTACTAGACTACAGTGAGGTTACACTACAGTGAGGTTCCACTACTAGACTACAGTGAGAATACACTACTAAACTACAGTTAGGTTACACTACTAGACTACAGTGAGGTTACACTACTAAACTACAGTGAGGTTACACTACTAGACTAAAGTGAGGTTCCACTACTAGACTACAGTGAGATTACACTACTAGACTACAGTGAGGTTCCACTACTAGACTACAGTGAGATTACACTAATAGACTACAGTGAGGTTCCACTACTAGACTACAGTGAGGTTACACTACTAGACTACAGTGAGGTTACACTACTAGACTACAGTGAGGTTACACTACCAGACTAAAATGAGATTCCACTACTAGACTACAGTGAGGTTCCACTACCAGACTACAGTGAGGTTCCACTACTAGAATACAGTGACTTCCACTACTACACTACAGTGAGGTTACTTTACTAAACTACAGTGAGGTTCCACTACTAGACTACAGTGAGGTTACACTACCAGACTAAAATGAGGTTCCACTACTAGACTACAGTGAGGTTCCACTACCAGACTACAGTGAGGTTCTACTACTAGAATACAGTGACTTCCACTACTACACTACAGTGAGGTTACTTTACTAAACTACAGTGAGGTTCCACTACTACACTACAGTGAGGTTACACACTACTAGACTACAGTGAGGTTCCACTACTAGACTACAGTGAGGTTACGACCAGACTAAAATGAGGTTCCACTACTAGACTACAGTGAGGTTCCACTACTAGACTACAGTGAGGTTACACTACCAGACTAAAATGAGGTTCCACTACTAGACTACAGTGAGATTGCACTACTAAACTACAGTGAGATTACACTACTAGATTACAGTGAGGTTACACTACTAGACTACAGTGAGATAACAATTCTAGACTACAGTGATATTACAATACTAGACTACAGTGATGTTCCACTACTAGACTACAGTGAGTTTCCACTACTAGACTACAGTGAGGTTCCACTACTAGACTACAGTGAGGTTCCACTACTAGACTACAGTGAGGTTACACAACTAGACTACAGTGAGGTTACACTACTAGACTACAGTGAGGTTCCACTACTAGATTAGAGTGAGGTTACACTACAGTGAGGTTCCACTACTAGACTACAGTGAGGTTACACTACTAGACTAGAGTGAGATTGCACTACTAGACTACAGTGAGGTTACACTACTAGACTACAGTGAGGTTCCACTACTAGACTACAGTGAGGTTACACGACCAGACTAAAATGAGGTTCCACTACTAGACTACAGTGAGGTTCCACTACCAGACTACAGTGAGGTTCCACTACTAGAATACAGTGACTTCCACTACTACACTACAATGAGGTTACTTTACTAAACTACAGTGAGGTTCCACTACTTGACTACAGTGAGGTTACACACTACTAGGCTACAGTGAGGTTCCACTACTAGACTACAGTGAGGTTCCACTACTAGACTACAGTGAGGTTACACTACTAGATTAGAGTGAGGTTACACTACAGTGAGGTTCCACTACTAGACTACAGTGAGGTTACACTTCTAGACTACAGTGAGGTTCCACTACTAGACTACAGTGAGGTTACACTACTAAACTACAGTGAGGTTACACTACTAGACTAAAGTGAGGTTCCACTACTAGACTACAGTGAGATTACACTACTAGACTACAGTGAGGTTCCACTACTAGACTACAGTGAGATTACACTAATAGACTACAGTGAGGTTCCACTACTAGACTACAGTGAGGTTACACTACTAGACTACAGTGAGGTTACACGACCAGACTAAAATGAGGTTCCACTACTAGACTACCGTGAGGTTCCACTACTAGACTACAGTGAGCTTACACTACCAGACTAAAATGAGATTCCACTACTAGACTACAGTGAGGTTCCACTACCAGACTACAGTGAGGTTCCACTACTAGAATACAGTGACTTCCACTACTACACTACAGTGAGGTTACTTTACTAAACTACAGTGAGGTTCCACTACTAGACTACAGTGAGGTTACACTACCAGACTAAAATGAGGTTCCACTACTAGACTACAGTGAGGTTCCACTACCAGACTACAGTGAGGTTCTACTACTAGAATACAGTGACTTCCACTACTACACTACAGTGAGGTTACTTTACTAAACTACAGTGAGGTTCCACTACTACACTACAGTGAGGTTACACACTACTAGACTACAGTGAGGTTCCACTACTAGACTACAGTGAGGTTACACGACCAGACTAAAATGAGGTTCCACTACTAGACTACAGTGAGGTTCCACTACTAGACTACAGTGAGGTTACACTACCAGACTAAAATGAGGTTCCACTACTAGACTACAGTGAGATTGCACTACTAAACTACAGTGAGATTACACTACTAGATTACAGTGAGGTTACACTACTAGACTACAGTGAGATAACAATTCTAGACTACAGTGATATTACAATACTAGACTACAGTGATGTTCCACTACTAGACTACAGTGAGGTTCCACTACTAGACTACAGTGAGGTTCCACTACTAGACTACAGTGAGGTTCCACTACTAGACTACAGTGAGGTTCCACTACTAGACTACAGTGAGGTTACACAACTAGACTACAGTGAGGTTACACTACTAGACTACAGTGAGGTTCCACTACTAGATTAGAGTGAGGTTACACTACAGTGAGGTTCCACTACTAGACTACAGTGAGGTTACACTACTAGACTACAGTGAGATTGCACTACTAGACTACAGTGAGGTTACACTACTAGACTACAGTGAGGTTCCACTACTAGACTACAGTGAGAATACACTACTAAACTACAGTGAGGTTACACTTTTAGACTACAGTGAGATTACACTACTAGACTACAGTGAGATTACACTACTAGACTACAGTGAGGTTACACTACAGTTGGGTTCCACTACTAGACTACAGTGAGATTACACTACTAAACTACAGTGAGATTACACTACTAGACTACAGTGAGGTTACACTACTAAACTACAGTGAGGTTCCACTACTAGACTAAAGTGAGGTTCCACTACTAGACTACAGTGAGGTTCCACTACTAGACTACAGTGAGATTACACTAATAGACTACAGTGAGGTTCCACTACTAGACTACAGTGAGGTTCCACTACTAGACTACAGTGAGGTTCCACTACTAGACTACAGTGAGGTTACACAACTAGACTACAGTGAGGTTACACTACTAGACTACAGTGAGGTTCCACTACTAGATTAGAGTGAGGTTACACTACAGTGAGGTTCCACTACTAGACTACAGTGAGGTTCCACTACTAGACTACAGTGAGATTGCACTACTAGACTACAGTGAGGTTCCACTACTAGACTACAGTGAGGTTCCACTACTAGACTACAGTGAGATTACAATTCTAGACAACAGTGAGATTACAATACTAGACTACAGTGATGTTCCAATACTAGATTACAGTGAGGTTCCACTACTAGACTACAGTGAGGTTCCACTACTAGACTACAGTGAGGTTCCACTACTAGACTACAGTGTGGTTCCACTACTAGACTACAGTGAGGTTCCACTACTAGACTACAGTGAGGTTACACTACTAGACTACAGTGAGGTTCCACTACTAGATTAGAGTGAGGTTACACTACAGTGAGGTTCCACTACTAGACTACAGTGAGGTTCCACTACTAGACTACAGTGAGATTGCACTACTAGACTACAGTGAGATTACGCTACTAGACTACAGTGAGGTTACACTACTAGACTACAGTGAGATTACAATTCTAGACTACAGTTAGATTACAATACTAGACTACAGTGAGGTTCCACTACTAGACTACAGTGATGTTCCACTACTAGAGTACAGTGAGGTTACACTACTAGACTACAGTGAGGTTCCACTACTAGACTACAGTGAGGTTCCACTACTAAACTACAGTGAGGTTACACTACTAGACTACAGTGAGGTTACACTACTAGACTACAGTGAGAATACACTACTAAACTACAGTGAGGTTACACTACTAGACTACAGTGAGGTTACACTACTAGACTACAGTGAGGTTACACTACAGTGAGGTTCCACTACTAGACTACAGTGAGAATACACTACTAAACTACAGTTAGGTTACACTACTAGACTACAGTGAGGTTACACTACTAAACTACAGTGAGGTTACACTACTAGACTAAAGTGAGGTTCCACTACTCGACTACAGTGAGATTACACTACTAGACTACAGTGAGGTTCCACTACTAGACTACAGTGAGATTACACTAATAGACTACAGTGAGGTTCCACTACTAGACTACAGTGAGGTTACACTACTAGACTACCGTGAGGTTCCACTACTAGACTACAGTGAGCTTACACTACCAGACTAAAATGAGATTCCACTACTAGACTACAGTGAGGTTCCACTACCAGACTACAGTGAGGTTCCACTACTAGAATACAGTGACTTCCACTACTACACTACAGTGAGGTTACTTTACTAAACTACAGTGAGGTTCCACTACTAGACTACAGTGAGGTTACACTACCAGACTAAAATGAGGTTCCACTACTAGACTACAGTGAGGTTCCACTACCAGACTACAGTGAGGTTCTACTACTAGAATACAGTGACTTCCACTACTACACTACAGTGAGGTTACTTTACTAAACTACAGTGAGGTTCCACTACTACACTACAGTGAGGTTACACACTACTAGACTACAGTGAGGTTCCACTACTAGACTACAGTGAGGTTACACGACCAGACTAAAATGAGGTTCCACTACTAGACTACAGTGAGGTTCCACTACTAGACTACAGTGAGGTTACACTACCAGACTAAAATGAGGTTCCACTACTAGACTACAGTGAGATTGCACTACTAAACTACAGTGAGATTACACTACTAGATTACAGTGAGGTTACACTACTAGACTACAGTGAGATAACAATTCTAGACTACAGTGATATTACAATACTAGACTACAGTGATGTTCCACTACTAGACTACAGTGAGTTTCCACTACTAGACTACAGTGAGGTTCCACTACTAGACTACAGTGAGGTTCCACTACTAGACTACAGTGAGGTTACACAACTAGACTACAGTGAGGTTACACTACTAGACTACAGTGAGGTTCCACTACTAGATTAGAGTGAGGTTACACTACAGTGAGGTTCCACTACTAGACTACAGTGAGGTTACACTACTAGACTAGAGTGAGATTGCACTACTAGACTACAGTGAGGTTACACTACTAGACTACAGTGAGGTTCCACTACTAGACTACAGTGAGGTTACACGACCAGACTAAAATGAGGTTCCACTACTAGACTACAGTGAGGTTCCACTACCAGACTACAGTGAGGTTCCACTACTAGAATACAGTGACTTCCACTACTACACTACAATGAGGTTACTTTACTAAACTACAGTGAGGTTCCACTACTTGACTACAGTGAGGTTACACACTACTAGGCTACAGTGAGGTTCCACTACTAGACTACAGTGAGGTTCCACTACTAGACTACAGTGAGGTTACACTACTAGATTAGAGTGAGGTTACACTACAGTGAGGTTCCACTACTAGACTACAGTGAGGTTACACTTCTAGACTACAGTGAGGTTCCACTACTAGACTACAGTGAGGTTACACTACTAGACTCACAGTGAGGTTACACTACTAGACTACAGTGAGGTTCCACTAGTAGACTACAGTGTGACTACACTACTAGACTACAGTGAGGATCCACTACTAGACTACAGTGAGGTTCCACTAATAGATTACAGTGAGGTTCCACTACCAGACTACAGTGAGGTTCCACTACTAGACTACAGTGAGGTTCCACTACTAGACTACAGTGAGGTTCCACTGCTAGACTACAGTGAGATTACGCTACTAGACTACAGTGAGGTTACGCTACTAGACTACACTTAGGTTCCACTACTAGGCTACAGTGAGGTTCCATTACAAGACTACAGTGAGATTCCACTACTAGACAACAGTGAGATTACACTAACAGACTAAAATGAGGTTCCAATACTAGACTACAGTGAGGTTCCACTACCAGACTACAGTGAGGTTCCACTACTAGACTACAGTGAGGTTCCACTACTAGACTACAGTGAGGTTCCACTAGTAGACTAAAGTGAGGTTCCACTACTAGACTACAGTGAGATTACACTACTAGACTACAGTGAGGTTCCACTACTAGACTACAGTGAGATTACACTAATAGACTACAGTGAGGTTCCACTACTAGACTACAGTGAGGTTACACTACTAGACTACAGTGAGGTTACACGACCAGACTAAAATGAGGTTCCACTACTAGACTACCGTGAGGTTCCACTACTAGACTACAGTGAGCTTACACTACCAGACTAAAATGAGATTCCACTACTAGACTACAGTGAGGTTCCACTACCAGACTACAGTGAGGTTCCACTACTAGAATACAGTGACTTCCACTACTACACTACAGTGAGGTTACTTTACTAAACTACAGTGAGGTTCCACTACTAGACTACAGTGAGGTTACACTACCAGACTAAAATGAGGTTCCACTACTAGACTACAGTGAGGTTCCACTACCAGACTACAGTGAGGTTCTACTACTAGAATACAGTGACTTCCACTACTACACTACAGTGAGGTTACTTTACTAAACTACAGTGAGGTTCCACTACTACACTACAGTGAGGTTACACACTACTAGACTACAGTGAGGTTCCACTACTAGACTACAGTGAGGTTCCACGACCAGACTAAAATGAGGTTCCACTACTAGACTACAGTGAGGTTCCACTACTAGACTACAGTGAGGTTACACTACCAGACTAAAATGAGGTTCCACTACTAGACTACAGTGAGATTGCACTACTAAACTACAGTGAGATTACACTACTAGATTACAGTGAGGTTACACTACTAGACTACAGTAAGATAACAATTATAGACTACAGTGATATTACAATACTAGACTACAGTGATGTTCCACTACTAGACTACAGTGAGGTTCCACTACTAGACTACAGTGAGGTTACACTACTAGACTACAGTGAGGTTACACTACTAGACTACAGTGAGGTTCCACTACTAGACTACAGTGAGAATACACTACTAAACTACAGTGAGGTTACACTTTTAGACTACAGTGAGATTACACTACTAGACTACAGTGAGATTACACTACTAGACTACAGTGAGGTTACACTACAGTTGGGTTCCACTACTAGACTACAGTGAGATTACACTACTAAACTACAGTGAGATTACACTACTAGACTACAGTGAGGTTACACTACTAAACTACAGTGAGGTTCCACTACTAGACTAAAGTGAGGTTCCACTACTAGACTACAGTGAGGTTCCACTACTAGACTACAGTGAGATTACACTAATAGACTACAGTGAGGTTCCACTACTAGACTACAGTGAGGTTCCACTACTAGACTACAGTGAGGTTCCACTACTAGACTACAGTGAGGTTCCACTACTAGACTACAGTGAGGTTCCACTACTAGACTACAGTGAGATTACAATTCTAGACAACAGTGAGATTACAATACTAGACTACAGTGATGTTCCAATACTAGATTACAGTGAGGTTCCACTACTAGACTACAGTGAGGTTCCACTACTAGACTACAGTGAGATTACAATTCTAGACTACAGTTAGATTACAATACTAGACTACAGTGAGGTTCCACTACTAGACTACAGTGATGTTCCACTACTAGAGTACAGTGAGGTTACACTACTAGACTACAGTGAGGTTCCACTACTAGACTACAGTGAGGTTCCACTACTAAACTACAGTGAGGTTACACTACTAGACTACAGTGAGGTTACACTACTAGACTACAGTGAGAATACACTACTAAACTACAGTGAGGTTACACTACTAGACTACAGTGAGGTTACACTACTAGACTACAGTGAGGTTACACTACAGTGAGGTTCCACTACTAGACTACAGTGAGAATACACTACTAAACTACAGTTAGGTTACACTACTAGACTACAGTGAGGTTACACTACTAAACTACAGTGAGGTTACACTACTAGACTAAAGTGAGGTTCCACTACTCGACTACAGTGAGATTACACTACTAGACTACCGTGAGGTTCCACTACTAGACTACAGTGAGCTTACACTACCAGACTAAAATGAGATTCCACTACTAGACTACAGTGAGGTTCCACTACCAGACTACAGTGAGGTTCCACTACTAGAATACAGTGACTTCCACTACTACACTACAGTGAGGTTACTTTACTAAACTACAGTGAGGTTCCACTACTAGACTACAGTGAGGTTACACTACCAGACTAAAATGAGGTTCCACTACTAGACTACAGTGAGGTTCCACTACCAGACTACAGTGAGGTTCTACTACTAGAATACAGTGACTTCCACTACTACACTACAGTGAGGTTACTTTACTAAACTACAGTGAGGTTCCACTACTACACTACAGTGAGGTTACACACTACTAGACTACAGTGAGGTTCCACTACTAGACTACAGTGAGGTTACACGACCAGACTATAATGAGGTTCCACTACTAGACTACAGTGAGGTTCCACTACTAGACTACAGTGAGGTTACACTACCAGACTAAAATGAGGTTCCACTACTAGACTACAGTGAGATTGCACTACTAAACTACAGTGAGATTACACTACTAGATTACAGTGAGGTTACACTACTAGACTACAGTGAGATAACAATTCTAGACTACAGTGATATTACAATACTAGACTACAGTGATGTTCCACTACTAGACTACAGTGAGGTTCCACTACTAGAATACAGTGAGGTTCCACTACTAGACTACAGTGAGGTTCCACTACTAGACTACAGTGAGGTTACACAACTAGACTACAGTGAGGTTACACTACTAGACTACAGTGAGGTTCCACTACTAGATTAGAGTGAGGTTACACTACAGTGAGGTTCCACTACTAGACTACAGTGAGGTTACACTACTAGACTACAGTGAGATTGCACTACTAGACTACAGTGAGGTTACACTACTAGACTACAGTGAGGTTCCACTACTAGACTACAGTGAGGTTACACGACCAGACTAAAATGAGGTTCCACTACTAGACTACAGTGAGGTTCCACTACCAGACTACAGTGAGGTTCCACTACTAGAATACAGTGACTTCCACTACTACACTACAGTGAGGTTACTTTACTAAACTACAGTGAGGTTCCACTACTTGACTACAGTGAGGTTACACACTACTAGGCTACAGTGAGGTTCCACTACTAGACTACAGTGAGGTTCCACTACTAGACTACAGTGAGGTTACACTACTAGATTAGAGTGAGGTTACACTACAGTGAGGTTCCACTACTAGACTACAGTGAGGTTACACTTCTAGACTACAGTGAGGTTCCACTACTAGACTACAGTGAGGTTACACTACTAGACTCACAGTGAGGTTACACTACTAGACTACAGTGAGGTTCCACTAGTAGACTACAGTGAGACTACACTACTAGACTACAGTGAGGATCCACTACTAGACTACAGTGAGGTTCCACTAATAGATTACAGTGAGGTTCCACTACCAGACTACAGTGAGGTTCCACTACTAGACTACAGTGAGGTTCCACTACTAGACTACAGTGAGGTTCCACTGCTAGACTACAGTGAGATTACGCTACTAGACTACAGTGAGGTTACGCTACTAGACTACACTTAGGTTCCACTACTAGGCTACAGTGAGGTTCCATTACAAGACTACAGTGAGATTCCACTACTAGACAACAGTGAGGTTACACTAACAGACTAAAATGAGGTTCCAATACTAGACTACAGTGAGGTTCCACTACCAGACTACAGTGAGGTTCCACTACTAGACTACAGTGAGGTTCCACTACTAGACTACAGTGAGGTTCCACTAGTAGACTACAGTGAGGTTCCACTACTAGACTACAGTGAGGTTCCACTACTAGACTACAGTGAGGGTCCACTACTAGACTACAGTGAGGTTCCAGTACCAGAACAGAGTGAGAGCTTTAGAACACAGGGAGAGCTTTAGAACAGAGGGAGAGCTTCAGAACAGAGGGAGAGCTTTAGAACAGAGAGAGAGCTTTAGAACAGAGGGAGAGCTTTAGAACACAGGGAGAGCTTTAGAACACAGGGAGAGCTTTAGAACACAGGGAGAGCTTTGGAACACAGGGAGAGCTTTAGAACACAGGGAGAGCTTTAGAACAGAGGGAGAGCTTTAGAACACAGGGAGAGCTTTAGAACAGAGGGAGAACAGAGGGAGAGCTTTAGAACAGAGGGAGAGTTTTAGAACACAGGGAGAGCTTTAGAACACAGGGAGAGCTTTGGAACAGAGGGAGAGTTTTAGAACACAGGGAGAGTTTTAGAACACAGGCAGAGCATTAGAACACAGGGAGAGCTTTGGAACACAGGGAGAGCTTTGGAACACAGTGAGAGCTTTAGAACACAGGGAGAGCTTTGGAACACAGGGAGAGCTTTAGAACAGAGGGAGAGCTTTAGAACAGAGGGAGAGCTTTAGAACACAGGGAGAGCTTTAGAACAGAGGGAGAGCTTTGGAACAGAGGGAGAGCTTTAGAACAGAGGGAGAGTTTTAGAACACAGGGAGAGCTTTAGAACACAGGGAGAGCTTTAGAACAGAGGGAGAGCTTTGGAACAGAGGGGGAGCTTTAGAACACAGGGAGAGCTTTAGAACAGAGGGAGAGTTTTAGAACACAGGGAGAGCTTTAGAACAGAGGGAGAGTTTTAGAACACAGGGAGAGCTTTAGAACACAGGGAGAGCTTTAGAACAGAGGGAGAGCTTTGGAACAGAGGGGGAGCTTTAGAACACAGGGAGAGCTTTAGAACAGAGGGAGAGTTTTAGAACACAGGGAGAGCTTTAGAACAGAGGGAGAGCTTTGGAACACAGGGAGAGCTTTGGAACACAGGGAGAGCTTTGGAACAGAGGGAGAGCTTTAGAACAGAGGGAGAGCTTTGGAACACAGGCAGAGCATTAGAACACAGGGAGAGCTTTGGAACACAGGGAGAGCTTTGGAACACAGGGAGAGCTTTAGAACACAGGGAGAGCTTTGGAACACAGGGAGAGCTTTAGAACACAGGGAGAGCTTTAGAACACAGGGAGGCTTTAGAACAGAGGGAGAGCTTTGGAACAGAGGGAGAGCTTTAGAACAGAGGGAGAGCTTTAGAGCAGAGGGAGAGCTTTAGAGCAGAGGGAGAGCTTTAGAACACAGGGAGAGCTTTGGAACACAGGGAGAGCTTTGGAACACAGGGAGAGCTTTGGAACACAGGGAGAGCTTTAGAACACAGGGAGAGCTTTGGAACACAGGGAGAGTTTTAGAACACAGGGAGAGCTTTAGAACAGAGGGAGAGCTTTAGAACAGAGGGAGAGTTTTAGAACACAGGGAGAGCTTTAGAACACAGGGAGAGCTTTAGAACAGAGGGAGAGCTTTGGAACAGAGGGGGAGCTTTAGAACACAGGGAGAGCTTTAGAACAGAGGGAGAGTTTTAGAACACAGGGAGAGCTTTAGAACAGAGGGAGAGCTTTGGAACACAGGGAGAGCTTTGGAACACAGGGAGAGCTTTGGAACAGAGGGAGAGCTTTAGAACAGAGGGAGAGCTTTGGAACACAGGCAGAGCATTAGAACACAGGGAGAGCTTTGGAACACAGGGAGAGCTTTGGAACACAGGGAGAGCTTTAGAACACAGGGAGAGCTTTGGAACACAGGGAGAGCTTTAGAACACAGGGAGAGCTTTAGAACACAGGGAGAGCTTTAGAACACAGGGAGAGCTTTAGAACAGAGGGAGAGCTTTGGAACAGAGGGAGAGCTTTAGAACAGAGGGAGAGCTTTAGAGCAGAGGGAGAGCTTTAGAGCAGAGGGAGAGCTTTAGAACACAGGGAGAGCTTTGGAACACAGGGAGAGCTTTGGAACACAGGGAGAGCTTTGGAACACAGGGAGAGCTTTAGAACACAGGGAGAGCTTTGGAACACAGGGAGAGTTTTAGAACACAGGGAGAGCTTTAGAACAGAGGGAGAGCTTTAGAACAGAGGGAGAGCTTTAGAACACAGGGAGAGCTTTAGAACACAGGGAGAGCTTTAGAACACAGGGAGAGTTTTAGAACACAGGGAGAGCTTTAGAACAGAGGGAGAGCTTTAGAACACAGGGAGAGCTTTAGAACAGAGGGAGATCTTTAGAACACAGGGAGAGCTTTAGAACAGAGGGAGATCTTTGGAACACAGGGAGAGCTTTAGAACAGAGGGAGAGCTTTAGAACACAGGGAGAGCTTTAGAACAGAGGGAGAGCTTTGGAACACAGGGAGAGCTTTAGAACACAGGGAGAGCTTTGGAACACAGGGAGAGCTTTAGAACACAGGGAGAGCTTTAGAACAGAGGGAGAGCTTTAGAACAGAGGGAGAGCTTTAGAACACAGGGAGAGCTTTAGAACAGAGGGAGAGCTTTGGAACAGAGGGAGAGCTTTAGAACAGAGGGAGAGCTTTAGAACAGAGGGAGAGTTTTAGAACACAGGGAGAGCTTTAGAACAGAGGGAGAGCTTGGACACACTGAGAGCTTTAGAACACAGGGAGAGTTTTAGAACACAGGGAGAGTTTTAGAACACAGGGAGAGCTTTAGAACAGAGGGAGAGCTTTAGAACACAGGGAGAGCTTTAGAACAGAGGGAGATCTTTGGAACACAGGAGAGGCTTTAGAACAGAGGGAGAGCTTTAGAACACAGGGAGAGCTTTAGAACAGAGGGAGAGCTTTGGAACACAGGGAGAGCTTTAGAACACAGGGAGAGCTTTGGAACACAGGGAGAGCTTTAGAACAGAGGGAGAGCTTTAGAACAGAGGGAGAGCTTTAGAACAGAGGGAGAGCTTTAGAACAGAGGGAGAGCTTTAGAACACAGGGAGAGCTTTAGAACAGAGGGAGAGCTTTAGAACACAGGGAGAGCTTTAGAACAGAGGGAGAGCTTTGGAACACAGGGAGAGCTTTAGAACAGAGGGAGAGCTTTATAACACAGGGAGAGCTTTAGAACAGAGAGAGAGCTTTACAATGGAGAGACGGGGAAAGTGCCTTGTAATGTTCAGCCTGTACTAAGGAACATTATTCAAATACAACCAGCTGAGGTGAACATAGGAAATATCATATTTATGAGATGTACTATATATTTATTTTATTACATATAAAGTATAAGTATAAATCTATATTATATTTATTTATTGCAAAGACTCAATTTTGTAATGAACTTGAAGTTATCACAACTGTAGATTCTACTGAAATTATAGACAAAAATGCTGAAACCTAACATGAATTAACTGAAATTAAATACATTTGGCAACATAATTGTCCTGCTGTTGAGTGTTCACTGTGAGAGCTTGGATAAGGATCTAGTGTACTGATTCAAATCAGATATTTACAATCCATGAGCGTCTATCGATGAGTTCTTAATGAACTTCCTCCACTTACCTTGTAATGCATTATCTTAACCTGGGTCTGTATGTCTCAGAGCCTGTATGTCTCAGAGCCTGTATGTCTCAGAGCCTGTATGTCTCAGAGTAGGAGTGCTGGTCTAGGATCAGGTTTTCCCTGTCCATAATAATCTGGTGTGTTTGTCTCTACTCCTGTGAGGTGTGTGTCTCTACTCCTGTGAGGTGTGTGTCTCTACTCCTGTGAGGTGTGTGTCTCTACTCCTGTGAGGTGTGTGTCTCTACTCCTGTGAGGTGTGTGTCTCTATTCCTGTGAGGTGTGTGTCTCTACTCCTGTGAGGTGTGTGTCTCTACTCCTGTGAGGTGTGTGTCTCTACTCCTGTGAGGTGTGTGTCTCTACTCCTGTGAGGTGTGTGTCTCTACTCCTGTGAGGTGTGTGTCTACTCCTGTGAGGTGTGTCTCTACTCCTGTGAGGTGTGTGTCTCTACTCCTGTGTTTGAATTGAGATTCCAGAGGACCACAACAGCCCTTCCCAGTTCAGTCCCCTGGACGTCTGGTCTACTTCTCAAAGGACGTCTGGTCTACTTCTCAAAGGACGTCTGGTCTACTTCTCAAAGGACGTCTGGTCTACTTCTCAAAGGACGTCTGGTCTACTTCTCAAAGGTAACCATCAGAACTAGGGAAAACAACCTAGGGAGGGAATAGTTTCTTAGCCCTCATAAACCCTTTATAGTAGATGGAGGCCTTCCCTTTTGACCAAAATGTGTGTACTATAAATGGGTGCCTCTTGGGATGCCTGCCTCCATAGGATCTAAGTCAGGCCTCCCCCCATTCTCCATAGGGTCTAAGTCAGGCCTCCCTCCATTCTCCATAGAGTCTAAGTCAGGCCTCCCTCCATTCTCCATAGGGTCTAAGTCAGGCCTCCCTCCATTCTCCATAGGATCTAAGTCAGGCCTCCCTCCATTCTCCATAGAGTCTAAGTCAGGCCTCCCTCCATTCTCCATAGGGTCTAAGTCAGGCCTCCCTCCATTCTCTATAGGGTCTAAGTCAGGCCTCCCTCCATTCTCTATAGGGTCTAAGTCAGGCCTCCCTCCATTCTCTATAGGGTCAAAGTCAGGCCTCCCTCCATTCTCTATAGGATCTAAGTCAGGCCTCCCTCCATTCTCCATAGGATCTAAGTCAGGCCTCCCCCCATTCTCCATAGGGTCTAAGTCAGGCCTCCCCCCATTCCCCATAGGGTCTAAGTCAGGCCTCCCTCCATTCTCCATAGAGTCTAAGTCAGGCCTCCCTCCATTCTCCATAGGGTCTAAGTCAGGCCTCCCTCCATTCTCCATAGGGTCTAAGTCAGGCCTCCCTCCATTCTCCATAGGGTCTAAGTCAGGCCTCCCTCCATTCTCCATAGGATCTAAGTCAGGCCTCCCTCCATTCTCCATAGGATCTAAGTCAGGCCTCGCTCCATTCTCCATAGGATCTAAGTCAGGCCTCCCTCCATTCTCCATAGGATCTAAGTCAGGCCTCCCTCCATTCTCCATAGGGTCTAAGTCAGGCCTCCCTCCATTCTCCATAGGATCTAAGTCAGGCCTCCCTCCATTCTCCATAGGATCTAAGTCAGGCCTCCCTCCATTCAGTATTCTATCCCTTCTTCCCTCCCATCCAGTGTGAAAAATCAGAATATTCATGCAACTGGATACCAACTCCTAATTGGCTTAACACATCAGCGAGGATTTAGGGGCCTGTGATGGGTTGTTCTGGTAGGCTAATCATATACAACCCTGGGTTCAAACACTATTAGAAATAATTTGATATACTTTATCTGGTATTGATTGTGCTTTCTTTGCTTAATGAACCAATCGAAGAGTCGCAAAACTGTAAACCCCACCCATCTGGCTCTCCAGGCAGGCTCTTT
This sequence comes from Brachymystax lenok tsinlingensis, assembly GCA_030435695.1. Lineage (NCBI taxonomy): Eukaryota > Metazoa > Chordata > Actinopteri > Salmoniformes > Salmonidae > Brachymystax > Brachymystax lenok. The sequence continues at coordinate 1,409,724 of CM059789.1, forward strand.
GTATTTTATTCTGGATGGAGATTAGGGTCTCATTTCCAATGGTGCCCTGAGGCCATGAAATAGAAATAATAAAAACTACACGATACAAGATACAATAACAAGATGGAATAACAAGACGGAATAACAAGATGGAATAACACGATACATTACATAGAACTTCACAGGCGTCATCAACAAATTATTAAAGTCATTCAATCAAAACAATTGCACACCTCAGTGAAGTCCTTCATCAGAGGTTTAAACTGCTCTGACCTCTGACCTCTCACGCCCTAGTGGCACCAAGGAATCCAAATGGAATGAATTTTGTAAGTGGAATCCAAAAATGTGGAAAAACTAAAACTGAAAGTGGATTTACCTAGTTCGGTGGAGACGCGGGGAACTTCAAGAGTTAACCAACCCTGTGAACGGGTTTGATGTCTCGTGTTTTTATATTTTAAACAACAAAGTTAGGTAAGTTGGGAAGCTTATGTAGTAGAGCTTTGGAAACAACAAGGGAAATAGTGAAGTTATCTACAGGACATAAATGAGGACCAGCCAACCTTTTGACATAGGATGCAGTAGTGAGTATTAAAACTGTGATAAAGTGAAGGGTGCTACGGTAGACATTAGGAGTAGTGGTAGATATGTACATGAAGGCAGGGTAAAGTGACTAGACATCAGGATAGATAATAATAAGGTATTAGAGGTAGATATGTACATGAAGGCAGGGTAAAGTGACTAGACATCAGGATAGATAATAATAAGGTATTAGTGGTAGATATGTACATGAAGGCAGGGTAAAGTGACTAGGCATCAGGATAGATAATAATAAGGTATTAGAGGTAGATATGTACATGAAGGCAGGGTAAAGTGACTAGGCATCAGGATAGATAATAATAAGGTATTAGAGGTAGATATGTACATGAAGGCAGGGTAAAGTGACTAGACATCAGGATAGATAATAATAAGGTATTAGAGGTAGATATGTACATGAAGGCAGGGTAAAGTGACTAGACATCAGGATAGATAATAATAAGGTATTAGTGGTAGATATGTACATGAAGGCAGGAGTAAAGTGACTAGGCATCAGGATAGATAATAATAAGGTATTAGAGGTAGATATGTACATGAAGGCAGGAGTAAAGTGACTAGGCATCAGGATAGATAATAATAAGGTATTAGAGGTAGATATGTACATGAAGGCAGGGTAAAGTGACTAGACATCAGGATAGATAATAATAAGGTATTAGAGGTAGATATGTACATGAAGGCAGGGTAAAGTGACTAGACATCAGGATAGATAATAATAAGGTATTAGTGGTAGATATGTACATGAAGGCAGGGTAAAGTGACTAGGCATCAGGATAGATAATAATAAGGTATTTGAGGTAGATATGTACATGAAGGCAGGGTAAAGTGACTAGGCATCAGGATAGATAATAATAAGGTATTTGAGGTAGATATGTACATGAAGGCAGGGTAAAGTGACTAGGCATCAGGATAGATAATAATAAGGTATTAGAGGTAGATATGTACATGAAGGCAGGGTAAAGTGACTAGACATCAGGATAGATAATAATAAGGTATTAGTGGTAGATATGTACATGAAGGCAGGGTAAAGTGACTAGGCATCAGGATAGATAATAATAAGGTATTTGAGGTAGATATGTACATGAAGGCAGGGTAAAGTGACTAGGCATCAGGATAGATAATAATAAGGTATTAGTGGTAGATATGTACATGAAGGCAGGGTAAAGTGAATAGGCATCAGGATAGATAATAATAAGGTATTTCAGGTAGATATGTACATGAAGGCAGGGTAAAGTGACCAGACATCAGGATAGATAATAATAAGGTATTAGAGGTAGATATGTACATGAAGGCAGGGTAAAGTGACTAGACATCAGGATAGATAATAATAAGGTATTAGAGGTAGATATGTACATGAAGGATTGAGGTCAGGGCTTTGTGATGGCCACTCCAATACCTTGACTTGGTTGTCCTTAAGCCATTTTGCTACAACTTTGGAAGTATGCTTGGGGGCATTGTCCATTTGGAAGACCCATTTGCGACCAAGCTTTAACTTCCTGACTGATGTCTTGAGATGTTGCTTCAATATATCCACATAATTTTCCTCCCTCATGATGCCATCTATTTTGTGAAGTGCACCAGTCCCTCCTGCAGCAAAGCACTCCCACAACATGATGCTGCCACCCCCGTGCTTCACGGTTGGGATGGTGTTCTTCGGCTTGCAAGCCTCCCCCTTTTTCCTCCAAACATAACGATGGTCATTATGGCCAAACAGTTCTATTTTCGTTTTATCAGACCAGAGGACATTTGTCCAAAAAGTACAATCTTTGTCCCCATGTGCAGTTGCAAACCGTAGTCTGGCTTTTTATGGCGGTTTTGGAGCAGTGGCTTCTTACTTGCTGAGCGGCCTTTTAGGTTATGTCTATATAGGACTCGTTTTACTGTGGATATAGATACTTTTGTACCTGTTTCCTCCAGCATCTTCACAAGGTCCTTTGCTGTTGTTCTGGGATTGATTTGCACCTTTCGCACCAAAGTACGTTCATCTCTAGGAGACAGAACACGTCTCCTTCCTGAGCGGTATGACGGCTGCGTGGTCCCATGGTGTTTATACTTCATGCATTTATTGATTGTACAGATGAACATGGTACCTTCAGGCATTTGGAAATTGCTCCCAAGGATGAACCAGACTTGTGGAGGTCTACAATTTTTTTTCTGAGGTCTTTGCTGATTTCTTTTGATTTTCCCATGATGTCAAGCAAAGAGGCACTGAGTTTGAAGGTAGGCCTTGAAATACATCCACAGGTACACCTGCAATTGACTCAAATGATGTCAATTAGCCTATCAGAAGCTTCTAAAGCCATGACATCATTTTCTGGAGTTTTCCAAGCTGTTTAAAGGCACAGTCAACTTAGTGTATGTAAACTTCTGACCCACTGGAATTGTGATACAGTGAATTATAAGTGAAATAATCTGACTGTAAACTATTGTTGGAAAAATGACTTGTGTCACGCACAAAGTAGATGTCAGACAAATGGTGCATCTGGTTATATCAGTATTCACTGTGCTGTTTGTTGTAGTCAGTATTCACTGTGTTGTAGTCAGCATTCACTGTGTTGTAGTCAGCATTCACTGTGTTGTAGTCAGCATTCACTGTGTTGTAGTCAGCATTCACTGTGTTGAAGTCAGCATTCACTGTGTTGTAGTCAGCATTCACTGTGTTGAAGTCAGCATTCTCTGTGTTGTAGTCAGCATTCCCCGTGGTGTCGTCAGCATTCCCCGTGGTGTCGTCAGCATTCCCCGTGGTGTCGTCAGCATTCCCCGTGGTGTCGTCAGCATTCCCCGTGGTGTCGTCAGCATTCCCCGTGGTGTCGTCAGCATTCCCCGTGGTGTCGTCAGTATTCCCCGTGGTGTCGTCAGTATTCCCCGTGGTGTCGTCAGCATTCCCCGTGGTGTAGTCAGCATTCCCCGTGGTGTCGTCAGCATTCCCCGTGGTGTCGTCAGCATTCCCCGTGGTGTCGTCAGTATTCCCCGTGGTGTCGTCAGTATTCCCCGTGGTGTCGTCAGTATTCCCCGTGGTGTCGTCAGTATTCCCCGTGGTGTAGTCAGTGAAAGAAACACCACAAAAACAAAAGGTGTTCACCCTTTTGGTCACTTTATTAAATGTTATTAAATACTTATCAAGATAGTAGCCGTTCAGATCAATCAATGAATGGAAACAAAAAAACTAGTTTGTGTTTTTGCTAAACATGAGAAGATCATTCTACAGAAATACACCTTCTGTCGATCAGTCAACCTCCTCCTCCTGTACCCAGTCAGGACCCAGTCCTCCTCCTGTACCGTCAGGACCCAGTCCTCCACCAGGGTTGGATTAGGATGCAACAGAAAGAAAACCATGAACAGCACCCCCGGATATGGAGCTACGCCAGGCAACAACTTGACAACAAGAGCATGAGCTTTACAAAGAGAGAGAGTGTCCCGGGGAGTGACGGGCGAGCGAGGGTGGGGTGGGGGGCAGTTTGTTTTAAAAACGACGAGAGAGCATTCCATATTACCATTATAATAACCATGAGACATATTACGGGCTACAAGCTAGAAAAATCATTCTCAAATTTCATTTACACAAAACTTTAGGAAATGGAAATGCCCTAATTTGTTTTGTCATGGCTATGCATCAGAATCTCCCCAAATAGTTTTACTAACACCAGCACCGCTGCCTGCCTGCGTGTCTGCCTGCCTGTGTGTCTGCCTGCCTGTGTGTCTGTCTGCCTGTGTGTCTGTCTGTCTGCCTGCGTGTCTGTCTGTCTGCCTGCGTGTCTGTCTGTCTGCCTGCGTGTCTGTCTGCCTGCCTGCGTGTCTGTCTGCCTGCCTGCGTGTCTGCCTGCCAGCCTGCGTGTCTGCCTGCCTGCCTGCGTGCGTGTCTGCCTGCGTGCGTGTCTGCCTGCGTGCGTGTCTGCCTGCGTGCGTGTCTGCCTGCGTGCGTGTCTGCCTGCGTGCGTGTCTGCCTGCCTGCCAGCCAGCCAGCGTGTGTGTCTGCCTGCGTGCGTGTGTGTCTTGGTGGAGGGGGTTCTATAGGGGATCTAATCTTCTAGATGTTTAATATCCTAAAACAGTCCTGTCACCAGTTAGTCAGCACTATGGTCCCCCTCTGGAGTTTCGTTAGATAGACAGGCATTCATTAAAACTGTATCAAAACACAACTTACAGAATAATCAATTCATTAAACAACCCCTTCTTTAAGGGGAAAGAATAACGTAATGCTTAAAAGCATTGGGACAAAAACATTTCCCTTTCCTTACGTTATTTTAAATACATGGAAACTGAAGACAGAAGAGAACTTGAATAACATTAAGGCGGTATATACAGAAACACTTCATATAGTCCCTATACAAGTCATGTCATTCCCTCCTTCAGGAGACAGGAGAGCTGGAGGGAGAGAGGCTCTGAGACCAGTCTTCTCTCTGTGTCTCACCTCCCCAGCGAAGGAAGGGTTGTAGACAGCGGCAACGTCCCAGATCACACCCCCTATCCCCTACACAGTGCACTACGTCTAACCAAAACCCTAGGGCTCTGGGCTCCATCTAGTGCACTACATAGGAGATGGAGCAGCATTAGGGAGCAGCCTACTGAGTGAGACAGTGAGGGGGCAGTGAGTGGGTCTGAGTCCCAAATGATACCCTATTGCCTAAATAGTGCACTACTTTTGACCAGAGCCAATATGGATAGTGCACTATGTAGATAATAGATAGGGGACCATGTGGAGCAGGCCTTGGGTCCCCCTCCCCCTACAGGTTGCCCTTGGAGGGGCCGGGGTTCTTGCCGCCCATGGAGGGGTGGGTGGGATGACCCTGTAGCGCCCCCAGCTGTTGGTACAACCCCAAGAGTTCCATCTGGCTCATCCCTCCGGCTCCCAGCATGCCATTCATCTGGCTCATCAGCTGGGCCTGGTTGGCCATGGCCATCTGCTGCTCTCTCACCTTCCTGTTGGTGATCACCTTCTGAACGTACATCATCAGCTGCGGAGGGAGAGAGAGGTTAGGACTTCTGAAGTTCCCTCAGAGAGAGACAGATGGAGGGATGGAGGGAGAGGTTAGGACTTCTGAAGTTCCCTCAGTGAGAGACAGATGGAGGGAGGGAGAGGTTAGGACTTCTGAAGATCCCTCAGAGACAGACAGATGGAGGGAGAGAGAGGTTAGGACTTCTGAAGTTCCCTCAGAGAGAGACAGATGGAGGGATGGAGGGAGAGGTTAGGACTTCTGAAGTTCCCTCAGAGACAGACAGATGGAGGGAGAGAGAGGTTAGGACTTCTGAAGTTCCCTCAGAGAGAGACAGAGAGATGAAGGGAGGTTAGAGAGGCTAGGTGGTGATCAGCCTGAACACTAGAAGGAGATACAAGCTAGCACGACTAGCAGGTTGAGACAGCAGGTGGAAAGGAAAAGTTAAAGGTTGTGTTAGGTCGTGCTAGCTTGCATCATGTTGTGTTAGGTCGTGCTAGCTTGCATCATGTCGTGTTAGGTCGTGCTAGCTTGCATCATGTCGTGTTAGGCCGTGCTAGCTTGCATCATGTCGTGTTAGGCCGTGCTAGCTTGCATCATGTCGTGTTAGGTCGTGCTAGCTTGCATCATGTCGTGTTAGGTCGTGCTAGCTTGCATCATGTCGTGTTAGGTCGTGCTAGCTTGCATCATGTCGTGTTAGGTCGTGCTAGCTTGCATCATGTCGTGTTAGGTCGTGCTAGCTTGCATCATGTTGTGCTAGCTTGCATCATGTCGTGTTAGGTCGTGCTAGCTTGCATCATGTCGTGTTAGGTCGTGCTAGCTTGCATCATGTCGTGTTAGGTCGTGCTAGCTTGCATCATGTCGTGTTAGGTCGTGCTAGCTTGCATCATGTCGTGTTAGGTCGTGCTAGCTTGCATCATGTCGTGTTAGGTCGTGCTAGCTTGCATCATGTCGTGTTAGGTCGTGCTAGCTTGCATCATGTCGTGTTAGGTCGTGCTAGCTTGCATCATGTCGTGTTAGGTCGTGCTAGCTTGCATCATGTCGTGTTAGGTCGTGCTAGCTTGCATCATGTCGTGTTAGGTCGTGCTAGCTTGCATCATGTCGTGTTAGGTCGTGCTAGCTTGCATCATGTTGTGCTAGCTTGCATCATGTCGTGTTAGGTCGTGCTAGCTTGCATCATGTCGTGTTAGGCCGAGCTTAGCATGTTGTGCTAGCTTGCATCATGTCGTGTTAGGTCGTGCTAGCTTGCATCATGTCGTGTTAGGCCGCTAGCTTGCATCATGTTGTGCTAGCTTGCATCATGTCGTGTTAGGTCGTGCTAGCTTGCATCATGTCGTGTTAGGTCGTGCTAGCTTGCATCATGTTGTGCTAGCTTGTATCATGTCGTGTTAGGTCGTGCTAGCTTGCATCATGTCGTGTTAGGTCGTGCTAGCTTGTATCATGTCGTGTTAGGTCGTGCTAGCTTGCATCATGTCGTGTTAGGTCGTGCTAGCTTGCATCATGTCGTGTTAGGTCGTGCTAGCTTGCATCATGTCGTGTTAGGTCGTGCTAGCTTGCATCATGTCGTGTTAGGTCGTGCTAGCTTGCATCATGTCGTGTTAGGTCGTGCTAGCTTGCATCATGTCGTGTTAGGTCGTGCTGGCTTGCATCATGTCGTGTTAGGTCGTGCTAGCTTGCATCATGTCGTGTTAGGTCGTGCTAGCTTGCATCATGTCGTGTTAGGTCGTGCTAGCTTGCATCATGTCGTGTTAGGTCGTGCTAGCTTGCATCATGTCGTGTTAGGTCGTGCTAGCTTGCATCATGTCGTGTTAGGTCGTGCTAGCTTGCATCATGTTGTGCTAGCTTGCATCATGTCGTGTTAGGTCGTGCTAGCTTGTATCATGTCATGTTAGGTCGTGCTAGCTTGCATCATGTCGTGTTAGGTCGTGCTAGCTTGCATCATGTCGTGTTAGGTCGTGCTAGCTTGCATCATGTTGTGCTAGCTTGCATCATGTCGTGTTAGGTCGTGCTAGCTTGTATCATGTCGTGTTAGGTCGTGCTAGCTTGTATCATGTCGTGTTAGGTCGTGCTAGCTTGCATCATGTCGTGTTAGGTCGTGCTAGCTTGCATCATGTTGTGCTAGCTTGTATCATGTCGTGTTAGGTCGTGCTAGCTTGCATCATGTCGTGTTAGGCCGTGCTAGCTTGCATCATGTCGTGTTAGGTCGTGCTAGCTTGCATCATGTTGTGCTAGCTTGCATCATGTCGTGTTAGGTTGTGCTAGCTTGCATCATGTCGTGTTAGGTCGTGCTAGCTTGCCTCATGTCGTGTTAGGCCGTGCTAGCTTGCATCATGTCGTGTTAGGTCGTGCTAGCTTGCATCATGTTGTGCTAGCTTGTATCATGTCGTGTTAGGTCGTGCTAGCTTGCATCATGTCGTGTTAGGCCGTGCTAGCTTGCATCATGTTGTGCTAGCTTGTATCATGTCGTGTTAGGTCGTGCTAGCTTGCATCATGTCGTGTTAGGCCGTGCTAGCTTGCATCATGTTGTGCTAGCTTGTATCATGTCGTGTTAGGTCGTGCTAGCTTGCATCATGTTGTGTTAGGCCGTGCTAGCTTGCATCATGTTGTGCTAGCTTGTATCATGTCGTGTTAGGTCGTGCTAGCTTGCATCATGTTGTGCTAGCTTGCATCATGTCGTGTTAGGTCGTGCTAGCTTGCATCATGTCGTGTTAGGCCGTGCTAGCTTGCATCATGTCGTGTTAGGCCGTGCTAGCTTGCATCATGTTGTGCTAGCTTGCATCATGTCGTGTTAGGTTGTGCTAGCTTGCATCATGTCGTGTTAGGCCGTGCTAGCTTAATTCATGTCGTGTTAGGCCGTGCTAGCTTGCATCATGTCATGTTAGGCCGTGCTAGCTTGCATCATGTCGTGTTAGGCCGTGCTAGCTTGCATCATGTTGTGCTAGCTTGCATCATGTCGTGTTAGGTCGTGCTAGCTTGCCTCATGTCGTGTTAGGCCGTGCTAGCTTGCATCATGTCGTGTTAGGTCGTGCTAGCTTGCATCATGTTGTGCTAGCTTGTATCATGTCGTGTTAGGTCGTGCTAGCTTGCATCATGTCGTGTTAGGCCGTGCTAGCTTGTATCATGTCGTGTTAGGTCGTGCTAGCTTGCATCATGTCGTGTTAGGCCGTGCTAGCTTGCATCATGTTGTGCTAGCTTGCATCATGTCGTGTTAGGTCGTGCAAGCTTGCCTCATGTCGTGTTAGGCAGTGCTAGCTTGCATCATGTCGTGTTAGGCCGTGCTAGCTTGCATCATGTTGTGCTAGCTTGTATCATGTCGTGTTAGGTCATGCTAGCTTGCATCATGTCGTGTTAGGCCGTGCTAGCTTGCATCATGTTGTGCTAGCTTGTATCATGTCGTGTTAGGTCGTGCTAGCTTGCATCATGTTGTGTTAGGCCGTGCTAGCTTGCATCATGTTGTGCTAGCTTGTATCATGTCGTGTTAGGTCGTGCTAGCTTGCATCATGTTGTGCTAGCTTGCATCATGTCGTGTTAGGTCGTGCTAGCTTGCATCATGTCGTGTTAGGCCGTGCTAGCTTGCATCATGTCGTGTTAGGCCGTGCTAGCTTGCATCATGTTGTGCTAGCTTGCATCATGTCGTGTTAGGTTGTGCTAGCTTGCATCATGTCGTGTTAGGCCGTGCTAGCTTAATTCATGTCGTGTTAGGCCGTGCTAGCTTGCATCATGTCATGTTAGGCCGTGCTAGCTTGCATCATGTCGTGTTAGGCCGTGCTAGCTTGCATCATGTTGTGCTAGCTTGCATCATGTCGTGTTAGGCCGTGCTAGCTTGCATCATGTCGTGTTAGGCCGTGCTAGCTTGCATCATGTTGTGCTAGCTTGTATCATGTCGTGTTAGGTCATGCTAGCTTGCATCATGTTGTGCTAGCTTGTATCATGTCGTGTTAGGCCGTGCTAGCTTGCATCATGTTGTGCTAGCTTGTATCATGTCGTGTTAGGTCGTGCTAGCTTGCATCATGTTGTGCTAGCTTGCATCATGTCGTGTTAGGTCGTGCTAGCTTGCATCATGTCGTGTTAGGCCGTGCTAGCTTGCATCATGTCGTGTTAGGCCGTGCTAGTTTGCATCATGTTGTGCTAGCTTGTATCATGTCGTGTTAGGCCGTGCTAGCTTGCATCATGTTGTGCTAGCTTGCATCATGTCGTGTTAGGTTGTGCTAGCTTGCATCATGTCGTGTTAGGTCGTGCTAGCTTGCATCATGTTGTGCTAGCTTGCATCATGTCGTGTTAGGCCGTGCTAGCTTGCATCATGTCGTGTTAGGCCGTGCTAGCTTGCATCATGTCGTGTCGTGCTAGCTTGCATCATGTCGTGTCGTGCTAGCTTGCATCATGTCGTGTCGTGCTAGCTTGCATCATGTCGTGTCGTGCTAGCTTGCATCATGTCGTGTCGTGCTAGCTTGCATCATGTCGTGTCGTGCTAGCTTGCATCATGTCGTGCTAGGCCGTGCTAGCTTGCATCATGTCATGTTAGGCCGTGCTAGGGTCGTGTCGTGCTAGCTTGTGTCGTGCTAGCTTGTATCATGTCGTGCTAGGGTCGTGCCGTGCTAGCTTGTATCATGTCGTGCTAGGGTCGTGTCGTGCTAGCTTGTATCATGTCGTGCTAGGGTCGTGTCGTGCTAGCTTGTATCATGTCGTGCTAGGGTGGGTGTGGGTGCTGGGGTGGGTGTGGGTGCTGGCTTGTATCATGTCGTGCTAGGGTCGTGGTCGTGCTAGCTTGTATCATGTCGTGCTAGGGTGGGTGTGGAGTGCTAGGGGTGGGTGTGGGTGCTAGGGTCATGTCGTGCTAGCTTGTATCATGTCGTGCTAGGGTCGTGTCGTGCTAGGGTCGTGTCAGGGTAGAAGTTGTGATCTCACAGTCTGTTGCTTATTGAGGACGTCTCTGTAGACAGCTTCTCTACGTTTGAGCTCCAGCTCTACACTGGCCTGTCTCCCCAGAGCCATGGCCTGGACCTGGGTCTCCGTCAGGGCTGGGTTCTCCTTCCACTGGGGGGAGAGGAGGAGACTGGTCACAGCATGGACAACACACTGTTCTGACAGACCATACAACCAAAACTTCCTCACACCTCAAGTCTCTTCAACACAGGTTCTTAGTAGGATAGACAACTGAAGTGATGGTGAGAAGGACTCCAGCACCCATCCAGTCCATCCCTCCTGATAATCTGGTTAGATTATGTTAGGTTGTCCCTCTACTCCCTCCACTCTCCTGATGGTGTCTTCTAGAGATTATCTGGTTAGATTATGTTAGGTTGTCTCTCTACTCCCTCCACTCTCCTGATGGTGTCGTCTAGAGATTATCTGGTTAGATTATGTTAGGTTGTCTCTCTACTCCCTCCACTCTCCTGATGGTGTCGTCTAGAGATTATCTGGTTAGATTATGTTAGGTTGTCTCTCTACTCCCTCCACTCTCCTGATGGTGTCTTCTAGAGATTATCTGGTTAGATTATGTTAGGTTGTCTCTCTACTCCCTCCACTCTCCTGATGGTGTCTTCTAGAGATTATCTGGTTAGATTATGTTAGGTTGTCTCTCTACTCCCTCCACTCTCCTGATGGTGTCTTCTAGAGATTATCTGGTTAGATTATGTTAGGTTGTCTCTCTACTCCCTCCACTCTCCTGATGGTGTCTTCTAGAGATTATCTGGTTAGATTATGTTAGGTTGTCTCTCTACTCCCTCCACTCTCCTGATGGTGTCTTCTAGAGATTATCTGGTTAGATTATGTTAGGTTGTCTCTCTACTCCCTCCACTCTCCTGATGGTGTCTTCTAGAGATTATCTGGTTAGATTATGTTAGGTTGTCTCTCTACTCCCTCCACTCTCCTGATGGTGTCTTCTAGAGATTATCTGGTTAGATTATGTTAGGTTGTCTCTCTACTCCCTCCACTCTCCTGATGGTGTCTTCTAGAGATTATCTGGTTAGATTATGTTAGGTTGTCTCTCTACTCCCTCCACTCTCCTGATGGTGTCTTCTAGAGATGATCTGGTTAGATTATGTTAGGTTGTCTCTCTACTCCCTCCACTCTCCTGATGGTGTCTTCTAGAGATTATCTGGTTAGATTATGTTAGGTTGTCTCTCTACTCCCTCCACTCTCCTGATGGTGTCTTCTAGAGATTATCTGGTTAGATTATGTTAGGTTGTCTCTCTACTCCCTCCACTCTCCTGATGGTGTCTTCTAGAGATTATCTGGTTAGATTATGTTAGGTTGTCCCTCTACTCCCTCCACTCTCCTGATGGTGTCTTCTAGAGATTATCTGGTTAGATTATGTTAGGTTGTCTCTCTACTCCCTCCACTCTCCTGATGGTGTCTTCTAGAGATGATCTGGTTAGATTATGTTAGGTTGTCTCTCTACTCCCTCCACTCTCCTGATGGTGTCTTCTAGAGATTATCTGGTTAGATTATGTTAGGTTGTCTCTCTACTCCCTCCACTCTCCTGATGGTGTCTTCTAGAGATTATCTGGTTAGATTATGTTAGGTTGTCTCTCTACTCCCTCCACTCTCCTGATGGTGTCTTCTAGAGATTATCTGGTTAGATTATGTTAGGTTGTCCCTCCACTCACCACTCTCCCAATGGTGTCCTCGAGAGATTCTCTGGGGAGGAACTTGAGAGCGTTGGTGGCCTCCATCACCTTCTGACGGCCCTGGTTGATCAACTCCTACAATCGTAGAAAAAGGATTCACACGTTAAAAATAACTTTTTCTGTGTATTGAATATCTAAACCCCCAACATTTGGACTGCTGAATTCAAGGGATGCTGGAAAATCCCACTCCTTAGATTATACTGGGTTAAATCCAGAACCACTACTTAGAGTACTAGGTTAAATCCAGAACCACTACTTAGATTATACTGGGTTAAATCCAGAACCACTACTTAGAGTACTAGGTTAAATCCAGAACCACTCCTTAGATTATACTGGGTTAAATCCAGAACCACTCCTTAGATTATACTGGGTTAAATCCAGAACCACTCCTTAGATTATACTGGGTTAAATCCAGAACCACTCCTTAGATTATACTGGGTTAAATCCAGAACCACTCCTTAGATTATACTGGGTTAAATCCAGAACCACTCCTTAGATTATACTGGGTTAAATCCAGAACCACTCCTTAGATTATACTGGGTTAAATCCAGAACCACTCCTTAGATTATACTGGGTTAAATCCAGAACCACTCCTTAGATTATACTGGGTTAAATCCAGAACCACTCCTTAGATTATACTGGGTTAAATCCAGAACCACTCCTTAGATTATACTGGGTTAAATCCAGAACCACTACTTAGATTATACTGGGTTAAATCCAGAACCACTACTTAGATTATACTGGGTTAAATCCAGAACCACTACTTAGATTATACTGGGTTAAATCCAGAACCACTACTTAGATTATACTGGGTTAAATCCAGAACCACTACTTAGATTATACTGGGTTAAATCCAGAACCACTACTTAGATTATACTGGGTTAAATCCAGAACCACTACTTAGATTATACTGGGTTAAATCCAGAACCACTACTTAGATTATACTAGGTTAAATCCAGAACCACTACTTAGAGTACTAGGTTAAATCCAGAACCACTACTTAGATTATACTGGGTTAAATCCAGAACCACTACTTAGATTATACTGGGTTAAATCCAGAACCACTACTTAGATTATACTAGGTTAAATCCAGAACCACTACTTAGATTATACTGGGTTAAATCCAGAACCACTACTTAGAGTACTGGGATAAATCGTATGTGTGTGGCGGGGCAGTGTGTGTGTGTGTGACGGGGCAGCGTGTGTGTGACGGGGCAGCGTGTGTGTGTGACGGGGCAGTGTGTGTGTGTGTGTGTGTGACGGGGCAGCGTGTGTGTGTGTGACGGGGCAGCGCGTGTGTGTGTGTGTACGGTACCTCCAGCTGGGGGTTGGACATAGAGGCCAGTGCGGCCACGTTGAAGGGGAAGTAGCTGTTAGCTCCTCCCATGTCCATCTGTCCTCCGTACGCTCCATGGTTCACACGCATAGACAGGCCCTGGGACAGACAGACAGACAGGGTTATAGATACACGCATAGACAGACCCTGGGACAGAGACAGAGACAGGCTGGCTCTGTTAGAGGTATGGGTTACTGAGCTACACCACCTCCAGACTGCTGAGAGACAGGCTGGCTCTGTTAGAGGTATGGGTTACTGAGCTACACCACTACCAGAATGCTGAGAGACAGGCTGGCTCTGTTAGAGGTATGGGTTACTGAGCTACACCACTACCAGAATGCTGAGAGACAGGCTGGCTCTGTTAGAGGTATGGGTTACTGAGCTACACCACCTCCAGACTGCTGAGAGACAGGCTGGCTCTGTTAGAGGTATGGGTTACTGAGCTACACCACCTCCAGACTGCTGAGAGACAGGCTGGCTCTGTTAGAGGTATGGGTTACTGAGCTACACCACCTCCAGACTGCTGAGAGACAGGCTGGCTCTGTTAGAGGTATGGGTTACTGAGCTACACCACCTCCAGACTGCTGAGAGACAGGCTGGCTCTGTTAGAGGTATGGGTTACTGAGCTACACCACCTCCAGACTGCTGAGAGACAGGCTGGCTCTGTTAGAGGTATGGGTTACTGAGCTACACCACCTCCAGACTGCTGAGAGACAGGCTGGCTCTGTTAGAGGTATGGGTTACTGAGCTACACCACCTCCAGACTGCTGAGAGACAGGCTGGCTCTGTTAGAGGTATGGGTTACTGAGCTACACCACCTCCAGACTGCTGAGAGACAGGCTGGCTCTGTTAGAGGTATGGGTTACTGAGCTACACCACCTCCAGACTGCTGAGAGACAGGCTGGCTCTGTTAGAGGTATGGGTTACTGAGCTACACCACCTCCAGACTGCTGAGAGACAGGCTGGCTCTGTTAGAGGTATGGGTTACTGAGCTACACCACCTCCAGACTGCTGAGAGACAGGCTGGCTCTGTTAGAGGTATGGGTTACTGAGCTACACCACCTCCAGAATGCTGAGAGACAGGCTGGCTCTGTTAGAGGTATGGGTTACTGAGCTACACCACCTCCAGACTGCTGAGAGACAGGCTGGCTCTGTTAGAGGTATGGGTTACTGAGCTACACCACTACCAGAATGCTGAGAGACAGGCTGGCTCTGTTAGAGGTATGGGTTACTGAGCTACACCACCTCCAGACTGCTGAGAGACAGGCTGGCTCTGTTAGAGGTATGGGTTACTGAGCTACACCACCTCCAGACTGCTGAGAGACAGGCTGGCTCTGTTAGAGGTATGGGTTACTGAGCTACACCACCTCCAGACTGCTGAGAGACAGGCTGGCTCTGTTAGAGGTATGGGTTACTGAGCTACACCACCTCCAGACTGCTGAGAGACAGGCTGGCTCTGTTAGAGGTATGGGTTACTGAGCTACACCACCTCCAGACTGCTGAGAGACAGGCTGGCTCTGTTAGAGGTATGGGTTACTGAGCTACACCACTACCAGAATGCTGAGAGACAGGCTGGCTCTGTTAGAGGTATGGGTTACTGAGCTACACCACCTCCAGACTGCTGAGAGACAGGCTGGCTCTGTTAGAGGTATGGGTTACTGAGCTACACCAGACTGCTGAGAGACAGGCTGGCTCTGTTAGAGGTATGGGTTACTGAGCTACACCACTACCAGAATGCTGAGAGACAGGCTGGCTCTGTTAGAGGTATGGGTTACTGAGCTGAAGGAGCAGCCCCCCAGCTACACCACCACCAGCTCAGACACAGAGCTTCTACAGGACCAGATCAACCAGTGCAGGACCCAGCTGAAGAACTCTGTCCAGGAGCTGAGAGAGAGCCTTACCACAGCGCTTGAGGTAAAGACCACCATGAGGAGAGAGCTAGTGCAGGTAAAGAAGGAGATGGTAAAATAGTTGTCTGTCATCAAGAGGGTGCTGCAACACAGAGAGCAGACTGTAGAGACTCCTAGAGAGAAGCTGCAACACAGAGAGCAGACTGTAGAGACTCCTAGAGAGAAGCTGCAACACAGAGAGCAGACTGTAGAGACTCCTAGAGAGAAGCTGCAGCACAGAGAGCAGACTGTAGAGACTCCTAGAGAGAAGCTGCAGCACAGAGAGCAGACTGTAGAGACTCCTAGAGAGAAGCTGCAACACAGAGAGCAGACTGCAGAGACTCCTAGAGAGGGGGAGACTGCAGAGACTCCTAGAGAGGGGGAGACTGCAGAGACTCCTAGAGAGGAGACTGCAGAGACTCCTAGAGAGGGAGACTGCAGAGACTCCTAGAGAGGGAGACTGCAGAGACTCCTAGAGAGGGGGAGACTGCAGAGACTCCTAGAGAGGGGGAGACTGCAGAGACTCCTAGAGAGGGGGAGACTGCAGAGACTCCTAGAGAGGGAGACTGCAGAGACTCCTAGAGAGGGAGACTGCAGAGACTCCTAGAGAGGGGGAGACTGCAGAGACTCCTAGAGAGGGGAGACTGCAGAGACTCCTAGAGAGGGAGACTGCAGAGACTCCTAGAGAGGGAGACTGCAGAGACTCCTAGAGAGGGGGAGACTGCAGAGACTCCTAGAGAGGGGGAGACTGCAGAGACTCCTAGAGAGGGGGAGACTGCAGAGACTCCTAGAGAGGGGGAGACTGCAGAGACTCCTAGAGAGGGGGAGACTGTAGAGACTCCTAGAGAGGGGGAGACAGAGAGAGACTCCTAGAGAGGGGGAGACAGAGAGAGACTCCTAGAGAGAGGGAGACAGAGAGAGACTCCTAGAGAGGGGGAGACTGTAGAGACTCCTAGAGAGAAGCTGCAGCCCCCCCACTGAGGGCCTCTGAGTGGTTCCCCAACTCCCACATCACCATCTCCACTCTGCTGCCCCGCAAAGACTTTCCTCCCCGTACCATTCAGAAAGTCAACGCTGACATCACCAGAGGGTGTGGCCTACTCCCGAACGTGCACCTTGTTCACCACCCAGCAATCACCCCAGAGCACCTGCACTGACCCCTCCCACCTGAGGAAGCAGACAGTAGTGATGTTTGTCATGTCTCTAAAGGACGTGGCACTTGGTAGACAAACCCCATGATGCACTGGACAGAGGACCACCCAGAGACCCCTACCAGACCACTGCACCACCAAGGAGCCCCAGGCCCACTCAACAACCCACCAGACCCAGCGCACCCCACAGGCCCCACCCACCACCAGAGCATCACCACTTCCATAGGCTTAGCCAGACTGGACCGGGCCCAGCCTACTACCCCGCACCAGACCACCACCTCTACCAGACCAGAGAGACTGGACCGGGCCCAGCCTACTACCCCGCACCAGACCACCACCTCTACCAGACCAGAGAGACTGGACCGGGCCCAGCCTACTACCCCGCACCAGACCACCACCACCAGACCAGAGAGGAAGCCCCCCGGCCCAGACCTGGCCCCCCTCCACTCCACAGGGCCCAACAGCAGGACCAGTACTAAAAGTTTCCTTGTTCAATGCATAAGGAAAAAAAAATTAAGTTTATAACTGAACAATTCAGTAGTTACTGTATTTTGGACTGTGCTATTCTTTCTTTTTGCAACATGAAATCCCTATCAGTTAGCATATGGGCTCTCTCAGTGTTTGGGCTACTGAACAAGGCCCCCTGGTCTCTCTCAGTGTTGGGGCTACTGAACAAGGCCCCCTGGTCTCTCTCAGTGTTGGGGCTACTGAACAAGGCCCCCTGGTCTCTCTCAGTGTTGGGGCTACTGAACAAGGCCCCCTGGTCTCTCTCAGTGTTGGGGCTACTGAACAAGGCCCCCTGGTCTCTCTCAGTGTTGGGGCTACTGAACAAGGCCCCCTGGTCTCTCTCAGTGTTGGGGCTACTGAACAAGGCCCCCTGGTCTCTCTCAGTGTTGGGGCTACTGAACAAGGCCCCCTGGTCTCTCTCAGTGTTGGGGCTACTGAACAAGGCCCCTGGTCTCTCTCAGTGTTGGGGCTACTGAACAAGGCCCCTGGTCTCTCTCAGTGTTGGGGCTACTGAACAAGGCCCTGGTCTCTCTCAGTGTTGGGGCTACTGAACAAGGCCCCTGGTCTCTCTCAGTGTTGGGGCTACTGAACAAGGCCCCTGGTCTCTCTCAGTGTTGGGGCTACTGAACAAGGCCCCTGGTCTCTCTCAGTGTTGGGGCTACTGAACAAGGCCCCTGGTCTCTCTCAGTGTTGGGGCTACTGAACAAGGCCCCTGGTCTCTCTCAGTGTTGGGGCTACTGAACAAGGCCCCTGGTCTCTCTCAGTGTTGGGGCTACTGAACAAGGCCCCTGGTCTCTCTCAGTGTTGGGGCTACTGAACAAGGCCCCCTGGTCTCTCTCAGTGTTGGGGCTACTGAACAAGGCCCCTGGTCTCTCTCAGTGTTGGGGCTACTGAACAAGGCCCTGGTCTCTCTCAGTGTTGGGGCTACTGAACAAGGCCCCCTGGTCTCTCTCAGTGTTGGGGCTACTGAACAAGGCCCCCTGGTCTCTCTCAGTGTTGGGGCTACTGAACAAGGCCCCCTGGTCTCTCTCAGTGTTGGGGCTACTGAACAAGGCCCCCTGGTCTCTCTCAGTGTTGGGGCTATTGAACAAGGCCCCCTGGTCTCTCTCAGTGTTCCTGCCCTGTAATCTGACCATCTGGTCGCTGTGTGTGTGTTTATGTTTAGCGGTGTGAGTATGTGAAGGGGTGTGTTTAGCTGTGTGTGTGTGTAACAGGTTAGTGTGTGTATGTGTGTGTGTAACAGGTTAGTGTGTGTGTGTGTGTGTGTGTGTGTGTGTGTGTGTGTGAGTGAAGGGGTGTGTTTAGCTGTGTGTGTGTGTAACAGGTTAGTGTGTGTGTAGGGGCGTGTTTATGTTTAGCGGTGTGTGTTTTGGAGAGCTGTTTGGACATGACCAGAGGCAGGTGTGCAGGCCCAAACAGTACAACACACAGCTGCTCCTCTCTCATGGGAACTGAAAGCTGTGACTCACAGAAGTGACCCATCAGAGTTCTGATGCTCTTCACCAAACCACTAGAGACGTACTCAACTAAATCCCAGGACACACCTTGAGACCACCCCATGATGGGTTCTTTCAAACATATGAACTTCACCAAAACAACAGACATCTGTATACAGAACCTTCCACCAACCTCCCTCCCTTCCTCCCTGTCTGCCTCCCTGTCTGTCTGTCTGCCTCCCTGCCTGTCTGTCTGCCTCCCTGTCTGTCTGCCTGCCTCCCTGTCTGTCTGCCTGCCTCCCTGTCTGCCTCCCTGTCTGCCTGCCTGCCTGCCTCCCTGCCTGCCTGTCTGCCTCCCTCCCTGTCTGCCTCCCCTCCCTGTCTGTCTGTCTGCCTGCCTCCCTGTCTGTCTGTCTGCCTGCCTCCCTGTCTGTCTGTCTGCCTGCCTCCCTGTCTGTCTGTCTGCCTGCCTCCCTGTCTGTCTGTCTGCCTGCCTCCCTGTCTGTCTGTCTGCCTGCCTGCCTCCCTCCCTGTCTGCCTGCCTGCCTCCCTCCCTGTCTGCCTGCCTGCCTCCCTCCCTGCCTGCCTCCCTCCCTCTCTGCCTGCCTCCCTGTCTGTCTGTCTGCCTGCCTCCCTGTCTGTCTGCCTGCCTCCCTCCCTGTCTGTCTGTCTGCCTCCCTCCCTGTCTGTCTGCCTGCCTCCCTGTCTGTCTGCCTCCCTGTCTGTCTGTCTGCCTCCCTTCCTGTCTGTCTGCCTCCCTCCCTGTCTGTCTGCCTCCCTCCCTGTCTGTCTGTCTGCCTCCCTCCCTCCCTCCCTCCCTCCCTGTCTGTCTGCCTCCCTCCCTCCCTGTCTGTCTGCCTGTCTGTCTGCCTGCCTGCCTGTCTGCCTCCCTCCCTCCCTGCCTGCCTCCCTCCCTCCCTGCCTCCCTCCCTGTCTGCCTCCCTCCCTGTCTGCCTGTCTGCCTGCCTCCCTCCCTGTCTGCCTGCCTCCCTCCCTGTCTGCCTGCCTCCCTCCCTGTCTGCCTGCCTCCCTGTCTGTCTGCCTGCCTGCCTCCCTGTCTGTCTGTCTGTCTGCCTGCCTCCCTGTCTGTCTGCCTGCCTCCCTCCCTGTCTGTCTGCCTGCCTCCCTGTCTGTCTGCCTGCCTGCCTCCCTGTCTGTCTGTCTGCCTGCCTCCCTGTCTGTCTGTCTGCCTGCCTCCTGCCTGTCTGTCTGCCTGCCTCCCTGTCTGTCTGCCTGCCTCCCTGTCTGTCTGCCTGCCTCCCTGTCTGTCTGCCTGCCTCCCTGTCTGTCTGCCTGCCTCCCTCCCTCCCTGTCTGTCTGCCTCCCTCCCTGTCTGTCTGTCTGCCTCCCTCCCTGTCTGTCTGTCTGCCTCCCTCCCTGTCTGTCTGTCTGCCTCCCTCCCTCCTGTCTGTCTGCCTCCCTCCCTCCCTGTCTGTCTGTCTGCCTCCCTCCCTGTCTGTCTGTCTGCCTCCCTCCCTGTCTGTCTGTCTGCCTCCCTCCCTCCCTGTCTGTCTGTCTGCCTCCCTCCCTCCCTGTCTGTCTGCCTCCCTCCCTCCCTGTCTGTCTGCCTCCCTCCCTCCCTCCCTGTCTGTCTGCCTCCCTCCCTCCCTCTCTGTCTGCCTCCCTCCCTCCCTCCCTCCCTGTCTGCCTCCCTCCCTCCCTCCCTCCCTGTCTGTCTGCCTCCCTCCCTCCCTCCCTGTCTGTCTGTCTGCCTGTCTGTCTGTCTGTCTGCCTGTTGATTGGATATGATTTGGAAAGGCACACACCTGTCTATATAAGGTCCCACAGTTGACAGTGCATGTCAGAGCAAAAACAAAGCCATGAGGTTGAAGGAATTGTCCGTAGAGCTCCGAGACAGGATTGTGTCGAGGCACAGATCTGGGGACGGGTACCAACACATATCTGAGGCATTGAAGGTCCCCAAGAACTCAGTGGCCTCCATCCTTCTTAAATGGAAATTTGAAACCACCAAGACTCTTCCTAGAGCTGGAGTTTACATACATTTAGGTTCTAGTCATTAAAACTCGTTTTTCAAGCACTCCACTAATTTCTTGTTAACAAACTATAGTTTTGGCAAGTCGGTTAGGACATCTTTGTGCGTGACAAGTCATTTTTCCAACAATTGTTTACAGACAGATTATTTCACTTATAATTCACTGTATCACAATTCCAGTGGGTCAGAAGTTTACATACACTAAGTTGACTGTGCCTTTAAACAGCTTGGAAAACTCCAGAAAATGATGTCATGGCTTTAGAAGCTTCTGATAGGCTAATTGACATCATTTGAGTCAATTGGAGGCGTTCCTGTGGATGTATTTCAAGGCCTACCTTCAAACTCAGTGCCTCTTTGCTTGACATCATTGGAAAATCTAAAGAAATCAGCCAAGACCACAAGTCTGGTTCATCCTTGGGAGCAATTTCCAAATGCCTGAAGGTACCACGTTCATCTGTACAAACAATAGTACGCAAGTATAAACACCATAGGACAGCGCAGCCGTCTTACCACTCAGGAAGGAGACACATTCTGTCTCCTAGAGATGAACGTACTTTGGTGCGAAAGGTGCAAATCAATACCAGAACAACAGCAAAGGACCTTGTGAAGACGCTTGAGGAAACAGGTACAAAAGTATCTATATCCACAGTAAAACGAGTCCTATATCGACATAACCTGAAAGGCCGCTCAGGAAGGAAGAAGCCACTGCAAACAGCAAGCAATGCAGGTGTAAAAGCACAGTGGCTAGGAAAAACTCCCTAGAAAGGCCAGAACCTAGGAAGAAACCTAGAGAGGAACCAGGCTCCGAGGGGTGGCCAGTCCTTTTCTGGCTGTGCCGGGTGAAGATAACAGAACATGGACAAGATTTAAAAAAATGTCATAAAACAGGCAGAACAGTTGAAACTGGAGAAGCAGCACGGCCAGGTGGACTCAGCTCCATGGAGTAAAATGGGCTCTACACAACCAAGATGGGACCTCTAAAATGGGCTCTACACGGCCAAGATGGGGCCTCTAAAATGGGCTCTACACGGCCAAGATGGGGCCTCTAAAATGGGCTCTACACGGCCAAGATGGGGCCTCTAAAATGGGCTCTACACGGCCAAGATGGCGGCCTCTAAAATGGGCTCTACACGGCCAAGATGGGCGCTACACGGCCAAGATGGCGGCCTCTAAAATCCAGCCGCGCCGAAGGGCCAAGCTTAAAGGATCAATGCAGATAGTTAAATAGTTAACCAAATAGCTACCCCGACTAACTATTTATCAGTCTTATGGCTTGGGGGTAGAATCTGTTCAGGGTCTGTCTGTCTGACTGTGTGGGTGTGTACCTTCTTCTCCGCCTCGTACTCGGCCCAGGCTGCTTTGCGGTCCTCCTCGCTGAGAGCCTCCTCTTCCTTGTGATCCAGCAGGGAGTCGTGTTCATGATAGCCCACAATCTGCTCCTTATTGCTGTGGAGCAGCTCAGCTAGGAAGGGGTCCTACAGGAGAGAAGTTATAGCACAGTTAGGTTAGGTTAAGGTCAGGGAGTCATGTTCATGATAGCCCACAATCTGCCCCTTATTGCTGTGGAGCAGCTCAGCTGGGAAGGGGTCCTACAGGAGAGATGGAGCAGTCAGCTAGGACACACACCATGAAACCACAACCCACAGCCCCAGTTTATTTTTTTTACACTAATCAAAACCCTAAAAGTGGAAAAAATACGTTCTGTTAATCTGATCAGAGATGACAAAGTCCAACAGCTGGTTTGAGTGTTCTGCTACAGAGTGGAACACCAGACAGCTGGAGAGGAGAGAGGGGGGGAAGGGAGAGTCAGTATTTTTTTATTTACAATATTCAGGATCTTTAATGACACTAATTGAAAACAATATCTGGATGAAAACGCCAGGCCCTAGGTCACACAAACATGGTTTAAATGACTCCCCCTCTCTCTTCTCCCTCGCTCAGTCTGCTTTTACAATAACTGACCTAGGTAATCTGGAACCGACACCACTGGGCCGTCGTTAATCTACACATATACAGTACCAGTAAAAAGTTTGGACACAACTCATTCCAGGGTTTTTCTTTATTTTTACTATTTTCTACATTGTAGAATAATAGTGAAGACATCAAAACTATGAAATAACACATATGGAATCATGTAGAAACCAAAACAGTGTTAACTTCTTAGGGAGCAGCATGGTGCGCTGGTGCGCTAGCGCCCCACTCCCGACACTACCTGGTGAAATGCAAGGCGCCAAATTAAAAATCCAAAAGTTGAATTATTAAACATGCACCAATATACAAGTGTTTCATACTCATCAAAAGCTCTGCTTTTTGGCAATATCACAGCTTTCAGATTTCAAAAAGGCGTAACGGCGAAAGCACTACATTTGATTGTTTGAGGGTAGCACCTTCAATATTTCCTATAACCATGAAATCTTTATCCAGCGCGGTCGACAGAAAATGCATTTCACAGGGAAAACCTGTGCCTTACCTTTTGTAGAACTTCTGCAGAGGGCTTTCTAAGTGTCCAACGAAGACAATCCATGGGTATTTGGTTAGAAAAAGTAATTTATTATATCCATAAATCTCAGTTTGGTTGGCGCGCCTTGTGTTCAGAATATCCAATGTGACGAGAACGCGTTCAACTAAACCTATAAACTCTTCCTCAACAAAACAAAAACCAATTAAAATGCATCCTTAGCTTATCTTTTATGAATAAAAGTGATTATATTTCACTTGGATGGTCACCTAAACGTTATATAAGTCAAATAAAGTGGACCGCTCAGCCAAACGTGCGCCCAAAAACGTGCAACTGAAAAAGAGCTCCCCCTCACTAAAACCTCTACCTATTGAACACATTGGTTCCGATTGCCATGAAACTTTACCTATACACTGCTGACATACAGTGGAAGCAATAGGTACTGCATTCAGTGTCCTGGTATAAATACTTTTCAATAGGCAGTCTCTCTAAGTGAGCCATAAGCCACCAGAATGACATTTCCGGATGGAATTTTCTCTGGTTTTTGCCTGCCAAATGAGTTCTGTTACACTCACAGACAAAATGTTAACACTTTTGGAAACCTCAGTGTTTTCTATCCAATAGTACTAATTATGTGCATATCCTATTTTCTGAGCGGCAAGCATTTTACTTTAGGCACGCCAGACTCTCCAAAACCGACCCCTCAGATGCCACTCCCTAACAAGTTAAACAAATCAAAATATATTTTATATTTAAGATTCTTCAAAGTAGTCACCCTTTGTCTTGATGAAAGCTTTGCACACTCTTGGCAAACCTGAGAGGTGACCAAGCACCCGATGGTCACTCTGACAGAGTTCCTCTGTGGAGATGGGAGAACCTTCCAGAAGGAAAACAATCTCTGCAGCACTCCACCAATCAGACCTTTATGGTAGAGTGGCCAGACGGAAGCCACTCCTCAGTAAAAGGCACGTGACAGCCCGCTTGGAGTTTGCCAAAAGGCACCTAAAGGACTCTCAGACCGTGAGAAACAAGATTCTCTGGTCTGATGAAACCAAGATTGAACTCTTTGGCCTGAATGCCAAGAGTCACGTCTGGAGGAAACCTGGCACCATCCCTACGGTGAAGCATGGTGGTGGCAGCATCATACTGTGGGGATGTTTTTCAGCGGCAGAGACTGGGAGACTAATCATGATCAACTGAAAGATGAAGCAAATTAGAGAGATCCTTGATGAAAAGCTGCTCCAGAGCGTTCAGGACCTCAGACTGGGGCGAAGGTTCACCTTCCAACAGGACAACAACACTAAGCACACAGCAAAGACAACACAGGAGTGGACTCGGGACAAGTCTTTGAATGTCTTTGAGTTGCCCAGCCGGAGCCCGGACTTGAACCCGATCGAACATCTCTGGAGAGACCTGAAAATACCTGTGCAGTGACGCTCCCCATCCAACCTGACAGAGCTTGAGAGGATCTGCAGAGAAGAATGGGAGAAACTCCCCAAATACAGGTGTGCTAAGCTTGCGGCGTCATACCCAAGAAGACTCGAGGCTGTAATCGCTGCCAAAGGTGCTTCCACAAAGTACTAAGTAAAGGGTCTGAATATTATGTAAATGTGATATGTTTATTTATTATACAATATCAAAAATGTCTACAAACCTGTTTTTGTTTTGTCGTTATGGGGTAGTGTGATGTCATTATGGGGTAGTGTGATGTCATTATGGGGTATTGTGTGTAGATTGATGAAGAAAAACAACTTAGCAATTTTGGAAAAGGCTGTAACGTAACAAAACGTGGAATAAGTCAAGGGGTCTGAATACCTTTTGAATGCACTGTGGACAACATAATCTCCTTGACACTGACCCTGAACACGGGGACCCCATAGTTCCCTCCTGTATTCTCTGCATACCTACGACTGCGTGGCCTCACACAGTTCCAACTCCATCAAGTTCGCTGACAACACAACAGTAGTAGGCCTGATTACCAACAACGACAAGACGGCCTACAGGGAGGTAGGCAGGCACTCTGACGGCGTGGTGCCGGGTAAACAACCTCTCCCTCCACGTCAGCTAAACAAAGGAGCGGATTGTGGACTTCAGGAGGAACCAGGCTGGACACGCCTCATTCCTCATCAATGGAGACAGTCAACTTCACATTCCTCAGCGTACACATCTCAGAAAATCTGAAAACACATGGACACAGAAGTGAAGGCACGTCAGCAACTATTCAACTTCTGGATGCTGAAGAAATTTGGCCTGTCCACCATGGCCCTCAGTGTTCTATAGGAGCACCATCGAGAGCATCCTGTCGGGCTGCATCACAGGCAACTGGACCGCCACAGACCCCAAGGCTCTTCAGAGGGTGATATGTGCAACTGAACGCACCGTTGAGAGCACATTGCCTGCCATCAAGGACACCTACAACGCCAGGTGTCTCAGGAAGGCCTAGAAGATCTACAGGGACCTCAGCCACACATCATGGCAAAAAGTGGAACACTGGCCAAAGATTTCTACTGAATACAGTGAGGGGAAAAAAGTATTTGATCCCCTGCTGATTTTGCACGTTTGCCCACTGACAAAGAAATGATCAGTCTATAATTTTAATGGTAGGTTTATTTGAACAGGGAGAGACAGAATAACAAAAAAATCCAGAAAAATGCATGTGAAAAATGTTATAAATTGATTTGCGTTTTAATGAGGGAAATAAGTATTTGACCCCCTCTCAATCATAAAGATTTCTGGCTCCCAGGTGTCTTTTATACAGGTAACGAGCTGAGATTAGGAGCACATTCTTAAAGGGAGTGCTCCTAGTCTCAGTTTGTTACCTGTATAAAAGACACCTGTCCACAGAAGCAATCAATCAGATTTCAAGCTCTCCACCATGGCCAAGACCAAAGAGCTCTCCAAGGATGTCAGGGACAAGATTGTAGACCTACACAAGGATGGAATGGGCT
The DNA here is from genome assembly GCA_030435695.1 of Brachymystax lenok tsinlingensis. Taxonomy (NCBI): domain Eukaryota; kingdom Metazoa; phylum Chordata; class Actinopteri; order Salmoniformes; family Salmonidae; genus Brachymystax; species Brachymystax lenok. Next base: position 1,435,572 of record CM059789.1, read on the forward strand.
ACAAGACCATCGCCAAGCAGCTTGGTGAGAAGGTGACAACAGTTGGTGCGATTATTCGCAAATGGAAGAAACACAAAAGAACTGGCAATCTCCCTCGGCCTGGGGCTCCATGCAAGATCTCACCTCGTGGAGTTGTAATGATCATGAGAACGGTGAGGAATCAGCCCAGAACTACACGGGAGGATCTTGTCAATGATCTCAAGGCAGCTGGGACCATAGTCACCAAGAAAACTATTGGTAACACACTACGCCGTGAAGGACTGAAATCCTGCAGCGCCCGCAAGGTCCCCCTGCTCAAGAAAGCACATATACATGCCCGTCTGAAGTTTGCCAATGAACATCTGAATGATTCAGAGGACATCTGGGTGAAAGTGTTGTGGTCAGATGAGACCAAAATGGAGCTCTTTGGCGTCAACTCAACTCGCAGTGTTTGGAAGAGGAGGAATGCTGCCTATGACCCCAAGAAGACCATCCCCACCGTCAAACATGGAGGTGGGAACATTATGCTTTGGGGGGGTTCTGCTAAGGGGACAGGACAACTTCACACGCATCAAAGGGACGATCGACGGGCCATGTACCGTCAAATCTTGGGTGAGAACCTCCTTCCCTCAGCCAGGGCATTGATAATGGGTCGTGGATGGGTATTCCAGCATGACAATGACCCAAAACACACGACCAAGGCAACAAAGGAGTAGCTCAAGAAGAAGCACATTAAGGTCCTGGAGTGGCCTAGCCAGTCTCCAGACCTTAATTCCATTGAAAATCTGTGGAGGGAGCTGAAGGTTCGAGTTGCCTCGAAACCTTAATGACTTGAAGATCTGCAATGAGGAGTGGGACAAAATCCCCCCTGAGATGTGTGCAAACCTGGTGGATCAAATACTTTTCCCCCTCACTGTAGTTATGTATATAGTGTATTTATTCATCACTACTACAGTTATGATGTATATAGTGTATTTCTATTCCTATAGGTTTATTACCTTGTCATTGTTGTCTTTCACTAGTCCCGCATGTTGGAGCTCGAAGCCCAAGACTCTCACTGTACAAGTAACTATTAAATCTGAATCTGACGTCTTAAAATATATAAAATGTAGGTCTGGTAAGCCCCACAGCTGAGGGTGTGGACTTGTGTAAGCCCCACAGCTGAGGGTGTGGACTTGTGTAAGCCCCACAGCTGAGGGTGTGGACTTGTGTAAGCCCCACAGCTGAGGGTGTGGACTTGTGTAAGCCCCACAGCTGAGGGTGTGGACTTGTGTAAGCCCCACAGCTGAGGGTGTGGACTTGTGTAAGCCCCACAGCTGAGGGTGTGGACTTGTGTAAGCCCCACAGCTGAGGATGTGGACTTGTACTACGGAGAGTTCTGCAGAAACATCTAAAACAGTAGACTACCGGGAGCCATTTCACCACCATAGATAGTAGACTACCCGTACAGCTCCAGTCAGACAGTAGAGCCTGGCCCGTCAGTCCCGTACAGCTCCAGTCAGACAGTAGAGCCTGGCCCGTCAGTCCCGTACAGCTCCAGTCAGACAGTAGAGAGCCTGGCCCGTCAGTCCCGTACAGCTCCAGTCAGACAGTAGAGAGCCTGGCCCGTCAGTCCCGTACAGCTCCAGTCAGACAGTAGAGCCTGGCCCGTCAGTCCCGTACAGCTCCAGTCAGACAGTAGAGCCTGGCCCGTCAGTCCCGTACAGCTCCAGTCAGACAGTAGAGCCTGGCCCGTCAGTCCCGTACAGCTCCAGTCAGACAGAGCCTGGCCCGTCAGTCCTGTGCAGCTGCTAAAGACTATTATATCACCTGCTGAGAGCTGGGAACACACCTGGGCCTGCAGGGCCCCTTATGTAACTTTGTGTGTGTGTGTGTGTTGGGGCTTCTCCAGTGTCTCTCCAGTGGCTGCTCCCTTCTCTGTCATTAGGAGGAAACAAGCTGCTTCCTTGGGCTGCAATTAGTGTTCACTATCCTAGAGCAGGAAGACAGGAGGCGTGTGTCCCAAATGGCTCCCTAGTTCCTATTTAATGCACTACTTTAACCAGGTCCTATAGGCCTCTGGTCAAAAGTACTGCACTCTATAGGGAGCCATTTGGATTTGGGATGCGCACAAGGAGTGTTTTAAAGAGAGGGATGGAGTAATGACACACCATCAGGTAGACTGGTGGATCCATCTCTCCTCTCCTCCAACAGATTCATCCATCTGTCCCCTCTCCAACAGATTCATCCATCTGTCCCCTCTCCAACAGATTCATCCATCTGTCCCCTCTCCAACAGATTCATCCATCTGTCCCCTCTCCAACAGATTCATCCATCTGTCCCCTCTCCCAACAGATTCATCCATCTCTCCAACAGATTCATCCATCTCTTTGGTAAAAGCCAGTAAGCAGAGTAATGACGGTGCAGCTGTGTTGTGCTGTTCGACAGCCTCTCTAAAGGGCCCCCAAGGGCCAAACCAGTCCGTCACACAGAGAGAGAGAGAGAGCTGGAGGGCGGACGCAGGCCAGACGGACCGAGGGAGGGATTAACAAAAGGGTTTATGACAGCTCTACAGTTCAAAGGCAGCTGGCTTCACACTAACCTGTTATACACACACACTAACCTGTTATACACACACACACACACACTAACCTGTTACACACACACACACACTAACCTGTTATACACACACACTAACCTGTAATACACACACACTAACCTGTAATACACACACACACACACACTAACCTGTAATACACACACACACACACACTAACCTGTAATACACACACACACACACACACACTAACCTGTAATACACACACACACACACACACACAAACCTGTTACGCACACACACACACACACACACTAACCTGTTACACACACACACACACACACACACACACACACACTAACCTGTTACACACACACACAAACGTATTCCAGCGTAGATCTGCACAGAGGGAGCAGGTTAACAGAGAGCATCTTGACATTTAAATGTCATTTGGTGCATCGTTGTTCCAGTGAAGGATATTGCGGTGTGTCTTTAATGAGAGGGTTTAAACACAGCGATGAGGGCGGGGCCTGTTCCTCTGCAGGGACTCAGTTAGCAGGGGGCCAGCCGGGCCTGTTCCTCTGCAGGGTCTCAGTGAGCAGGGGGCCAGCCGGGCCTTGTGTTCCCTCCGTGCCAGGTGCGCGTGCACACACAAAATCGTGATTTCTCCAAATAACCAGTGACACAATTGTTCCTCGTTATTAGTCACATCCCACAGTCCTGGGACAGAAGTTACATACATCTACGTTACCTACGTCTGTCCAAGAGAGACTATACCCCCAGCCATCCCATCCCGCCATCCCATCCCGCCATCCCATCCCGCCATCCCGCCAGCCATCCCATCCCGCCAGCCATCCCATCCCGCCAGCCATCCCATCCAGCCATCCCATCCAGCCATCCCATCCAGCCATCCCATCCAGCCATCCCATCCAGCCATCCCATCCAGCCATCCCATCCAGCCATCCCATCCAGCCATCCCATCCAGCCTCTGTACCTTTGGCAGCATAGGAGTGGTCCTCTTGCTCTTCTTGCCAGTGGGATCATCCAGAAGGTCAGGTTGGAAGGCGTAGAGCTCCGTCAGCTCGTTCATGGTGAAGTGTCTCTCTATCTGCTGTTGATCCACCACTCGGAAGGACAGAGACTGTTTAGCCACCTGGCGGTCGTAAATCTTCTCCTCCATAGTACCCTGAGAGGAGGAGAGGGACAGGTTTACATCTATAGTACCCTGAGAGGAGGAGAGGGACAGGTTCACATCTATAGTACCCTGAGAGGAGGAGAGGGACAGGTTTACATCTATAGTACCCTGAGAGGAGGAGAGGGACAGGTTTACATCTATAGTACCCTGAGAGGAGGAGAGGGACAGGTTTACATCTATAGTACCCTGAGAGGAGGAGAGGGACAGGTTTACATCTATAGTACCCTGAGAGGAGGAGAGGGACAGGTTTACATCTATAGTACCCTGAGAGGAGGAGAGGGACAGGTTTACATCTATAGTACCCTGAGAGGGAGGAGAGGGACAGGTTTACATCTATAGTACCCTGAGAGGAAGAGAGGGACAGGTTTACATCTATAGTACCCTGAGAGGGAGAGGGACAGGTTTACATCTATAGTACCCTGAGAGGAGGAGAGGGACAGGTTTACATCTATAGTAGCCTGAGAGGAGGAGAGGGACAGGTTTACATCTATAGTACCCTGAGAGGAGGAGAGGGACAGGTTTACATCTATAGTACCCTGAGAGGAGGAGAGGGACAGGTTTACATCTATAGTACCCTGAGAGGAGGAGAGGGACAGGTTTACATCTATAGTACCCTGAGAGGAAGAGAGGGACAGGTTTACATCTATAGTACCCTGAGAGGAGGAGAGGGACAGGTTTACATCTATAGTACCCTGAGGAGGAGGAGAGGGACAGGTTTACATCTATAGTACCCTGAGAGGAGGAGAGGGACAGGTTTACATCTATAGTACCCTGAGAGGAGGAGAGGGACAGGTTTACATCTATAGTACCCTGAGAGGAGGAGAGGGACAGGTTTACATCTATAGTATCCTGAGAGGAAGAGAGGGACAGGTTTACATCTATAGTACCCTGAGGAGGAGGAGGAGAGGGACAGGTTTACATCTATAGTACCCTGAGGAGGAGGAGAGGGACAGGTTTACATCTATAGTACCCTGAGAGGAGGAGAGGGACAGGTTTACATCTATAGTACCCTGAGAGGAGGAGAGGGACAGGTTTACATCTATAGTAGCCTGAGAGGAGGAGAGGGACAGGTTTACATCTATAGTAGCCTGAGAGGAGGAGAGGGACAGGTTTACATCTATAGTAGCCTGAGAGGAGGAGAGGGACAGGTTCACATCTATAGTAGCCTGAGAGGAGGAGAGGGACAGGTTCACATCTATAGTACCCTGAGAGGAGGAGAGGGACAGGTTTACATCTATAGTAGCCTGAGAGGAGGAGAGGGACAGGTTTACATCTATAGTAGCCTGAGAGGAGGAGAGGGACAGGTTCACATCTATAGTAGCCTGAGAGGAGGAGAGGGACAGGTTTACATCTATAGTACCCTGAGGAGGAGGAGAGGGACAGGTTTACATCTATAGTACCCTGAGAGGAGGAGAGGGACAGGTTCACATCTATAGTACCCTGAGAGGAGGAGAGGGACAGGTTTACATCTATAGTAGCCTGAGAGGAGGAGAGGGACAGGTTCACATCTATAGTACCCTGAGAGGAGGAGAGGGACAGGTTTACATCTATAGTACCCTGAGAGGAGGAGAGGGACAGGTTTACAAATCATGGGAAAACAAAAATATAATTATTTGACACATTGGAAATAATTAACAAAAAAACAGAGCAAACTAGAATGCTATTTGGCACTAAACAGAGAGTACACAGCGGCAGAATACCTGACCACTGTGACTGACCCAAACTTAAGGAAAGCTTTGACTATGTACAGACTCAGTGAGCATAGCCTTACTATTGAGAAAGGCCACCGTAGGCAGACCTGGCTGTCAAGAGAAGACAGGCTTCTCTTGAATGTGCACAATGCCCACAAAATGCTGCACTTCCTAACCACCTGCCAAATGTATGACCATATTAGAGACACATATTTCCCTCAGATTACATCACACGGCGCTCAAACACGGCAGCATCTGTTTTGATAAATATGCCAATACACCTCCTTTGTAGTCCTGATTTTAGTCTGAACTCTGCTGAGTATTATATTGCTGGCTGACTGACTGACTAGATTGCTGGCTGACTGACTGACTAGATTGATCGCCTGGTTACCTGAGCCAGGAAGCGGTAGACATAGCAAGTCTTGAGCTGTCCGAAGCGGTAGAGCCTGAAGATACTCTGGATGTCGTACGAGGGGTTCCAGGACGCGTCGAAGATGATGACCCGGTTAGCTCCTATCAGGTTGATGCCCAGAGAACCAGCCTTGGTCGAGATCAGGAACAACCGACCTCTACAGAGGCAGAGAGGAGGAGAGGGAGAGTTGGAGGGGATAGAACCAACTTCCTCTTATGGAACATGTCTACGTTACAATATCAAGGTACAGGACTATCAGAGCTACTTCTGTTATCAGGGTATGGGTCAGGGTATCAGGGTATGGGTCAGGGTATCAGGGTATTGGTCAGGGTATCAGGGTATGGGTCAGGGTATGGGTCAGGGTATCAGGGTATGGGTCAGGGTATCAGGGTATGGGCCAGGGTATCAGGGTATGGGTCAGGGTATGGGCCAGGGTATCAGGGTATGGGCCAGGGTATCAGGGTATGGGTCAGGGTATGGGCCAGGGTATCAGGGTATGGGCCAGGGTATCAGGGTATGGGTCAGGGTATCAGGGTATGGGTCAAGGTATCAGGGTATGGTCAAGGTATCATGGTATCAGGGTTTGGGCCAGGGTATGGGTCAGGGTATGGGTCAGGGTATCAGGGTATGGGTGTCGTTTAGTGTCGTTTGTAGAGAGTATAGGGATATTGTTATCCACGTCGGCACCAACGATGTTAGGATGAAACAGTCAGAGGTCACCAAGCTCAACATCTAGCTTCTGCTGCTAACTTCACTATAAAGATGTGGGAAAAAGGCCGGGTGTCGTTTAGTGGCGGGCCGGGTGTCGTTTAGTGGCGGGCCGGGTGTCGTTTACCGGACGTTGCTGCTGTCATTGAACTCCTCGGCCCACTTCTTCCGGTTCAGGGCGTTGGTGGAGCCGTCCAAACGGTAGTAGTCTATGTTCCGGAACCACTTCCCCTCACCTGCACAGATAAACACATACTGGAGTTAGACGGACGTTTTCACAGAGGACAGTCATCATATAGTTTACCCCTTTTCTCCTGTCGGCAACAGTACCGCAGGTACTACAGTTTGCAGAAAACAGGATCCTCCAACCTGCAGTACCCCGTCAGTCTTCAATACTCAATGAGAGGGGGACAGAACTAAGAAAGTCTGCTACATCACTTCCTGAAGAAGATCAAACTGCACATGACATCATAAGGAGATGTAAAGTACTACCAGAGAGAAGTACAGTAAAGGACTGAGACAGACAGAGCGCGGGACAGACAGAGCGGGGGACAGACAGAGATATAAGGTACTTCCAGAACAGAGGTAGTGGAAGCCTCTCAGGTCTTTAATACAGCCTGCCACGCTGCTTCTCAACTCTTAACATTCTGTATGGTTCCAATTACTTCACTGATCTTTTCATTACACATTTCAAACCCTTAAGCAAATCTTTTTTTTGTGGGATAAAAAAAAAAAAATCAAGGTCTAATCATGTTTTAAATGAAAGCAAAAACAGCTGCCGAGGTTTAATTAAGAACATGACCTAACGCCAAAGGCAGCGTGTTGAGAGGAGCAGAGAGCCATTCTGTGGGCATCTAGCAGTAACACATTCTGCAGGTCTTCAGTGTGTTGTTTCCTCTCATTCTCTCTACCGATACACCACACACGGTCTCTACCGGTACACCACACACGGTCTCTACCGGTACACCACACACGGTCTCTACCGGTACACCACACACACGGTCTCTACCGGTACACCACACACACGGTCTCTACCGGTACACCACACACACGGTCTCTACCGATACACCACACACGGTCTCTACCGGTACACCACACACACGGTCTCTACCGGTACACCACACACGGTCTCTACCGGTACACCACACACACGGTCTCTACCGGTACACCACACACACGGTCTCTACCGGTACACCACACACGGTCTCTACCGGTACACCACACACACGGTCTCTACCGGTACACCACACACGGTCTCTACCGGTACACCACACACGGTCTCTACCGGTACACCACACACGGTCTCTACCGATACACCACACACGGTCTCTACCGGTACACCACACACACGGTCTCTACCGGTACACCACACACGGTCTCTACCGATACACCACACACGGTCTCTACCGATACACCACACGGTCTCTACCGGTACACCACACACACGGTCTCTACCGGTACACCACACACGGTCTCTACCGGTACACCACACACGGTCTCTACCGATACACCACACACGGTCTCTACCGGTACACCACACACGGTCTCTACCGGTACACCACACACGGTCTCTACCGGTACACCACACACGGTCTCTACCGATACACCACACACGGTCTCTACCGATACACCACACACGGTCTCTACCGGTACACCACACACGGTCTCTACCGATACACCACACACACGGTCTCTACCGGTACACCACACACGGTCTCTACCGGTACACCACACACGGTCTCTACGGTACACCACACACCACGGTCTCTACCGGTACACCACACGGTCTCTACCGATACACCACACGGTCTCTACCGGTACACCACACACACGGTCTCTACGGTACACCACACACGGTCTCTACCGATACACCACACACGGTCTCTACCGATACACCACACACGGTCTCTACGGTACACCACACACGGTCTCTACCGGTACACCACACACGGTCTCTACCGGTACACCACACACGGTCTCTACCGATACACCACACACGGTCTCTACCGGTATACCACACACACGGTCTCTACCGGTACACCACACACACGGTCTCTACCGATACACCACACACGGTCTCTACCGATACACCACACACGGTCTCTACCGGTATACCACACACACGGTCTCTACCGGTACACCACACACGGTCTCTACCGGTATACATGGTTGTGGGACTTCAAAGCCTGTTGGACCGACCGACAACTGGCGATAAAGCCAGCATCTCAAAGGTTTAAACCCAAATACTTTTACTTAAGTAGTATTTTAATGGGCAACTTTCACTTGAGGCATTTTCTGTTAAGGTATCTATACTTTTAACTATGAAAATCCATCCCTGGGGCCCATAGGGTAGTGCACTATACAGGGAATAGAGTGGCATTTGGGACAAACAGATTGAGGACAGAGCTGTCCTTCTATTCATCAGTAATTCGTTTAATGATATAAGCCTGGTATTGAGGTAGAATACATATGTGGGTGTATGGCCTAGGGTGTAGGGGTTATGGTGAAGGGGTTAGGGCCTAGGGTGTAGGGGTTATGGTGAAGGGGTTAGGGCCCAGGGGGTAGGGGTTATGGTGAAGGGGTTAGGGCCCAGGGTGTAGGGGTTATGGTGAAGGGGTTAGGGCCCAGGGGGTAGGGGTTATGGTGAAGGGGTTAGGGCCCAGGGGGTAGGGGTTATGGTGAAGGGGTTAGGGCCCAGGGTGTAGGGGTTATGGTGAAGGGGTTAGGGCCCAGGGGGTAGGGGTTATGGTGAAGGGGTTAGGGCCCAGGGGGTAGGGGTTAGGGCCCAGGGGGTAGGGCCCAGGGGGTAGGGCCCAGGGGGTAGGGGTTAGGGCCCAGGGGGTAGGGGTTAGGGCCCAGGGGGTAGGGGTTAGGGCCCAGGGGGTAGGGGTTATGGTGAAGGGGCTAGGGCCCAGGGGGTAGGGGTTAGGGTCCAGGGGGTAGGGGTTAGGGCCCAGGGGGTAGGGCCCAGGGGGTAGGGGGTAGGGCAGTATAGTACCTTTGTAGGGAGACTGTTTTCCCTCCTCTTTGGCTCGGCCAGCCAGCTCCAGGAAGTCCTCAATCAGGTCCAGAGAGATCAGAGACTGACTGAACACCAGACTGGTGAAGGGGGATAGAAGACACGCCGACATCACTGGACTGTCATGTTAACAGGACATTATCAAGCATTTCATTCAGCATTGATCAATTCAGAACTTCTGATCTCAACATGTTCCATGTTTCCAGAGTTTGGCCTCTTACACTTTGTCCTCCACCTCCTCGGCCATACGGAGGATCTCAAACAGCAGCACCATCTTCCCAGAATGCTCCAGGATCTCAGAGTCGGCCTCCGTAACAAACTCCTTGTGCCAGTCAGGACTCCTGGTGCCGGGGCTGGAGGCTGGACGCACTGGGGAGAGCAGAGGGCAAGCGGGTTAGAGGTCAGAGCTGGAGCAGTGAGCTCGGATGGTTCATGTACGGACAGCGCCTTTTCAAAAGTATTCAGACCCCTTAGATTTCATCACATTTTACTGTGTTACAAAGTGGGATTCAAATGGTTTAACGGTCTGTTTTTTGTCAACAATCAAAACACAAAATACTTTGTCAAAGTGGAAGAAAAATTCGACCATACAATCTGTTCTAACAGAGCAAACGTCACTCTCACCCTCTACCTCCCTGACATACAATACTATCTATTCTACACCATCTATAATACGTTCTACCGTATACCATAACATCATACCCACACACTTCTAGTCAGGTACCAATCTACAGGCTCTATAATTGTATTTCTATACCTTCCTCCTCTGGCTCCGCCCGGTTGCGGCTGGAAGGGTCTCCTCCTCTGGAGCTGGTGTTCCATTCCTTGATCACCTCCAGAGCATCACTGTCGGAGTCACTATCCTTCTTCTTCGCTTTCCCCCGCTTCTTCTTCCTACGGGGTGGGGGCAGTGGAAGGTTGTATATTGCAGATTGATAGACAGGTCTACCACGCCCCCACCCCAGCCCTGTCTAACCCCCCCAGCCCTGTCTACCACCCCACAACCCTGTCTAACCCCCAGCCCTGTCTACCACCCCCCCAGCCCTGTCTACCACCCCCCATCCCTATCTAACCCCCAGCCCTGTCTACCACCCCCCACATCCCTGTCTAACCCCCACAGCCCCCATCGCAGCCGACTAGACCAACGACTGGCTGGGGAAGCAGCCGACTAGACCAACGACTGGCTAGGGAAGCAGCCGACTAGACCAACGACTGGCTAGGGGAAGCAGCCGACTAGACCAACGACTGGCTAGGGGAAGCAGCCGACTAGACCAACGACTGGCTAGGGGAAGCAGCCGACTAGACCAACGACTGGCTAGGGGAAGCAGCCGACTAGACCAACGACTGGCTAGGGGAAGCAGCCGACTAGACCAACGACTGGCTAGGGGAAGCAGCTGGCTGCTCACAGCTGTCACACTTGATATCAGATGAATACATCTGACATCACTCAGATATAGTAGATGTGATGAGATGCATTCTGTGCTCAGTCATTCATTTAATAAGAGAAACACCCTGGGCCCCTTTTACAGCTCAATGGGTGATACCCTCTGGGCCCCTTTTACAGCTCAATGGGTGATACCCTCTGGGCCCCTTTTACAGCTCAATGGGTGATACCCTCTGGGCCCCTTATACAGCTCAATGGGTGATACCCTCTGGGCCCCTTTTACAGCTCAATGGGTGATACCCTCTGGGCCCCTTATACAGCTCAATGGGTGATACCCTCTGGGCCACTTATACAGCTCAATGGGTGATACCCTCTGGGCCCCTTTTACAGCTCAATGGGTGATACCCTCTGGGCCCCTTTTACAGCTCAATGGGTGATACCCTCTGGGCCCCTTTTACAGCTCAATGGGTGATACCCTCTGGGCCCCTTTTACAGCTCAATGGGTGATACCCTCTGGGCCCCTTTACAGCTCAATGGGTGATACCCTCTGGGCCCCTTTACAGCTCAATGGGTGATACCCTCTGGGCCCCTTTTACAGCTCAATGGGTGATACCCTCTGGGCCCCTTTTACAGCTCAATGGGTGATACCCTCTGGGCCCCTTTTACAGCTCAATGGGTGATACCCTCTGGGCCCTTTTACAGCTCAATGGGTGATACCCTCTGGGCCCTTTTACAGCTCAATGGGTGATACCCTCTGGGCCCTTTTACAGCTCAATGGGTGATACCCTCTGGGCCCCTTTTACAGCTCAATGGGTGATACCCTCTGGGCCCCTTTTACAGCTCAATGGGTGATACCCTCTGGGCCCCTTATACAGCTCAATGGGTGATACCCTCTGGGCCCCTTTTACAGCTCAATGGGTGATACCCTCTGGGCCCCTTTTACAGCTCAATGGGTGATACCCTCTGGGCCCCGTTTACAGCTCAATGGGTGATACCCTCTGGGCCCCGTTTACAGCTCAATGGGTGATACCCTCTGGGCCCCGTTTACAGCTCAATGGGTGATACCCTCTGGGCCCCGTTTACAGCTCAATGGGTGATACCCTGCATACTTCGTCAGACCCCACACCACATCTACACGACGGTGAATATTGCGAGTTTACATCCCTGTAAATCATATGTGTTTACTTTTTCTGTTTCTCGTCTTCAGAGGTCATGCTCATAGAAGACTCCTCGGTATCCGAGGCGATGAACTCTTCCATGCTGTCCTCGTCAAAGTACCCCTAAGACACAAGACACAGTCAGAACCCCCAAGACACAGTCAGAACCCCCCAAAAAACCCAAAACCCAGTCAGAACCCCTAAAACCCAAAACCCAGTCAGAACCCCTAACACAAAAAAACCCAGTCAGAACCCCTAACACACAAAACCCAGTCAGAACCCCTAAGACCCAAAACCCAGTCAGAACCCCTAAGACCCAGTCAGAACCCCTAAAACACAAAACCCAGTCAGAACCCCCAAAACCCAGTCAGAACCCCCAAAAACCCAGTCAGAACCCCCAAAAACCCAGTCAGAACCCCCAAAAACCCAGTCAGAACCCCTAAAACCCAGTCAGAACCCCTAAAACACAAGACACCCAGTCAGAACCCCTAAAACACAAGACACCCAGTCAGAACCCCTAAAACACAAGACACCCAGTCAGAACCCCTAAAACACAAGACACCCAGTCAGAACCCCTAAAACACAAGACACCCAGTCAGAACCCCTAAAACACAAGACACACAGTCAGAACCCCTAAAACACAAAACACACAGTCAGAACCCCTAAAACACAAAACCCAGTCAGAACCCCTAAAACACAAAACACAGTCAGAACCCCTAAAACACAAAACACACAGTCAGAACCCCTAAAACACAAAACCCAGTCAGAACCCCTAAAACACAAAACACACAGACAGTAAGATAAGAGCCGGAACATGGGTTAACAAAGAGTTCCTCAGATTATTTTCCAGGGCAAGTACAAAGACCTCAAAGCTACAAGCAGGCCCAAAATGTTCAATTGAAACCAATAGGAACTGGAGGGGTGACAGACGGCAGGTGGAGGGGAGACAGACGGCAGGTGGAGGGGAGACAGACGGCAGGTGGAGGGGAGACAGACGGCAGGTGGAGGGAGACAGGCGGCAGGTGGAGGGAGACAGGCGGCAGGTGGAGGGGTGACAGGCGGCAGGTGGAGGGAGACAGGCGGCAGGTGGAGGGAGACAGGCGGCAGGTGGAGGGAGACAGACGGCAGGTGGAGGGAGACAGACGGCAGGTGGAGGGGAGACAGGCGGCAGGTGGAGGGGAGACAGACGGCAGGTGGAGGGGAGACAGACGGCAGGTGGAGGGGAGACAGACGGCAGGTGGAGGGGAGACAGACGGCAGGTGGAGGGGAGACAGACGGCAGGTGGAGGGGTGACAGACGGCAGGTGGAGGGTGACAGGCGGCAGGTGGAGGGTGACAGACGGCAGGTGGAGGGGTGACAGACGGCAGGTGGAGGGGTGACAGACGGCAGGTGGAGGGGTGACAGACGGCAGGTGGAGGGGAGACAGACGGCAGGTGGAGGGGTGACAGACGGCAGGTGGAGGGGTGACAGACGGCAGGTGGAGGGGTGACAGACGGCAGGTGGAGGGGTGACAGACGGCAGGTGGAGGGGGTGACAGGCGGCAGGTGGAGGGGTGACAGGCGGCAGGTGGAGGGGTGACAGGCGGCAGGTGGAGGGGTGACAGGCGGCAGGTGGAGGGGTGACAGGCGGCAGGTGGAGGGGAGACAGACGGCAGGTGGAGGGGTGACAGACAGCAGGTGGAGGGGTGACAGACAGCAGGTGGAGGGGTAACAGACAGCAGGTGGAGGGGTAACAGACAGCAGGTGGAGGGGTAACAGATAGGAGAAGTGTGTGTACCTTGTTTTCCTTGCTGATGTAGTCCAGCTGCAGGCACCAGGGATGGGTCCAGATTCTGCTGAGCATCTGGAAGTCTTGGAAGAGTTTGGTCCCGGCACGGCCTCGACCCCCCTCCACCACGCTCCCCGCACCTGCCCACGGAGACAGACGTGGTGAGAGAGGGACCACGTGTGGATAAGGACGTGTTTCTCATACCCGCTGTAGCTGAATAAGGTACCGTTCCCACAGTCATAACATATAGGTGCTCCAGGTAGTGTGGGTATAGAGTACACTAGATGGGATAGGGGTTAGTATGTACCTGTTAAGTGCTCCAGGTAGTGTCGGTATAGAGTACACTAGATGGGATAGGGGTTAGTATGTACCTGTTAAGTGCTCCAGGTAGTGTCGGTATAGAGTACACTAGATGGGATAGGGGTTAGTATGTACCTGTTAAGTGCTCCAGGTAGTGTGGGTATAGAGTACACTAGATGGGATAGGGGTTAGTATGTACCTGTTAAGTGCTCCAGGTAGTGTGGGTATAGAGTACACTAGATGGGATAGGGGTTAGTATGTACCTGTTAAGTGCTCCAGGTAGTGTCGGTATAGAGTACACTAGATGGGATAGGGGTTAGTATGTACCTGTTAAGTGCTCCAGGTAGTGTGGGTATAGAGTACACTAGATGGGATAGGGGTTAGTATGTACCTGTTAAGTGCTCCAGGTAGTGTCGGTATAGAGTACACTAGATGGGATAGGGGTTAGTATGTACCTGTTAAGTGCTCCAGGTAGTGTGGGTATAGAGTACACTAGATGGGATAGGGGTTAGTATGTACCTGTTAAGTGCTCCAGGTAGTGTCGGTATAGAGTACACTAGATGGGATAGGGGTTAGTATGTACCTGTTAAGTGCTCCAGGTAGTGTGGGTATAGAGTACACTAGATGGGATAGGGGTTAGTATGTACCTGTTAAGTGCTCCAGGTAGTGTGGGTATAGAGTACACTAGATGGGATAGGGGTTAGTATGTACCTGTTAAGTGCTCCAGGTAGTGTGGGTATAGAGTACACTAGATGGGATAGGGGTTAGTATGTACCTGTTAAGTGCTCCAGGTAGTGTGGGTATAGAGTACACTAGATGGGATAGGGGTTAGTATGTACCTGTTAAGTGCTCCAGGTAGTGTGGGTATAGAGTACACTAGATGGGATAGGGGTTAGTATGTACCTGTTAAGTGCTCCAGGTAGTGTGGGTATAGAGTACACTAGATGGGATAGGGGTTAGTATGTACCTGTTAAGTGCTCCAGGTAGTGTCGGTATAGAGTACACTAGATGGGATAGGGGTTAGTATGTACCTGTTAAGTGCTCCAGGTAGTGTCGGTATAGAGTACACTAGATGGGATAGGGGTTAGTATGTACCTGTTAAGTGCTCCAGGTAGTGTCGGTATAGAGTACACTGGATGGGCGTGACTCTGACGGACACAACGTACTCATGTTTAGGAGGCAGGAACTTGGTCAGGGCAGAGTAGTCTCTTCTCTGAGAAGGGATGGACACAGTCAAAGAGCGACAATCAGAAAAACAATCATTGAAAACAGCCTGTGGCATCGATATCAGTCAGAAACGTTTATTCTAGTAGCGAAATGGTCTACAAAGTGCAGGACAATTTGGTCATGAAGTCAGTCTCATCCAAAATGGAGATGGTCAAGCGGTGTCCACAAGTTCATCGGACTCTGGCTAAGTAGATAAAGGGCCTCATTGCCAAAATCCCAAGGTATCACTTTAAAGTACATTTCCTGCAATTCTACACCTTTCGGCATTGGGAGGAAAACATGTGCAGTTTTACAGCAAATTTCCTGTAATTCCATAAATGTTGTAATGTTAATAATATGATATCTGAGTGAGAGTGAC